>JASEVX010000090.1:575350-703122 GCA_031761405.1 Serripes groenlandicus
AGTATGGAGTTCCTCGGCCAAAGCGCATGCAAAAACAATTTTTCAGCTCATTGTCACTGTGACCTTTCAGCTCAAGGTCACTGTGACCTTGACTTTAGACGTACTGACCTCAAAATCAATAGGGGTCTTTTACTGGGCATGGGCAACCTGCATACCAAGTATAGAGTTCCTCGGTCAAAGCGCATGCAAAACAATTATTCAGCTAATTGTCACTGTGACCTTGACTTTAGACGTACTGACCTCAAAATCAATAGAGGTCTTCTACAGGGCATGGCCAACCTGCATACCAAGTATGGAGTTCCTCGGCCAAAGCGTTCTTCAGTTATTGAGCATTTTTTACCTCACAAGGTCACCATGACCTTGACCTTTGACCTTCTGTTATCAAAATCAATAGGGGTCAGCTACTGGTCATAACCAACTTACATACCAAGTATGAAGTTCCTACGCCCAAGCGTTCTTCAGTTTTTGAGCGGAAACAAGTGTGACAGACGGAAGGACGGAAGGACGGACGGAACGTGCAAAAGCAACATGTCACCCCCATGTATGGGGGAGACATAATTATACTGAATAGAGTTGAAAATAATGATTCAATTAAGTATCCAGATTGTTTGGTGTTCTACACCATTTTCAACGATATATTTAGTTAAATCATGGCGTTTCCTGGGTAAGTTACCAGTATTACAGGTCCATTTACTGACACCAGCCAGTCTGTCGTAATGCTTACCCTGCAGCAAAGCAGGGCAGCCATTACTACCACTTTTAAAGTCTTTGTCATCACCTGGCTGGGGATTGAACCCGCCCTGTTTTTTGAGGGAAAGACCAGTTTACTCATCATTCATAATATAGGCCAGTGGCGATAACAAACAGTGGTAAGAGCAAAGGCGTAAACAGCTCTTTTCCCAAAAATATCTTTCTTATAACCCTACAAAACCCTATGATGTGTGTACTCAAAAGAATTGTCTCACTGAGACAATTCTTTTGAGTATCCACAACATAGGTTTTGGAGGTCAAATAAGGGTTTTAGAGCAAGAAAAACAGTCCTTATCTTAGAGCTCTGTAAGAGCTTCTTCTCTTACATTGTAGGGGCTGGATACAGGGCCCTCAGGATTGTTACAGTGACAGGATGAGGAACATGACAGACTCCCCTGTGTCAGGATACAATTGAAAAATTGTTGAAAGCAACGTTAAACGTCAGGTGAACGAAATTTACATTGCAATTAGATTTGCAGGAATAACATTATGACTGATAAGCCAGTGAATGAGAATAAACAAAATGTTAAAAATTAGTTTCTAATCCACAAATTTGCATGTATTATTCTGATCATAATATATATATGAGCTGTGAGTGAGTCCCAAAAGAAAATGGATATTGATTGATCTATTGGGGTTTAATACCATTTTAACAATTTCTCAGTTATATCACGGCGGCCAGTTCACCTTCTCATGCATTTCCTGGTTTTCTCACACCAGTACTCCACACAACAATCTTCCCAAGCAACTGGTTGCTTTTCCACATAGACTTAACCCATTGGTGGAAGACGAATGACGCATGTTGCATTGACTTTTGTCAATCGTAGGAAAGAAAGTTGGCCGAGCCGGAATTCGAACTCACAACCCCTGGATTGACAGCCAACGTTGCTACCAACTGAGCTAAAGGGGCTTGGCAAAACCAATATTGTGGACTCTGTGTAAAGTATCGTCTCGGATCAGCCTAAGCATGCTGCGCAGGCTAACCTGGACAGACCGTTTTAGACTCCTGTGGGTTTTCTGTTTCATGAATCATTCCTCTTTAGATACATCCATCCCCCTGAGATGTCTGCCCGGATTAGCCTGCGCAGGCTGATCTGGATCGACATATTACGCAGAGTCCATAATGTAGGTTTTCTCGTGGAATGGCTCATTAGTCGCCGGGCAGAAGCCCGCGACTTCTATTTTTAATAGCTTTTCAGAAATCACATGGGAGGGCGGCTTATTATTAGAAAGAAACAAATCTAGATGATTTGAACATATTACAATTGTGGTTGTTTACGAACACTAATAAATGACACATCTAAAATGAAATAAATATTCCGATTTTTTAATGTTTGAAGTTTTTATTATTTCACTCGCATTTAAGTTTTTTGTCTTATTTACGAAGACAAAAGTGGTCCCTTCAAGACGTGAACCAACACCCCCTAATGCAGACTCTTATGTGTCATCATTGAGGTCAATTTCGGATTCTCCTTTTAATAGCAATTTTAACTTACTAAATGTTGTTTTCATGTTCAAAGAGATGTCTTGATTTGTGTAGAATTCATTTAATAATGTTAATCCATGAATATCTAAAGTAGGAACTGTTTCTAAGCTAAATATAGACCCTATTCTGTTGTGTAGTTTCGTGACCTTTAACATCGATTTTCGCGCATGCGCATTTCGATATGAAAAAGCGAGTGATATTATTTTATTTTAGACAAGTACAAGACGAATGTTTGACGCAAAGCGTCAAAGAGAAGCCGCAATATTTCGTTGTACATGTAGAAATAAGAAAAAAAGATCATTTTTATATCCACAAACAATAGAACAATTTAAACTGTAGACGGTAATGCTGATATATTTCTCCTTTTGAAGACTTTTGTTTTCTTCAAATTACCTCCCTTTAAAGCAATACCAGGATATTTACCTTGTGATTCGAATAAGATTGACAAACATTGAAATTATATGAATGAATACTATTATATAAATAAGTAACAACAGCAAAATTAAATTTAAGCCAGATAAATGTGTACACATTTCGTTAATTTTTTATAGATACCCTAATGTATAGGTATGTATATAAAATTTATAAGCAAATGTTTTCGTTACTACGTTCCTAATGTTTGAATAGACTAAGGAAAGTCAAGAATACATAAATAAATCAATGCAGTCTTTTCCGGCGACATTGATGCCTTGCATCAACTTTCTCTTGTATATATATATATATATATACAGAGCTCTAGATATGGGGCTTTTTACAGGTTGTAAAATCCTTAACCCTTTCCCTCATACGACAATTCTGCAGCAGACAACTTTGAACATATTTTGTCAGATGGATAACCTATGACTAAAAGTGGAAAACATTGTGACAAAAGGAGAAATTGCACGTTCTGTGCAATTTCTTCTTTTGTCACTATGTTTTCAAAACGCCGTCTGCTTTAACCCTTTCCCTCATACGACAATTCTGCAGCAGACAACTTTGTACATATTTTGTCAGATGGATAACCTATGACTAAAAGTGGAAAACATTGTGACAAAAGGAGAAATTGCACGTTCTGTGCAATTTCTTCTTTTGTCACTATGTTTTCAAAACGCCGTCTGCTTTAACCCTTTCCCTCATACGACAATTCTGCAGCAGACAACTTTGTACATATTTTGTCAAAAAATGGAAAATTTCTATAATTGAATGGATAACCTATGACTAAAAGTGGAAAACATTGTGGCAAAAGGAGAAATTGCTCGTTTTGAGCAATTTCTTCTTTTGTCACTATCTTTTCAAAAAGCTGTCTGCTGCAGAGGCGTCAAAAAGCGTCTATTTGAGGGAAAGGGTTAATGACACTCAAACCCTATAAGCAGTGTTTTTCTCCAGAGCACACTTTCTGGAATTTTGATTGACATCATCAGACGCATAATAATTGTAAATCTACATCTTTTATGATGCAGTAAAAATTAAAAAGAAATTCAGTCTAGCTGTCGAGCTTAAAATAGATAAGACGTTTGCCTTCCAATTCTCAGCTTCAAATCATACCAATTTTGGGCTGGAGAAAACACTGCCTTTAAGACGTTAAGACGATCCGTTTCAGTACCCACAACATAGGGTTTGGTTGAGTATTAAATAAGAGAGATATTTTGGTGAAAAGACAAGTTTACCCCCCTTTATCCAGTCCTTTGAAATAATGTTGAAAACGGCATAAAACCACAATAAATAAATTATCCAGTCCTCTGATTACATCAACAACCCTATGATGTGTACTCATAAGTATCATCTCACTCAGACGATTCTTTTGTGTACCCACAACATAGGGTTTGGTTGAGTATTAAGAGAGATATTGTGGTGAAAAGAAAAGTTTAGCCCCCTTTATCCAGTCCTCTGATTATGATACACCAACAACCCTTTGCTGTGGGTATAATATATTACTCATAAGAGGGTTTGAGGCTCAGACAAGACTCTTGAAATATGCAATATACTCCCCTCCCATATCTAGAGCTCTGTTACTTAGAGGTTGTCTGTATCATATCCAGGGGTCTGGTTGTGAGTTCAAACTCCAGCTCAACCTGCATTCTTTCGGACGTCTTGCTAAAAGTCACTATGAGCGTTACAAGCTTCATTTGTCTTCCACAAATTGGCCAAGAGTCTTTGTGAAAAAGAAGCCATTTGCTAAGAATAACTGTTGAGTATATATATGCTGGTGTGAGAAAGCCAGGAATCACATGGGCACGTAAATTGACTGCATGATGTCACTGGAATGTTGTTGAAAAATGGTGTTAACCCTTTTCCTCATATAGACGCTTTCTGATGCCTCTGCAGCAGACGGCTTTTTGAAAACATAGCGACAAATTTGCTCAAAACAAGCAATTTCTCCTTTTGCCACAATGATTTTCACTTTTAGTCATAGGTTATCCATACAATTACATACAGAGATATTCCATTTTTTGACAAAATATGTTCAAAGGCGTATGCTAGCCTGCAGAATTGTCGTATGAGGGAAAGGGTTAATCCCAATCAATTAATCTGTATCCTATCAGGAAAAGGATTTATAAATATCCCACATCCCTCACCTCCAAGGTGCAAAGCTGTAAATAGCAACAACAAAATAGTATAAATATCCCTATTGTCCCTGACCTGGAAAATGTGAAATTCTTACCTTTAGGTAGACATGCATGTAATTAATCAAAGTCCTGCCAACCACAATGAAACAAAACTAATAGACCACATTTGAAATATATCCCTTAAAATAGTTGTTCTATTCAACATGAATGTGTAATGTATATAAATCCCATATTATAATTCATAACCAAGGGCACACTTTAGGTGTAATATGTATGCAGTATGACGAGAGATGTGTACAAAACCTATAATTTAGTAATGAATATATGGTAGCTTCTAAGCTTTACTATGGTATACAGTAGGTATATTTTTTCTGACTATGCTTGACTGACAGACTATTGATATTTTTGTTTATTTACGTTAGGTATGTGTAGTGATATAAAAACCACTCATAATTAGCTCCCTTTCCTTCCTCTCTTTTTGAAGATTAAGGAAGACATTACCAACAAATCTGTAGCGGACGACTTTAAGCATATGTCTAAGTTAAAATAAATAATATTTGTATGCATGAAAGTTTAACAATTGAATAAACTTTAAAACAAGGTGAAAGTGCCCATTCTTCTTTTGCCATACTATTTTCCAATGCACTTTGTAACAGACATGTCAAAAAGCGTCAACGTATGGGGAAAAGTTTAACAAAAGAAATGTTGACCCTATCTTTGATACGGATGACAGGTAACATCAAATGTGCAGGTAAAGAATTAAACCCTTTTCCTCGTATAGATACTTTCTGACACCTCTGCAGCAGACAGCTTTTTGAAAACATGGCGACAAGAGAAGAAATTGCTCAAAACAAGCAATTTCTCCTTTTGTCACCATGATTTCAACTCTATTCAAATATTTAACTTTCATTGAAAGGGAGTTTCCAATTGTTTTCAGGAATGTCTTCAAAGTCGTCTGCTGCAGAGAATGATGTTGTATGAGGGAAAGAATTAAACAATTGAACCCTTTCCTTCTTGCAGACACATTTGGACATTTTTTGCAGCCAGACGACTTTTGAAAACATTGTGGAGGAAAGATAATAAGGTGGAGCAAACAGGGCTATTATAATATACACATCAAATCCATGTTAGCAAATTAGAGCATTACAGACTGTACTAATCCCAACTCAGTTTCGTTACGGATGTATTAACCCTTTCCCTCATATAGACGCTTTCTGACGCCTCTGCAGCAGACGGATATTTGAAAACATAGTGACAAAAGAAGAAATTGCACAAAACGTGCAATTTCTCCTTTTGCCACAATGTTTTCAACTTTTTGTCATAGGTTATCCATTCAATTATGGAGATTTTCTATGTTTTGACAAAATACGTTCAAAGTCGTCTGCTGCAGAATTGTCATAATAGGGAAAGGGTTAAAGTCACTGCGACCTTGAGCTTTGACCTAGCTCAGTTAAACATGAACCAGTCTAAGAGCTCTGTTAACACTAAGCCGCTGTGTGTGCAATATGATGATGTTGTTTCATACAGCCGTTTTAAAGTTAGTGTGACCTTCAGCTTTGACCTAGATAATGGTAAAACACAAACCCTCCCAATTAAGCTCTCCTGACAACTGAACCTGTTTATTAGGTATGAAGGAATTCCTTCATCAAATAAAAGAGCAATAATGTTGTTTTGTACAAACATATATAGTCACTGTGACTTTGACGTTTGACCAAGGTTGGTGAAACATGAACTTGTACAAGTTGTGATATTATTGAACATATATTTTAAGTTTCATGAAGATGCTTAAGCAATGACATCATTGGGACACATACATACATGCTATAGTATAGGATCCATTTTGTCATGAGTGGGAAATAAAACTACACAAAAGAGCAATCTTTAAAATTATGAGGTGATTATTCTAAATACTCAAAACATAGGGTTTTATCGTAAAATGATAGTTTAAACCTTTCCGACTTGCCTTAAAATCTGTAGGAGACGACTTTGAAGACATCAAGGCAAAAATACAGAAAATGTCCATTTAAGAAAATATTATTGTTTAATAATAGAGTTTAAGTTTCAAAAGTCGTCTGCTTGAAAGGCATATCAGAATGTGTTTGTATGTAGAATGAATGAATGAATTTATATTGTTTTATGGCGCATCGACAGCTAAGGTCATTTAGCGCGCAATTAAATTTAATTATTCATGATCCCTGGGTAAACAAACCAGTAATAGGCTAGAAAATGTGCCTTGCCCAAGGGCACTCCACCATGACCGTAGTGCCGCGACTGGGGATCAAACCCGGGACACCCAGTTTCGAAATCCCCGACGCTAACCACTCGACCACAGCGGATTGCTGTTTGTATGTAGAAAAGGGTGATCATGAAGTATCACCTATCTAGCTAAGGTCTAATGTTCTAAAATCTTTATTTGACCATCACAACCCGTCTCAGGTTCCAGTACCAACAACATAGGATTCAACCCTTTTCCACTTATAGAGACGATTTTTGAAGCCTCTGCAGCAGACAACTCTTGAAATGGTTGTGGCAAAAGAAGATATTGCTCAGCAATTAACCTTTGCAAGAATACTTTTAACTCGATTCAATATACAGAAATGTTCTATATTTTGAACTTGATCATTTCAAATTCGGCTGCTTCAGATTTGTTGTATGTGGGAAAGGGTTAAATGAGTAATCATAGATGAATAGTGGAGCGTTAACCCTTTCCCACATGCAATAAATCTGCAACAACTTTTAAAATACCAAGTACAAAATATAGAAAATCTCTATAAAGGATAGTATGATTATAGAATAGAGTTGAAAACATTGTGGACAAAGGAGAAATTGCTCATCATAAGCAATTTCTCCTTTTGCCAATGTTTTCAAAAGTCGTCTGCTGCAGATACGTCAGAAAGCATCTGTATGCGGGAAAGGGTTAATTAAACACCAGTTTAGGCTTTTATCTAATCCTGTGTGACCTGATGTATTCAAAAGAAAAACCAAGGGTTGAAGAAACCACTGACCATTAAGGTCAAGAAAAGTTCAAGGTGACAGTAACACACTTCCTTCCTTCATCTTTCCTCCTGTTTTCAACTCCTATCAATTTTTTTGAGGAACATTACAGGCAGATTTTTGAGAAGCTATCAATGAGCACAGTTACCTCAGTTACCTGAGTGATAAAATGCTGCTGTATACACTCCCATGCATATTGTGATACCTCTGCAGTTAACCCTTTACCTCATACAACAAATCTGAAGCAGATGACTTTTAAACATCGAGGTAAATATGAGAATTCTCTATTTATAAATGAAAGTGTTATTGAATAGAGTTAAATACATTGTAGCCAAAGGAGAAATTGCTCATTATGACAACAATGGCTGGGTTTTTTCCTCAAAAACGAAACTTTAAATAAATGAAATAATTATGGAAATCATTGTATCTAATAATTTTACAGAAATGAAAAAGGCAATTTTCATTGGCTTAACACATGAAAACAGTAGTATTGACATTAGTGATTTTGTTTGAATGATGTTTTTTATGCAGCTTTCAACAGCATTACAGTTATAT
Source organism: Serripes groenlandicus (assembly GCA_031761405.1). Taxonomy (NCBI): domain Eukaryota; kingdom Metazoa; phylum Mollusca; class Bivalvia; order Cardiida; family Cardiidae; genus Serripes; species Serripes groenlandicus. The sequence continues at coordinate 583,682 of JASEVX010000090.1, forward strand.
CACAGTGTTCAACTTTGTATGATCTTCATATATTGGAGGAAATAAAGATTATATATATTTCCTTGATAAGTTAATTTCCATTACTTCTGGTATAATTTACCCCTGACAGCGCTGATTCAGTGGTAATGCTATCCATGCAGCCCCGAGGTGCTAAGGAAGGAAGCCATTATAACGATTTACATTTTAGTATTAGGTATGACCCTACCGGGGCGGGGATCAAACCCTGGTCTCTAACCATTAACCCGTTCCCTCATAAGACAAATCTGCAGCAGACGACTTAGAACATATTTTGTCAAAAAGTAGAAAATCTCTATAATTGAATGGATAACGTATGACTTAAAGTCATAAACACTGTGGCAAAAGGAGAAATTGCACGTTTTGTGCAATTTCTTCTTTTGTCACTATGTTTTCAAAAAGCCGTCTGCTGCAGAGGCGTCAGAAAGCGTCTGTATGAGGGAAAGGGTTAAGCCTTTCAGATGATATTAATATGACCGGTACTATCTAATTTGTGTATATTTATTGGTTAATTAACCCTTTCCCTCATAAAAACATAGTGACAAAAGAAGAAATTGCTAAAAATGAGCAATTTCTCCTTTTGCCACAATATTTCCCACTTTAGTCATAGGTTAGTTATCCTATCCATTCAATTTTAGAGATGTTCTATTTTTAGACAAAAAAAATTCAGTCGTCTGGTGCAGAATTGTCACATGAGGGAAAGGGATAACACAACAAAATCACCCGCAAAATAAGAGTTAAAATTGTCAATCTAACCGTCCCACAGCTAAAACAAGTTTTAGTGAACTCAGCATGATTTGGTTGAGATAAGCACCTTGTGAGAGCATTTTATGAATGTTTGATAAAAAATAATCTATAAAGTGGTGAGATGCTTTTTATGAGATTTTACCTACCCGGTAGTGAGCATTAGTTTTGAAACTTTTTAAAAGAGATCTACAAAATTATTGTTCTGAAAGAAATGTAATGAAATTTGGATGAACATTTGTGGCCTTTAAAGTGTTCACAAGGCTTATAGACAACTGACCTGGTGACCAAATATTTGACTCCACATGTGTCCCTGTTTTAAAACTGGTTGAAATATACAAGGATTATGAGCTCAGGTGATCAAAATATAATGGAAGAGACCTTCGGGTTTGGGTTTGCATGAATATGTATGGCTTATTGACAAAACTTTTGCTGATTTAAATCGTGTTTTACACCAAAAGTTCCCGCAATATTTTAGTACTATCACAGTGTTTTCATAAAGAGATTGAGTCACTTACTTACTACCATTATTATCATCTTTGGTATAACCCATCTAGGAATCAAACACTGGTCTCCAGCTCACAAGGCTGATGCTTTCACTACTACACCAGCGAATCCTTTTCCCCTTTCCAGGCGCGTAGCTGACTGTATGCAAAATCTGCGTACACAGTCATTGTCTCCAGTACTCAAATTTAAAAAAGTTAAAATCTGCGATAAAAACTTGACATGGGGTAGGCGTAAGTATAAAATAACTGGTCTGACTTGATAGGTTTGACGAAAAACTTATAATCTCAAAATTTCCTAGAAAATATGTTTATTTCACCATCAAGATCAGTCATATTTTGCTACTGAAATGCTCCCAGAAGTCACCACAGACGATATAGAGGGGTAAAAAATTCCGGACCCCCCTAAAAAACTTGCGTACACACTCTGTAGTAGACCCTAGCTACGCCCCTGCTTTCTCACATACAACAATTCTGCAGCAGACTACTTTGAAAATATCTCTGCTAAAATATGGAAAGTCTCTATAAATAAATTCATAATTACTGGGAAAAATCGTTTTGAGCAATATCTCCTTATCACAACCTTTTCACAATGTGTCAGCTGCAGAGGCTTCAGAAAGCGTCTATATAATGTTGGAATTGGTTAAATTACAGAAGAAACAATACAAAAAGGCTATAAACACCTAGTTTTTGACCCAATAATCAAACTTATAGATATCATAAAGACAAACATCCTGACAAAGTTTCGAACTTCTCCGTTAAAAAAAAAGCAGCCTCTAAATGTCCACAAAATATTACTTCAATTTGACCAAGTTGCATAGTTTTTATTTCCGACATCACCCATATTCAGCCTTAGTTTTAGCCTAGACAATAGTACATTCTGACAAAATTTCATAATTTTTTAGTAAAGATTGCTGCATCTACAGTGTCTACAAAAAAATCTGAAGATTGGCCTAGTGACCTAGTTTTTGACCTAACATTAAGGGTGTCTTCTCGATTGTCCCACATTTTGATTTTACTATTTACCCTTAATGCGGTGGGATAACGAGCGGTAAAGAGAGGTAAGGGAAAGGTGAGAATACAGTCCTGTTATTATGCCTATTCCACTACAAACATAGTAAATTTGCGGTTTACTGTTTGCACAAACATTCAATTAAGTTTATGCCTATTCCACTACAAACATAGTAAATTTCACAGTATTTTCTGCTTTGTTTCATTGCGGTTTCTTTACTATTGATCTTTATTAATTTCATTTGTTTGCAAAAAAACACACTTATAATTCATATTTGATCTTTATTAATTTTATTTGTTTGCAAAAAAACACACTTATAATTCATATTTGATCTTTATTAATTTCACCTTTGTTTCATTTCTTTCTGAACTGTTTGCACAAACATTCAATTAAATTAAAGAAAATTATATAATTATATGCTCTTAATTATAAATGAACAAACTGTTGATGCATTTCTTGAATTGAAAATTTTGGGGAAAAGTATCATTATTGTTTTTACATCATACTGAAAACATGGCTAACGCCCAAGTAAGACTAGATTTTGTGAAGAACCAGCGCGGCGGAATGAGTCTGGTTATTGATGGCCACAAATTTGTTATCAAGAGCCGACGGGAAGAGAGGGTGTACTGGACTTGTTCTAACCGTGCCTGTCCATCACGAGTAACAACCAGAGAAGGTATTCTCGTCAGACATAACGCTAACCATATCCACGAGCCTGACAATTTCCATATAGAAACAGACAATGTGATGCAGAAGATTCGAAAACGGTGTCGAAAAGAAACAACGCCTATTCCAACAATTTACAAAGAAGAGGGATCAGCTCTCAGAAATCGGGATTGGAATGAACAATCTGTTGAATTGGTAAAAAGAATCAAGACTTTTGAAGGATGTAAGTCTCAACTCAGTTGAAGACGTGTGGTTCGAAGCACTCACTGACATTGCTACTTTAGAGCTTCCTGCAGCAGTTGAAACATTCACAGACTATGTAACTGAGAACTGGATTGAGAGCGACAAACATATTTGGAATCACTTCAATACCCATGGTCCAAGGACGACAAACAATGTAGAAGGCTGGCATAGCATGTTGAAGAAAGCTGTTCAGCATTCACATCCGAACATATTTTCCATCCTTAGAACTATCCAGGAAGTTGAATCATTTTCATGTATCAAGGTAGTTCAGTATGCTACAGGAGGTAAAAGACCAACCAAGAGAAGGAAATATAAAAACATTGACACGCGACTAGCATCCCTAAAGGAACGCCTGCGTGATGGGTCCATTAGCGCAATTGTGTATGCGGACAGAGCAACATATTGTCTACATATGTAACCATTTATAAACTGAGTAAATATTCAACAAAATTGAAAACAGTGAAAATCCAGATCAGACGATGTGATTATATGATGTATTTAATTTGTTATTTGTTATTTGAATGTATGTATTATAAACAATAGTTCAATTACCTAATTTGAATAAAAATATGTTTTTCTAAATAATTTGATATTTTCCTTATTCCTATGTTATATCAAAAAGAGGACCAAACAAGAGCTTTTTTCTGATAAATTCGTAACATACTGTTTTATAAAAAATGGTTACCAATATAGTGGAATTTTAAATGAACCGAACTGTAGTGATATCTTCGCCCCGGGCAGGGATTAGCCGACACCTTACCTGTATTTTTTCCCGATAGTCCTACATCGATTTTTAGCCCAAAAATCAAAATGTGGGACAATCGAGAATAAACCACATTAAGACCTCTATTGGAATTTGGCCTAGATATCACCAAGACAAGCAAAAATACAAAGATAAACTTGTTGGCTATACAGTACTGGTCACTAACCCAGGTGGGACTATGACATAACTTAACCCTTTTCCACATACAACAATTCTGCAGCAGACGACTTTGAACATATTTTGTCAAAAAATAGAAAATCTCTTTAATTGAATGGATAACCTATGGCTAAAAGTGGAAAAACATTGTGGCAAAATGAAAAATTGCTAGTTTGGACACTATGTTTTCAAAAATCCGTCTGCTGCAGAGGCGGCAGAAATCGTGTTTATGAGGGTAAGGGTTAACCCTTTTCCAAGATACACTAAATATGCAGCGGACGACTCCGCATACAAATATGGAAAATATCTTGAATGGAATGGATTACACATCATGAGCAATATCTCCTTTTTTCACAATGTTGTCAAATATTGTCAGCAGAAGATAAGTCAAAATGCATTAAAAAGTGGAAAAAGGAAGAAATTGGCAGTTTATGCTTCATATATCGGGGAAAGGGTTAAACCACACTATGAACATTCCTCATTTAACCCTTTCACACAAACATACATCTCTACTGAATGTAAAAATAATTCAGCCACAATATGTTTTCAAAAGTTGTCTGTTCAAGATGCGTGGAAATGGGTAAGGGTATAGGCTCCACTCAGGGTATTATAACCCCACAACATTGAACTGTGATTTTCCCTACCTTGTTTTAGTGCCTCATGCTGTTCTACTTTAAAATATTCCAGGTTGAAACGCTGTTAAAACAAATATCCAGTTAACATAGACATGTATATATTAATTAACTATGTCAAAGTTCAAAAACACTTACATTTAAACACATTCACCACATTAACAAACTTATAATTCCTAATTTGGTGAAACACGCAAAAAATTCAGAAAGTTTCAAACTAAATATAGAAACACACACATTGGTCAGTTAACACTGTCCTTGACAAGAAAATGGTATTGTATTGACCGAGGTCAGTTATACATGACTTAGCCTGGCTCATGGTCAAGGGATTCAATTGTAGTTTTCTAGATGTTTTTCAAACATAAATCAACGTAACATCATACTCTGAAGACTCATTAGAACTGCTGCAGCATGATAAATTTACTATGTACCCACATCATAGGTTTTATTTTTTATAAATAAGGGATCTAGTTTATAATACCCGGACTTGTCCAAAGCCCCACCCACAGCCTATGCATATAGCATGTGTATAAACTGCGGTCATTGAAGGGTCATATGGTGAAATTGAGGGTCAGGTTCTCTCTCTCAACTGTGAGTTATGGATTTGTGTAGACAATAATAATGTGTGAAATTATTGACCACATACACTTGAATAGGTTAATTTATCAGCCCGCAGGTAGATCAGCAAAAAATTTGATGATAACTGATTACTTTGAAGGCTAATATGAAGTTAACCCTTTCCCCACATAAAACAAACCTACAGCTGATGATTTAACCCTTTCCCTCATACGACAATTCTGCAGCAGACGACTTTGAACATATTTTGTCAAATAATGGAAAATATCTATAATTGAAAGGATAACCTATTACTAAAAGCGGAAAACAGTGTCAAAAGGAGAAATTGCTCGTTTTGAGTAATTTCTTTTTTTGTCACAGTGTTTTCAAAAAGCCGTCTGTGGCAGATGCATCAGAAAGCGCCTATAAGAGGGGAAAGGGTTAAAAAGAAAATCGGACTACTGCAGTCATTGTAACCCTTTCCTACAAACAACAATTCTGCAGCAGATGACTTTTGAAAACATCTAGAATTTTTTTTTTTGGAAAATCTCTGAATATGAAAGTACAATACTTGAATAGAGTTGAAAGCATGGTAACTTCTTTTGTCGCCATGTTTTCAAAAAGCTGTCTTCTGCAGAGGCGTAAAAAGCTTCTATATGGGGGGAAGGGGTTAGCCCTTTCCCTCATACGACAATTCTGCAGCAGACGACTTTGAACATATTTTGTCAAAAATTAGAAAATCTCTGTAATTGAATGGATAACCTATGACGAAAAGTGGAAAACATTGTGGCAAAAGGAGAAATTGCTCGTTTTGAGCAATTTCTTCTTTTGTCACTATGTTTTTAAAAAGCCGTCTGCTGCAGAGGCGTCAGAAAGCGTCTACATGAGGGAAAGGGTTAAAAGGCATCTATAGTTTATTATGAAAGGGTTAAAATCAAATTTACTTACAACATGGTAAATTGATCAAACAGAAATTCACAAAGGTGTCATTGCAATTGTTTAACATATATTCAAGAGTCCACAGTCAATTATTTCCAGAGCTCTAAATAAGGGGAGTTTTTCATGTTCTAAAATCCTTATTTGACACTCTAACCCTATGGTGTGGGTACCCAAAAGAATTGTCTCTGAGTACCCACACTATAGGGTAGTCCCTAACTGTTTCTTAGCGTCAGGGATTTCGAAACCGGGTGTCCCGGGTTCGATCCCCAGTCGCGGCACTACGGTCATGGTGGAGTGCCCTTGGGCAAGGCATTTTCGAGCCTAGTACTGGTTTGTTTACCCAGGGATCATGAATAATTAAATTTAATTGCGCGCTAAATGACCTTAGCTGTCGATGCGCCATAAAACAATATGCATTCATTCATTCATTCCTAACTGTTTCTAATATATTGTTATACTGAATTATTTCCTGGAAAAGATCTTTCTTTTTAAAACAGCATAGCAGCAGTTCTGTTGCTCACACAACTTGCATAAAATGCTAGAAAGAGTTATCATAGTTGATTGTTTACATAGGTGTGATAGTTGGGAAGGGTTGTATAAAGTTTCAATGCAATGTATCAAGTAGTTACTAAGAGATGGTCTCTTAATGCATCAAGTAAATACTGAGAAAATGACTTAATTTAGTTGCACTCAAAACTTTAACCAGAATTTCTAAGTAAAAAAAGGGCCATAACTAGCATAAAATGCAGGATAGAGTTATCTAACTTGATAATCTACATAGGTGTAATAGTTGGGTAGGGTTGTAGAAAGTTTCAATGCAATGCATCAAGTAAATACTGAGATATGGACTGTTAATTTAGTTGCACACAAAACTTTAATTAGAATTTCTAAGTAAAAAAGGGCCATAACTTGCATAAAATGCAGGATAGAGTTATCTAACTTAATAATCTACATAGGTGTGATAGTTTGGTAGGGTTGTAGAAAGTTTCAATGCACTACATGTAGTATTTAAGTACTTGCATGCAAAACCTTAACCAAGGTGTGACGTGGACGCCGACTTTAGGGTGAGTAGTATTATTAAGCTCTCATATTCTTCAAATAGTCAAGCTAAAAACTGGAGGCATAGGGGGATAAGGGGCTAAACTATACGCCAAAATGCACCTACGCCAACCTAGTTGATTTTTTTTTGCCAAGTGGATCATGCCCTTGGACCCCTCTAGATATGGCCTACACATTTATTTCAGTCAATCTATGCCCGTAATTTCCACTTGCAGACGCATTCTAACAAATTTGTATTACCCTTTCCCTCATACGACAATTCTGCAGCAGACGACTTTGAACATATTTTGTAAACAAGAGGCCCATGAGGGCCTATGCTCTACTGGCATTGATCTCGCTTGTTTCAAAAGGAACCAATATGTCATCAATATTCAAATACCATCTAAGTTTGGTGAAGATCAGATAGTAAATGGAAGCTCTATTGTGTTCACAAGCTGTATAATAGCAATTTTGACAATTTCAAGGGCCATAATCCAGCCATGCATGGGTAGATCTGGCCGTTTTTTAGAAATGAACCAAACTCTCATGGATATCTAACTACTGTATAAGTTTGATTGAGATACAATCAAAAATAAGGACTGTATCATGTTAACAAGCCCTATTATAGCAATTTTGACCATTTCAAGGGCCATAATTCAGTCATGCATGGGGCGGATCTGGCTTGTTTTCGAAAGAAATCAAGCTCTCATGGATATCTAACTACTGTATAAGTTTGGTTGAGATACAATAAACAAGAGGCCCATGAGGGCCTATGCTCTACTGGCATTGATCTGGCTTGTTTCAAAAGGAACCAATATGTCATCAATATTCAAATACCATCTAAGTTTGGTGAAGATCAGATAGTAAATGGAAGCTCTATTGTGTTCACAAGCTGTATAATAGCAATTTTGACAATTTCAAGGGCCATAATCCAGCCATGCATGGGTAGATCTGGCCGTTTTTTAGAAATGAACCAAACTCTCATGGATATCTAACTACTGTATAAGTTTGATTGAGATACAATCAAAAATAAGGACTGTATCATGTTAACAAGCCCTATTATAGCAATTTTGACAATTTCAAGGGCCATAATTCAGTCAAGCATGGGGCGGATCTGGCTTGTTTTCAAAAGGAATCAAGCTCTCGTGGATATCTAACTACTGTATAAGTTTGGTTGAGATACAATAACAAATAAAGACTGTATCGTGTTAACAAGCTCTATTATAGCAATTTTGACCATTTCAAGGGCCATAATCCAGTCATGCATGGGCAGATCTGTGGCTGGTTTTCGAAAGGAACTGAGCTCTCATGGATATCTAACTACTGTATAAGTTTGGTTGAGATACAATCAAATGTGAAGACTGTATCATGTTAACAAGCTGTTTTATAGCAATTTTGACCATTTCAAGGGCCATAATCCAGTCATGCATGGGCGGATCTGGCTGGTTTTCGAAAGGAACCGAGCTCTCATGGATATCTAACTACTGCATAAGATTGGTTGAGATACAATCAAAAGTGCACGACGGACAAATCGCCACGACATAAGCCCTTCTGGCCTTTGGCCAGTCTAAGAGCTTACAAGACTACCGCAAACGGTACATAATACGCCCGTCAGGACCTTCTTTGTAAGTTTCCTCTTTGTTTTGATATATTGTTTGTTTGTAAAAAGTTAATAAAGTCGTTCAGGAATAAGTTGATAAAGAATAATGGGAAACTATAAAAAATGCATAACTCATGCAGAAATTGACAAATATTCTAAGTCCAAAAAGGGGCATAACTCATTCAAAAATTGACAAAATTCTAGGAAATGTGAACTTGATCTGTGACACTTGATTACAAAGCCATATACATAATTTCAGCTCAATACATCAAAGCATGTAGAAAAAAAGTGCGGAAAACCAATATTCTAAGTCCAAAAAGGGGCATTTCTCATTCAAAAATTGACGAAATCCCAGGAAATATGAACTTAATCTGTGACACATCACTTCAAAGCCTTATACAAAATTTCGAAAAAACCTGAACGGACGGACGGAGGGACATGACCATACCATAATACGTACCGTTTTTAAGAAACGGTCGTATAAAAAATAGAAAATCTCTACAATTGAATGGATGACCTATGACTAAAATTGGAAAACATTGTGGCAAAAGGAGAAATTGCTCGTTTTGAGCAATTTCTTCTTTTGTCACTATGTTTTCAAAAAGCTGTCTGCTGCAGAGGCGTCAGAAAGCGTCTATATGGGAGAAAGGGTTAACCCTTTTCCACATTCATCAAATCTGCAGAAGGCAACTTTGAAAACATCAATGTTAAAATTTATATAAATTTATGCAAGTAATTTAAACTAGAATTATCACTGAAGATGATAAATACCTCCTAAACAGCACCTAGCTTGACCTACACCTTAACTTAATAAGTAAAAGGGCCATAACTCTGTAAAATAACATGCAATTGTAACCCCTTTAGGATATGCACATCTGCACGGTATAGAAACTTCATGTAAAATTTTACTGAATTCCACCCAGTGGTTTGTAAGAAATAGGCCGCACAAAATATGGCTTCCGGCTGACCAACCAACAGACAGACAGACAGACAGCCAGCCCGACACAGTGACTCCTATGTACCCCCTCTTCTTCGAAGAGGGTATAATTATATATAGTTGAAGACGCTGAGGCAAAATAAGAATCTGCTAATAGTGTTGCCACATTGTTTTTCTAAAGACTCCTGCAGATGCATCTGCATGTAGGGAAAAAGGTAAATTAGTGTTAATGTGGCTGTTTTAATTCCACAGGTAAAATGAAATGAACAGAATTTAATTCAGTAATGGATTTCCTTTATGAATGTCAAAGACATGTTGTTGGTCTATTTAATCCTTTAATTCCCTGTTTTACCCTTAACCCTTTCCCTCATACAAAGACTTTTTTGCTCACAACGAGCAATTTCTCTTTTGCCACTATGTTTTCCACTTTAAGTATAGGTTAGGCCTATAATAAAATATGATTTGTTTCCCCTCCCGCGACCGACCCGAGAAAAGGGCCGCGACCCTAAAGTTTTTATTGCCATCCGAATTTAAATTTTATTTTATTTAAAAAAAAAAAAAAAAAAAAAAAAAAAAAAAAAAAAAAAAAAAAAATTTGGTAAAAAAGTTCGAAAAAACTCGGACCGAAAGTTGAGTACGAATAATATTAGTACGAATCAAGTTAATTCTGGTTCCCTGTATTGATTTTATAAAGGTTTATGTTGAAATTGGTAGAAAAAGCCGGAAACCAGCAATCAAAATGGAGCACGCAATTTGTGTAACTGTAAATTTGACAAAACAAAAGACTGAATACAAAAAAGTATTGATTTCTAACCGTATTACTCGCGCAAGTCCGAAACTGTCCTTGTCAGATATTCTGGATGAAGTTGTTGGGGACCTCGAGATTGATGACGATGTTAATTCTGCGTTAGATCACCGCAAATTCACGGCGAGTCTTTCGGAGACAGAGCATTCGGCCCCATTTACGATGGAACCGGACGAACTTTTCGGGACTGCAATTGAGTTTAATGACAAAATTAGATTCGTTAACTTCAACATTATAACAAAAGATGAGACAACAGACACAAACAACAATAAATGTGATAATGTTAATGCATTTAAACTTTTAATGTCAGCTAATGAGAACACTATCAGACAAAAACCAACAGAAATAACAGAAACAACAGCCAAGGACAAATTACACAATACAGTTTGCAAACATTTAATAGATGGAAAATGTTTTTTTCCTTTTACAATGAACCCAATCGATGTTAAAAAACATGTGACTTCAATCAGTAATTCGCTATGGTACATGGATGGAAACTCTACCAAAGTTATGGAACGATCAGTCCACCTACCTACTAAAGTTAAGCCTATACCCGACAGGTTTGTAGATGTTGAATATTTAATAAACATACTGCTAAAAAAAGTGTTTGTTTCTGTTTATATTATCAAAGTCACGTCATTTGCGTGTGAACTGTCAGAAAGAAAACTTTTTTTATATTCTGACATGTAAGATACAAGCTTAAATTAAAACAAAACATGGAATCAAACCTGTGACCTTTTTAATTCTGACTTGTCTGTTCTAACATCTGTCAGAGCTGATGAAACATGATGAAAATAGTAGTTTTTTAGAATTCATAAGTAAAAAAAATGTAAGTTGAAAAAGTTGGTTAATAAAACACAATTTACATGAACAAAAGCCCGAAAGTTTTTTTTGTAACAAAGCAAGATGTCTATACAGTAAGAAGTCCTTGACTCTCAGAGACTCAAGATCATTGAGCCGTAGAATGGACAAGTTTGACTACAGCTGTGGTGCTCAAGTTATACCAGAAGGTATTTACGAAGAAATTTAAAGTACAAACAGTTCTAATTCATACCTGAAGTTGAGAAAACTATTGTTTTACCATTTAATACATTTTTAACAGCTTTCATTCATATTTGTTTGTACATATTTAAATGGTATTAAAGCTTTAATTCTCCTCTATTTGTCTCAATTTAATAAAATATATGACTACAAATGTCCTGTGAAACCCCAGTTGAGTTTGCCTTTTATGCTTCAAGTCACGGCAGAGGAGATGTGTGTGCTCACTGTGCCGAAGTAGGAGCCGAAAAGAACCCCGAGCTCAGCCGTCAATACCGTGTTGTTCTGCCTGTGTGTCAAGCGTGCATTAACCTTAAAAAGGACATTCCAAAACGAAACCCGATTAAATAAACTTTGAATAAATGTACTCCAAAGGGAAGATAAATACATACATGCACATACATGTTTTGTTTTATTAAGATCACAGAAACAATTTTGAGATGTTTTTTTTAAATCTGTTTAGATTGTTTGGACACAAGGATGTTTTTCTATTAAAGTGAAATTTTCTGTCTTCATTTTTAATTTAAGTAGATGTTAAATGCCAGAACTCTGTTTATTAATAGTTTTGAATCTTTATTAACAGTTTTTAATTTGTTCAGTGAGTGTCAATATAAATGTACTTATTTTGGTAAAATGCATAAATAACAAACACATGTTTAATCTGTTCACAAAATTTATTGCATAATATTTAATTCATGGAACAAAAGTATTACATTTGGTAACATAAGATTTACATATTAAAGATAATTGTACAACAATAATATTGATATGAAAAGTATTCTAGTCACTAAAGTCTATTAAATCTAGTCAAGTTATTCTGAGTTATTTTTTTACAACAACAATTAGCCAAATACATGTCCTTTAATAATTAAAATAAAAATAAAATATTTTAAATAAAAAAAATATTTTACCTACCTACCTACCCTACCCTAATTGGCAAGGGTCGCGGGAGGGGAAACAAAGATATTTTTAAGGTTGGCCTTATCCATTCAATTATAGAGATTTTCTATGTTTTGACAAAATATGTTCAAAGTCGTCTGCTGCAGAATTGTCGAATCAGGGAAAGGGTTAACAACAGATCAGATTAAAAACAAGAGGGCCATGATGGCCCTGGATCGCTCACCTTAATTATACAATGTACTGCAATGCAAAACACATCAAGACAATTATTCTGAATGCAACCTCCACAGTGTTAACAATACTTTCCTTCATTTGGCATAGTGATCTATATTTTTTTACCTGATATGACCCATATTCCAACATGTACTAGATATCATCAAGACAACATTCTGACAAAGTTTCAACTTGCTCAAAGTAAAAATGCGGCCTCAGGAGTTTGAACAATATTTTCCTTCATTGACCTAGTTTCTGATCCAATATGACCCATATTCGAACTTGGCCTAGATATCATTCAGCTCAACATTCTGACCAAATTTCAAGCCGCTGAAGCAAAACATGCAGCTTCTACAGAGTTAACAAGATTTCCCCTCAAATTGACCTAGTGACCTAGTTTCTCATCCAATATGATCCATATTTGAACTTGAACTAGATATCTTTAAGACAAACATTCTGACAAAATTTAAAGCTGCTGAAGCAAAACATGCGGCATCCAAAGTGCAAACCTAGTTTTTGACCCGGCATGACCCATATTTGAACTTGGCCTAGAAATAATTCAGCTCAACATTCTGAACAAATTTCAAGCCGCTGAAGCAAAACATGTGGCTTCTACAGAGTTAACAAGATTTTCCCTCAATTTGGCTTGGTGACCTAGTTTCTGACCCAATATGACCCATATTTGAACTTGACCTAGATATCTTTAAGACAAACATTCTGACCAAATAATTTCAAGCTGTTGAAGCAAAAAATGCGGCATCAAAAGTGTTAACAAGATTTTCCTTCAATTTGACCTAGTTTTTGACCCGGCATAACCCATATTCGAACTTGACCTAGATATTTTTAAGACAAACCTTTTGACAAAATTTCAAACAGCTGAAGCAAAAATTGTGGCCTCTGGAGTGTTAACGAGATTTTCCTTCAATTTGACCTAGTGTCCCTACTGTTTGACCCGACGTGACCAATGTTCGAACTTGACTTACATATCATCAAGACAAACATTCTGATAAAGTTTAAATATGCTCAAGTTGAAAATGTGGCCTCCAGAGGCAAGATTTCCCTTCAATTCGACCTAGTGACCTAGCTTTTGACCTCATATCGCCCAGTTTCGAACTTGTCCAAGATTTCATGGAGATGAACGTTCTGATAAACTTTCATGAAGATTGGATGCAAAATGTAGCCCGTAGAGTGTTAACAAGCTCCAATGTTGATGACGCACGACGGACGACGCACGACGGACGCACAACGGACAAAATGTGATCACAATAGCTCACCTTGCACTTCGTGCATAGGTGAGCTAAAAATGTGAACTTATAGAAAACAAGAGGGCCATGATGGCCCTGGAATTGCTCACCTGATTTTTTTTTTTTCACTTTAGCTATATAAGCCCCGCCCCCTGGCGGCCATAGTTTCAGACCAATCAATTTGGCTTGAAGGAATCTGATAGAGGGTCACCCTAGGAACATTTCTACAAAATGAATTGAAAATCGGCCTGACACTTTTGGAGGAGAAGAATTTTTAAGTTTTCACTATAGCCATATAATGCAAAATAGCCCTGCCCACTGGCGGCCATGTTTTTTGACCAATCAACAAGGCTTGAAGGAATCTGATAGTGGGTTACTTAAGGAACATTTCTACAAAATTATTTGAAAATCGGCCTGACACTTTTGGAGAAGAAGATTTTTTAAAGTTTTCACTATAGCCATATAAGGCAAAATAGCCCCGCCCCCTGGCGGCCATGTTTTAAGACCGATCAACACGGCTTGAAAGAATCTGATAGAGGGTCATCCAAGGAGCATTTCTACAAAATTATTTGAAAATCGGCCAACCAGTTTGGACGAAGAAGATTTTTTTAAGTTTTCACTTTAGCCGTATAAGGCAAAATAGCCCTGCCCACTGGCGGCCATGTTTTTTGACCACTCAGCATTGCTTGAAGGAATCTGATAGTGGGTCACTTAACCCTTTCCCTCATACGACAATTTTGCAGCAGACGACTTTGAACATATTTTGTCACATAATAGAAAATCTCTATAATTGAATGGATAACCTATGACTAAACGTGGAAAACATTGTGGCAAAAGGAGAAATTGCTCGTTTTGATAAATCCGTCTGCTGCTGAGGCGTCAGAAAGCGTCTATATGAGGGAAAGGGTTAAGGAACATTTTTACAAAATTATTTGAAAATCGGCCTGACACTTTCGGAGGTGAAGATTTTTTAAGTTTTTCACTATAGCCATATAAGGCAAAATAGCCCCCCCCCCCCCCCCCCCCCCCCCCCTGGTGGCCATGTTTTTCCACCAATCAACATGGCTTGAAGGAATCTGATAGAAGGTCATCCAAGGAACATTTCTACAAAATTATTTGACAATCGGCCTGACACTTTCGGAGGAGAAGATTTTTTAAAGTTTTCACTATAGCCATATAAGGCAAAATAGCCCCGCCCGCCTGGCGGCCATGTTTTTTGACCAATCAATATGGCATGTAGGAATCTGATAGAGGGTCATCCAAGGAACATTTCTACAAAATTATTTGAAAATC
Organism: Serripes groenlandicus; assembly: GCA_031761405.1. Taxonomy (NCBI): domain Eukaryota; kingdom Metazoa; phylum Mollusca; class Bivalvia; order Cardiida; family Cardiidae; genus Serripes; species Serripes groenlandicus. The sequence goes on from JASEVX010000090.1 coordinate 598,978, forward strand.
TGCCAACCAGTTTGGGAGAAGAAGAATTTTGAAGTTTTTTTCATTTCGTTGCCATGGAAACCAGAATTCTGCATGGATCCCAAAAATTTGAAGGAAATCTGGTGAGGTCATTGAGAGGATGCTTTCTGTGAAGTTTCATCCCAATTGACCCACTGGTTACTGAGGAGAAGAAGTTGACGCACGACGGACGACTGACGCCGGACAAAAGGCGATCACAATAACTCACCTTGAGCAAAGCTCAGGTGAGCTAAAAAGGACCACCTAAGGAATATTCCTGTGAAATTATTTTTAAATTTGTTCATCGGCTTTTCAGGAATAGTTGTCTGTAGAAAAGTGTAATGATCACAATTGCGCAGGTGAGCTAAAAAGACAGAAGTACAGGAATCAAAGAGGATTAAAGACCAAGAAAATGACACGTTGACATTTTGAGGTCAAGTAAATCTTTGGACATGCAACTAAGCTTTATTGATTTGTGAAAGAATCCTCTCTCAGTCTACCATCATCAGATTCTGTTTCTCGGCTAATTAACATTTACTATGGTTTCTTTCGATGTCATTAATAACGAAACACTCTCCTATGGAAAAAAAAACAGTGTGCGAACAGGCTGGAGCTTTGTTTCCATTTTGCCACACTGTGTTCTACTCCTTTTGTTTTAACCTTTCCCTCATACGACAATTCTGCAGCAGACGACTTTGAACATATTTTGTCAAACAAGAGGCCCAAGAGGGCCAGTATCGCTCCACGGCCATAAGGCAAAAATCAAATCTCCAAACAGCCCCCTAGTGGCCATATTTTTTACCAACCACCATGGCTTAAAGGAATCTTGTAGAGTGTCACCCAAGGAATGTTTCTGCAAAATTATTTGAAAATCGGCCTGACACTTTCGGAGGAGAAGATTTTTTAAGTTTTCACAATAGCCATATAAGGCAAAATAGCCCCACCCCATGGCGGCCATATTTTTCAACCAATCAACATGGCTTGAAGGAATCTGATAGAGGGTTACCCAAAGAACATTTCTACAAATTTATTTGAAAATCTGCTCAACACTTTCGGAGAAGAAGATTTTTTAAGTTTTCACTATGGTCATATAGAGCAAAATAGCCCCGCCCTCTGGCGGCCATATTTTTCGACCAATCAACATGGCTTGAAGGAATCTGATAGAGGGTCACCCAATGAACATTTCTACAAAATTATTTGAAAATCGGCTGAACACTTTCGGAGAAGAAGATTTTTTAAGTTTTCACTATGGTCATATAAGGCAAAATAGCCCCGCCCTTTGGCGACCATGTTTTTCGACCAATCAACATTTCTTGAAGGAATCTAATAAAGGGTCACCCAAGGAACATTTCTACAAAATTATTTGAAAATCGGCCTGACACTTTCAGAGAAGAAGATTTTTTAAGTTTTCACTATTTTTTTCTTTTGGTTGCCATGGAAACCAGAATTATGGATGGATCAAAAAAAATTGAAGGAATTTAAGAGAGGACATTGAGAGGATGCTTCCTATGAAGTTTCAACCAAATTGGCCAAGTGGTTAGTGAGAAGAAGTCGTTTAAAGGAAAAAGTTTACGCATGCACGCACGCACGACGGACAATTCGCCATGACATAAGCTCGACTGGCTTTCAGCCAGTGGAGCTAAAAATAGAAAGTCTCTATAATTGTCAGAATGGATAACCTATGACTAAAAGTGGAAAACATTGTGGCAAAAGGAGAAATTGCTCGTTTTGAGCAATTTCTTCTTTTGTCACTATGTTTTCAAAAAGTCGTCTGCTGCAGTGGCGTCAGAAAGCGTCTATATCAGGGAAAGGGTTAATACTTTTCCACATGCACATAAAATATTTTCATCTATTAGTGCAGGGTTATATGTTATTTAACCCTTTTCCCACATACAGCAAATCTGTAGCAGTTGACTTTGAAAACTGCAATATATCAATATATGGAATATCTATAAATGCAAAAATATTAGTGAATAGAGTTGAAAACATTGTGGCAAAAGTTGAAATTGCTCATGATGAGCAATTTCTTCTTTTGCTACAATGTTTTCAAAAGCCGTCTGCTGCAGAAACGTCAGAAAAAAAGTATAATTAGTAGAATACTTTTGAAAATATTGTGGCAAAAGAAGAAATTGCTCATGATGAGCAATTTCTCTTTTTGCTACAATGTTTTCCACTTTCAGCCATTAGTTACGCATCCAATTAGAGATTTTCCATTTTTTGACAAAATATGTTCAAGGTCGTCTGCTGCAGATTTGTTGGGAAAGGGTTCCAGTCATCTGAACTGGCTTGCTGTTGATTGATTGATTGATTGAATGGGGTTTAACGCCGTTTTTAACAATTTCTCAGTCATATCACGGCGGCCAGTTCACCTACTCATGTGTTTCCTGGTCTTCTCACACCAATACTCCACACAACAATCTTCCCAAGCAACTGGCTGCTTTTCCACATAGACTTAGCCCATTGGTGGAAGACAAATGACGCATGTCGCAATGACTTTTGTCAAACGTCGGAAAGAAAGTTGGCCGAGCCTGGCTTGCTGTGATATCAGTGTGTGTATACCACGTGACTTTTGAGGTCATATTTGCATGGTCAGACAGCAATAATTGCTCTTGTTATGAATGTAAAAACAATGGTAACTTTTTAGCTCAGCTCACCTGAGCTTTGCTCAAGGTGAGTTATTGTGATCGCCTTTTGTCAAGCGTCCGTCATGCGTCAACTTCTTCTCCTCATTAACCAGTGGGTCAATTGGGATGAAACTTCAAAGAAAGCATCCTCTCAATGACCTTACCAGATTTCCTTCAAATTTTTGGGATCCATCCAGAATTCTGGTTTCCATGGCAACGAAATGAAAAAAACTTCAAAATTCTTCTTCTCCCAAACTGGTTGGCAGATTTTCAAATAATTTTGTAGAAATGTTCCTTGGATGACCCTCTATCAGATTCCTTTAAGCCATGTTGATTGGTCGGGGCTTATATAGCTAAGGTGAAAAAAAAAATCAGGTGATTAGCCATATAACGCAAAAAAGCCCCGCCCCCCCTGGCGGCCATGTTTTTCGACCAATCAACATGGCTTCAAGGAATCTGATAAAGAGTCACCCAAGGAACATTTCTACAAAATAAGTTCAAAATCTGCCAACCAATTTGGGAGGAGAAGAATTTTGAAGTTTTTTTCGTTTCGTTGCCATGGAAACCAGAATTCTGCATGGATCCCAATAATTTGAAGGAATTCTGGTGAGGTCATTGAGAGGATGCTTTCTGTGAAGTTTCATCCCAATTAACCCACTGGTTACTGAGGAGAAGATGTTGAAGATTTTTTAAGTTTTCACTATAACCATAAAAGGCAAAATAGCCCCGCCCCCTGGCGGCCATGTTTTTCGACCAATCAACATGGCTTGAAGGAATCTGATACAGGGTCACCCAAGGAACATTTCTACAAAATTATTTGAAAATCGGCCTGACACTTTTGGAGGAGAAGATTTTTTAAGTTTGCACTATAGCCATATTGGCAAAATAGCCCCCCCCCCCCCCCCCCACCCCCACCCTGAGGGCCATGTTTTTCTACCAATCAACATGGCTTGAAGGAATCTGATAGAGGGTCACCCAAGGATCATTTCTACAAAATAATTTGAAAATCGGCCTGACACTTTGGGAGGAGAAGATTTTTAAGAATTTTGAAGTTTTTTTCATTTCGTTGCCATGGAAACCAGAATTCTGCATGGATCCCAAAAAATTTAAGGAATTCCGGTGAGGACATTGCGAGGATGCTTTCTGTGAAGTTTCATCCCAGTTGACCCACCGGTTACAGAGGAGAAAATGTTGACGGACGACGGACGACGGACGCCGGACATAGGGCGATCACAATAACTCACCCTGAGCACTTCGTGCACAGGTGAGCTAAAAATAAAGACTGTATCGTGTTAACAAGCTCTATTATAACAATTTTGACCATTTCAAGGGCCATAATCCAGTCATGCATGGGCAGATATGGCTGGTTTTCAAAAGGAACCAAGCTCTCATGGATATCTAACTACTGTATAAGTTTGGTTGAGATACAATCAAAAATGAAGACTGTATCGTGTTAACAAGAAATTGTTTACGGACGGACGAATCACCACGACATAAGCCCTTCTGGCCAGTAGAGCTAAAAATCTTCTCCTCCGAAAGTATCAGGCCTATTTTCAAATAAATTTGTAGAAATGTTCCTTGGATGACCCTCTATCAGATTCCTTCAAGCCAAGTTGATTGGTCGAAAAACATGGCCGCCAGGGGGGCAGGGCTATATTGCCTTATATGGCTATAGTGAAAACTTAAAAAATCTTCTTCTCCGAAAGTGTCAGGGCAATTTTCAAATAATTTTGTAGAAATGTTCCTTGGATGACCCACTTTCGGATTCCTTTAAGCCATGTTGATTGGTCAAAAAACATGGCCGCCAGTGGGCAGGGCTATTTTGCATTATATGGCTATAGTGAAAACTTAAAAAATCTTCTCCTCCAAAAGTGTCTGGCCAATTTTCAAATAATTTTGTAGAAATGTTCCTAGGATGACCCTCTATCAGATTCCTTCAAGCCAAGTTGATTGGTCGGAAACTATGGCTGCCAGGGGGCGGGGCTTATATAGCTAAAGTGAAAAACAAACAAGAGGCCCAAGAGGGCCAGTATCGCTCCACGGCCATAAGGCAAAAATCAAATCTCCAAACAGCCCTGCCCCCTAGTGGCCATATTTTTTACCAACCACCATGGCTTAAAGGAATCTTGTAGAGTGTCACCCAAGGAATGTTTCTGCAAAATTATTTGAAAATCGGCCTGACACTTTCGGAGGAGAGGATATTTTAAATTTTCACCATAGCCATATAAGGCAAAATAGCCCCACCCCATGGCGGCCATATTTTTCAACCAATCAACATGGCTTGAAGGAATCTGATAGAGGGTCACCCAAAGAACATTTCTACAAAATTATTTGAAAATCTGCTCAACACTTTCGGAGAAGAAGATTTTTTAAATTTTCACTATGGTCATATAGAGCAAAATAGCCCCGCCCTCTGGCGGCCATATTTTTCGACCAATCAACATGGCTTGATGGAATCTGATAGAGGGTCACCCAATGAACATTTCTACAAAATTATTTGAAAATCGGCTGAACACTTTCGGAGAAGAAGATTTTTTAAGTTTACACTATAGCTATATAAGGCAAAATAGCACCGACCCTGGCGGCCATGTTTTTCCACCAATCAACATTTCTTGAAGGAATCTAATAAAGGGTCACCCAAGGAACATTTCTACAAAATTATTTAACAAGAGGGCCATGATGGCCCTGGAATCGCTCACCTGATTTTTTTTTTCACTTTAGCTATATAAGCCCCGCCATCTGGCGGGCATAGTTTCCAACCAATCAACTTGGCTTGAAGGAATCTGATAGAGGATCACCCTAGGAACATTTCTACAAAATTATTTGAAAATCGGCCTGACACTTTTGAAGGAGAAGATTTTTTAAGTTTTCACTATAGCAATAAAAGGCAAAATAGCCCCGCCCCCTGGCGGCCATGTTTTTTGACCAATCAACATGGCTTGAAGGAATCTGATAGAGGGTCATCCAAGGAACATTTCTACAAAATTATTTGAAAATCGGCCCGACACTTTTGGAGGAGAAGATTTTTTAAGTTTGCACTATAGCTATATAAGGCAAAAAAGCCCCGCCCCCCCCTGGCGGCCATGATTTTCGACCAATCAACATGGCTTGAAGGAATCTGATAGAGGGTCACCCAAGGAACATTTCTACAAAATTATTTGAAAATCGGCCTGACACTTTCGGAGGAGAAGATTTTTTAAGAATTTTGAAGTTTTTTCATTTCGTTGCCATGGAAACCAGAATTATGCATGGATCCCGAAAATTTTAAGGAATTCTGGTGAGGACATTGAGAGGATGCTTTCTGTGAAGTTTCATCCTAGTTGACCCACCGGTTACAGAGGAGAAAATGTTGACGGACGACGGACGACTGACGACGGACGACGGACAACGGACGCCGGACATAGGGCGATCACAATAACTCACCTTGAGCACTTCGTGCACAGGTGAGCTAAAAATCAGCCTGACACTTTCGGAGGAGAAGATTTTTTTAATTCTCTCTTTAGCCGTATAAGGCAAGGCAAAATAGCCCCGCCCTCCGGCGGCCATGTTTTTTTACCAATCAACATGGCTTGAAGGAATCTGATAGAGGGTCACCCAAGGAACATTTCTACAAAATTATTTGAAAATCTGCTCAACACTTTCAGAGAAGAAGATTTTTTAAGTTTTCACTATGGTCATATAAGGCAAAATAGCCCCGCCCTCTGGCGACCATGTTTTTCGACCAATCAACATTTCTTGAAGGAATCTAATAAAGGGTCACCCAAGGAACATTTCTACAAAATTATTTGAAAATCGGTCTGACACTTTCAGAAAAGAAGATTTTTTAAGTTTTCACTATTTTTTTCTTTTGGTTGCCATGGAAACCAGAATTATGGATGGATCAAAAAAAATTGAAGGAATTTAAGAGTGGACATTGAGAGGATGCTTCCTATGAAGTTTCAACCAAATTGGCCAAGTAGTTAGTGAGAAGAAGTCGTTTAAAGGAAAAAGTTAACGCACGCACGCACGCACAATGGACAATTCGCCATGACATAAGCTCGACTGGCTTTCAGCCAGTGGAGCTAAAAATCAGGTGAGTGATTCCATGGCCATCATGGCCCTCTTGTTTATTTCATCACCCTTTATAATGAGACATGGCGCAGTCTACGCCACTTACAATGTCCTATCTCCGGGGTTTTACAGGAGTTTGATTGGTGGTCTAGGTTTTTCAAACACTTCGACAAACCTGTTCTCAAAATCCAGTTTCGATAATGCTCCGGCTGTCGGCGATATTAATCAATTTTGAGAAAAGGTTCATCGAAGTGTTTTAAGAAACTAAACCACTAAACAATCTCCGTTGAAAAACCGGAGATAGGGCTCTGTAAGCGGCGTGGACTGTGCCATGTTTCATTAACAAGAGGGCCATGATGGCCCTGGATCGCTCACCGTAATTATACAATGTACTGCAATGCAAAACACATCAAGACAATTATTCTGATGCAACCTCCACAGTGTTAACAATATTTTCCTACATTTGGCCTAGTGATCCATATTTTTTTACCTGATATGACCCATATTCCAACATTGACTAGATAGATATCATCAAGACAACATTCTGACAAAGTTTCAACTTGCTCAAAGTAAAAATGCGGCCTCCGGAGTTTGAACAATATTTTCCTTTATTGACCTAGTTTCTGATCCAATAGGACCCATATTCGAACTTGACCTAGATATAATTCAGACAAACATTCTGACCAAAGTTCAAGCTGCTGATCTAGTGACCTAGTTTTTGACCCAGCATGACCCATATTCGAACTTGGCCTACATATCATCACGAAAAACATTCTGATAAAGTTTTATCATGCTGAAATTAAAAATGCAGTATCCAGAGTGTTAACAAGATTACCCTTCAATTTGGCCTAGTGACCTAGTTTTTAACCCACCATGACCCATTTCCAAACTTGGCCTAGATATCATTTAGAAAAACATTCTGACCAAATTTCAAGCTGCTGTAGCAAAAAATGCGGCTTCCAAAGTGTAAACAAGATTTTCCTTCAATTTGGCATAGTGACCTTGTTTTTGACCCGCATGACCCATATTAGAACTTGGCCTAGATATCATTCAGCTCAACATTCTGAACAAATTTCAAGCCGCTGAAGCAAAACATGCGGCTTCTACATAGTTAACAAGATTTTCCTTCAATTTGGCCTAGTGACCTAGTTTTTGACCCGCATGACCCATATTAGAACTTGGCCTAGATATCATTCAGCTCAACATTCTGAACAAATTTCAAGCCGCTGAAGCAAAACATGCGGCTTCTACAGAGTTAACAAGATTTTCCTTCAATTTGGCCTAGTGACCTAGTTTCTGACCCAATATGACCCATATTTGAACTTGACCTAGATATATTTAAGACAAACATTCTGACCAAATTTCAAGCTGCTGAAGCTAAAAATGCGGCATCAAAAGTGTTAACAAGATTTTCCTTCAATTTGACCTAGTGACCTAGTTTTTGACCCGGCATAACCCATGTTCGAACTTGACCTACATATCATCAAGACAAACATTCTGATAAAGTTTCAACAAGCTCAAGTTGAAAATGTGGCCTCCAGAGTGTTAACAAGATTTCCCTTCAATTCAACCTAGTGACCTAGTTTTTGACCTCATATGGCCCAGTTTCGAACTTGTCCAAGATTTTATGGAGATGAACGTTCTGATAAACTTTCATGAAGATTGGATGCAAAATGTAGCCCGTAGAGTGTTAACAAGCTAAAATGTTGACGACGCACGACGCACGCCGGACGGACGCCGGACAAAATGTAATCACAATAGCTCACCTTGCACTTTGTGCATAGGTGAGCTAAAAATGATGAAGAAATAAAAAAGTTACCTTTGTTTTTACTTCTGAACCGAAGTAAAATATTTCTGTCCACCGTAGCATTTGTGACGTAAAAGTCACGTGGTTACGATGATACACACACTGGATAATATTATTCTCAGTTATATCACGGCGGCCAGTTCACCTACTCATGCATTTCCTGGTTTTCTCACACCAGTACTCCACACAACAATCTTCCCAAGCAACTGCCTGCTTTTCCACATAGACTTAGCCCATTGGTGGAAGACGAGTGACGCATGTCGCATTGACTTGTCAATCCTCGGAAGAAAGTTGGCCGAGCCGGGATTTGAACTCACAACCCCTGGATTGACAGCCCGCGTCGCTACCAGGGCTCGGCATTCAAATAATTAAAGACACAAACAATGAGAAAATCAAAAGGATTGAAGAATAACTACAACAATGTAGTTTAGGTTATGACAGTGAACATAGTTTAATGTCTGTTCATAATGACTATGAACTTGCTACAGCTGTGTCATCTGAAGATGACATCCCATTATCTAAACTCTCAAAGTCTGATACTCTCAGTTAGATTTAGAGCACATCTCTTCTGGTATTGAATAAATGTTCTCACAATTTCAGAAGAAAATGTTGAATGAAACTTACTAAGAATCAAGTTTATCCAATTGTATTCTTCCAAAAAGAAAAAGAATAGAAACAATTGGTGCAAACTGAATTGAGTAGAAAGGTGTATGACATTAGGAAAATTTAATCTAGTTGATAAAACAGTTTCACCAAATGAAATGGTATGGAACGCCGGCACTGTCTTTAGAAGTGATGAAACTCCATTATTATGTCTGTTTGTTATTACATTATGTACAACGATCTTTACATGTTGTGCAAACATAATTATATTATGTCAGTATATGGTTATGTGTTGTGGTTTTGTACTTATATTCTGACAGTTTTTATTATATTATGTCGGTACATCTTTACATTATGTAGATACATCTTTACATTATGTCGGTATATCTTTACATTATGTCGATACATCTTTATATTATGTAGATACATCTTTATATTATGTAGATACATCTTTATATCATGTGCTTGCTTTATTATATTATGTACATACTTTATTATATTATGTGAATACATCTTTACATTATGTAGATACATCTTTATATTATGTGGATACATCTTTATATTATGTGGATACATCTTTATATGATGTGAATACATCTTTACATTATGTAGATACATCTTTATAGTATGTGGATACATCTTTATATTATGTGGATACATCTTTATATTATGTAGATACATCTTTACATTATGTAGATACATCTTTATATTATGTAGGTACATCATTACATTATGTAGATACATCTTTATATTATGTAGATACTTTATTGTGCGCTGTGTTTACTTTATTACATTATGTCCATACTTTATTACATTATGTCCATACGTTTTTACATTATGTGCATACTTTAGTATAGTGTGTGCACAAATTATTATATATTATTTCGCCTCACACGAAATTCTAGCAATTTCATTGGTTAAAGCGTGTCATGTGCAGAAATATATATTTCTATAGGGGGTGAGTAAATTCCATAGGGGGTGGTGAGTAAAGTAAAAAAGTCAGTTCAAAGGTTGGTTTTCGTAAAGTGGCTCTCAAATGTTACCAGTTACCCAGAAAGAAATGAAATGAATTGAAATAAATATGTTCATGTTGAACCGGTGTATTTTTTTAAATAATATATCTATTCCAATTCTTTAATCAATATTGATAGATCTTTTACTCATGACGTCGTATTATGCTACCAACAAATATCAACAAGTTACAGTATAGTTCAGTTTAAAGTGGTCGACGAAATAAATACATTATTGGGTTTGTTACTGACCCACTACGGAAATATAGTGGGTCTGTTGGACTATGTGCGACTTATTTTTCGATCCAACATGACAAATGTTTGAACAAGAACTGAATTTGATGGAAATTAATGTTCTTATGAATTTCAATGAATATTTGAACATACATTGAACCTCTGAAGTGTTCAGAGGCTTTTGAAACTTGACCTTGTGATCTAGTTTCTGACTCCACATACATGTAATCGCGTTTATAGATTGACCTAGATTTGATGACGTAAATATTCATAAAGATACGGATTTGATATAACATATGTTCTCTACAGTTTCCATAAGGAATTTGAGACGAACACAGTTTATTTAAGGTAGATAACTAGTAATTTAAATGATGTTCAGTACATACACAATATAAGTCTAAGGGGACATAACTCTTTGTGTTTTAAAGCAATCTTTGTTTCACTTGCCGTCTAGCCTTTCAATATGTAGGTTAACATTTCCATACAGTTTTAATCAAATCCATCCACCAATGCCTTAAATATGGCACAGGACGACAGACGAACGGACGGACGGACGGACAGACGGACGGACGGACGGAAGGTAAACGACAAACATATCCCATTCATATTTGCCCATGATTAACAAAGTAGTAGATAATGTCCATGCAATATTATATTGTTTAGTTAGTTGTTTTTCTTATATTCTGTCGTGACGTTATTACATCTTGTGCTATCTGTGGTAACTTTATATGATGTGCAAACGTTGTTATATGTTGTGGATAGTTTAAGCAGGGTGATATTCCGCCTTGACACCGGAAATAAAAGCGCGAATGTACGGAATGTGACGGTAATGTGATCCGTAAAGGGTAACGCCCGTAAAGCAAACAATTAAAATGGCGTCGCCGTGGCAACAGGCCTCCTTGGCCAATCTTCTTCAATCTATTAAACTAGGAGAGTTATTGAAAATATAAATATGTATCTACATAATATAAAGATGTATTTATATAATATAACGATGTATCCACATAATATAAAGATGTATCTACATAATATAATAAAGTATGGACATAATGTAAAGATGTATCTACATAATACAAAGATGTATCTACATAATATAAAGATGTATCTACATAATATAAAGATGTATCTACATAATATAAAGATGTATTTACATAATATAAAGATGTATCCACATAATATAAAGATGTATCTACATAATGTAAAGATGTATCCACATAATATAATAAAGTATGGACATAATATAATAAAGCAAGCACATGATATAAAGATGTATCTACATAATATAAAGATGTATCTACATAATATAAAGATGTATCTACATAATATAAAGATGTACCGACATAATATAAAGATGTATCTACATAATATAAAGATGTATCTACATAATGTAAAGATGTACCGACATAATATAAAGATGTATCTACATAATGTAAAGATGTAACTACATAATATAATAAAAACTGTCAGAATATAAGTACAAAACCACAACACATAACCATATACTGACATAATATAAATATGTTTGCACAACATGTAAAGATCGATGTACATAATGTAATAACAAACAGACATAATAATGGAGTTTCATCACGTCTAAAGACAGTGCCGGCGTTCCATAAAATGGAGCTCAGTTACTGTTATAAAGTAGAAAGGGGATCTAATAGTAAAGTAACTGACAAAACACTAATGGCCCAAGTTGAAGAAATTGTTCCAACTATTGTTGAGAGTGAATAACAACAGTGCATTGATTTTGAAAATTAAGATATAGTTGAAGACATTAACATGGAAGACTGCAAAGTTAGTAGCTGATCAGAGTGAAATACAATTTGAAAGTCATGGATCAGGGTTTGGGCATGGCTGCAGATATGATTGTAGAAGGGTCGACTATGAAGAAGCATTACAATTGACTGGTTAGTGTCACTGGATAAATGGACCAGTTACATATAGTACTTGTATAGCGGCATTAAACACCAAACAATTGGAAGTTAGGAGATGCAATATGACAAAGGCAGTTTCTTTTTAAGTATTCTGCTCCACAGAAGAAGAAAGTAATAAACAGTCCAGTTCCATTAGTCAGAAATGAGTTAATTCATTTGTGTGGATTTTGTCATTAAATGGTACAAATATTAGGGTTTGCAAGACATTTTTTCTCCGAACTTTGAATATTTCTCCTCAGAAAGTTCACATAGCCTTTAAAAATGCCCAAATCATTATTCAAACTGTAGAGTCACACACAGAAGGACAATTATTATGTCCATGCCTGTATTGAAAGGGCAAGTAGTCAAATTAGTGTGTACACAACTAATTTGTAAGAACTGCATGTCATAAAAATCCAAACCATGCTTAAGCCCCAGTCCATCCGACCGCCTGTACTAAAATTTGGCCAATCCGTGGTCAGATCTGTGTTGGGTCCGGGATAGTCCTGGATGGTCTGTCATGGTCAGGGATACCTCCCAGGCAATTTTAAACTCTTTAAAATTGCCGTGGTCATCCAGGACCGGCCAGGAGGATTCTTTAATTCGGGGTAGTCCAAGATGGTCTGTGTAGCGACCGTGTTAGCTCCAGGAAGCTGCCGTGGTGGTACCTGGGTCAGATCCTTGTTGGCTCCGTGTTCATCCATTGAGGTGCCGTGTTGGGTCCGGGGGGACGATGTTTTGTGACTTAATTTCACCCAGGATCATCCCGGATCAAGATATCTATTGATCCGGGGTGTACCGTGTTGCTCTGTGTTGAGTCCGGCTTACGTGTGACTTTAGCTTTAGGAAATGAACTTGTCATATTTTTTTTACTTCCAAGTCTGTTTCCAAAATACTAAATTTTTTATCAGGATTAAGAAAGGAACAAGGTTTTTGGACAGAGTCAAAATAGAATCTAACAATTCCAATATAGCAGAAATTTAGTATGATAACAATGGTCCAGTAGACTCAGTGGTTAAGAAGTCAAACACTGTTCTGAATGTGATTGTGAAAGATATTGAGCTAAATATATTGCAAAAGGACTACTCCATGATTACATTTGAAAAGTACAAAGAGCTCATTTCCTTATGTAGGTAGGGTGTGAGCCCTCATTCCCACTACATCGTTCTATGCAGTCATTTCTCATGAGATTCCCAACCAATTCATAGTACTGTAAGGCTATTTTGTTACCAATATGTACTTAAACAATCCTACAACAGTTTCTGTTTGTTGTAATAATGTACTTTTGTTACAATGATATGCTCACAAATATGTTGTGAATAAATAAGTTAACAACATTACTATTTGACTCTTTGCTCCAGTTATTTTCTTGAACAGTCCACCAAATCGAAAGCATTAATTCACAACTTATCAATAATGGGTGAATTATGTTCACATTAACTGACAGAGTTGAAAATCTGTGAAGGAAAGGTTCAGATTGCTCGTTACGAGCGATCTTAAATTTCCTTCACTGTTCCCAAAGGCCTTCTTATCCTACAACTATTCCTACATTGCTTCCAAATGCCTGCTTTATTGGATGCGAGGAAATGCGGTTTTATGGAGCAATGAATAAATAGTTTGAGGGCCATTTTATCAAACATTTTATGATAAATATTGGTAATCCTGCTCCATAGTCATTTTCTTGGACTGTACTAACTTGGAAGCATCAAGTCACCACTTATCAGTAATTAATGAACAATGGTTACATTTACTGTCAGTGTGACAAACAGTACAGGAAGATTTCAGATTGCTTCCTACACTGTTTTCAAAGGCATCCTGTATTGGGTGCCAGAAAAGGCAGTTTATGTAGCAAAGATTTAATATATTTTTTTGATGTATAGCATTTTGTTTGAATAGGCAAAATAAAGTTATATAATTATCAAAAGATTGAAATGTTAACTCTTCCTGCACCCCTTTCCACTCTGTCATTAAATATAAACATAATTTAGCCATTACTGATAAGTGGCAAATAAATGCTTTCAATTAAGAAAGAGTCCAAGAAAACTCTTATGGAGCATGTTCTATTTATTGCATTGTTTAAACTTCAAAATAACTTCAAAATTAAATTGGTGAAATATATCTTACTTGACTTAGTATAGGTTTTACATAAAAAAAGATCAACATTTCATTAATTTTAAGTGCAAAACTATGTCTAACTTGACTTAGGTTTAGTTTTGCGCTGAGTTTTTTTCAACAAATCATTGATTTTCAGTGCAAAACTATGTCTAACTTGACTTAAGTTTAGTTTTGCGCTAAGTTTTTTTCAACAAATCATTGATTTTCAGTGCAAAACTATTGTTAACTCAAATAATTGATTTTAAACTATTAAGAAAGAGTTTCAGATTAAAAAGAATATGATCATTAGTTTTGAAACATTTATCAGCATATAGAACAGAAAAAATATCTACAAAATATCAAAAGGGAAAACATGTAAACAGTTTTTTCACTCTCCTGTAAAAATAAATAAAATAGAGTTAGCCTAGTATTGCGCTGAGCCATCGATATAGAGGTACGAAAATATCCCGTAGGAGTGGGAGATGACATGATTTTGATCACCTGAGTCAGGTGACACCTAATACTTTTAAGATGGTAGTTAAATGGCTTCCCAGTCCTTGGTCCTCAGGATTGCAGGGATGGAATAATTAACAACCGATGCATATGTGTCAGGCTAAATACTACCGGTAAGTACTGGTATACTCACTGATATAACTAAAATTATTGTTGAAAGCGGCGTTAAACACCATGCAAACTCACATACAAATCGAAGTCATCTGATTTAGAATTATTGAATGTGGTAAAGGGTAAACCCTTTCCCTCATACGACAATTCTGTAGCAGACAACTTTGAACATATTTTGTCAAAAAATAGAAAATCTCTATAATTGAATGGAAAACCTATGACTAAAAGTGGAAGAAGAAATTGCTCGTTTTGAGCAATTTCTTCTTTTGTCACTATGTTTTCAAAAAGCTGTCTACTGCAGAGGCATCAGAAAGCGTCTATATGAGGGAAAAAGGGTTAATTAAAGGGCTTTATTGGAGAGAAAAATTTCCTGCCATATGATAAATCTAGGCTTATCAAAATTGATACATGGTTGTTTACAGAATACCAGATAATGGGGATGTTTATACCCTTTTCAACATATAGAGACGCTTTTAGCCATCTCTGCTGCAGATCGATGGCCTTTTAAATCAATGTGGCAAAAGGAGAAATTGCTCATAATTTAGTTTTTTTAAACTTTTAAGTGTATAATATCAAAGTTGTATGCTGCAGATTTAGGCATATCCTATTATGTAGAGTGGAATAATGGGATGGAGTCATTGAGTGGAGTGGAGTGGAGTCTTAGAGTGGAGCCATGGAGTGGAGTAATCAGAAATACAATGATGAGAAAGTCAAAAGCTGAATTTAAGCTACAAACTTAAAAAAGAAACATTAACATTTAATAATGAAATGTTTTCTTATCAAGTTTGCTCATATACATGTACATGTAATGATGAAATGTTTTCTTATTTCAAATTTTTAACAAGTTTGTTACAGAAGTTTGAGATCTGCACTCTCTCTTATTGATATGTATGTATATATCAAGTTTCATTGAAATATATTCAGTACTTTTAAATTTATGCTCAATGCAAATAAAGTGTGACGGACAAATTTTTCCGAACGGACAGACGTGATGGACAGACAAAGCGACAACTATATCCTCTCCCAAACTAGTTTGGGGAGCATAAAAATAGTGTGGAGGTATTATAAGTCCAAATATCCCAATCTATTCCCAGAAGAGTCATAAAATTGTATGGACCAAATTGACCTCTATGCATCTGGAATCCTAGGAATATTTAGACACATTAACTGTGTATGTAAATTACTGGTTCTGGTTAAAATGCAATTTATTATTTATTTATTTATTTATTGGAGTTTTACGCCGCTTTCAACATTATTTCAGTTAAAAATGCAATCTAAAGCTAGTATGTATATAAAATGGCAACAGAAACCACACAACTCATATAAAAGTTATTTTTTGAATCCATGTATAAATAACGGCCCATTTAATTCTGAATCATTAAACTGTAATTTATGATTTCTAGCAATTTTAAGAAAGTAGATCTTTAAATAGTACTTTTGTTCATATTATCCTAAATTAATACCTGACCTTTCATAAGCTTTACTCACTTTTCCTAAACATTTAGCCACAATATACTTGCCTACTAGGAAAACCATTGCTAGCTTACATAATAAATATTGTCTTAACACTTTCCCTCATATGACAATTCAGCAGACAACTTTGAACATATCTTGTAAAAAAATGGAAAATTTATATTATTGAATGGATAACCTATGACTAAAAGTGGAAAATATTGTGGCAAAAGGAGAAATTGCTCGTTTTGAGCAATTTCTTCTTTTGTCACTATGTTTTCAAAAAGCCGTCTGCTGCAGAGGTGTCAGAAAGCGTCTATATGAGGGAAAGGGTTAAGCAGCCACCAAGGGGAATGAATGAATGTATATTGTTTTATGGCGCACGTCGACAGCTAAGGTCATTTAGCGCGCATTTAAATTTTATTATTCATGTTCCCTGGGTGAACAAACCAGTACTAGGCTAGAAAATGTGCCTTGCCCAAGGGCACTCCACCATGACCGAATTGCCGCGACTGGGGATCGAACCCGGGACACCCGGTTTCGAAATCCCCGACGCTAACCACTCGACCACAGCGGATTCCAGCCACCAAGGGGAGAGTCAAAATTAATTTAGCTGCTAATCACAGGTGGCAGGTTAATACATTAGTCAAATAAAGAAGAAAATGTTGTTAACCCTTTCCCACATAAACCAAATATGCATCTGACGACTTTCAAAACATATTGACAAAAACATGAAAGATCTCCATTAATGAGAGTTTAATCATTAACCCTTTCCCTCATACGACAATTCTGCAGCAGACGACGTTGAACGTATTTTGTCAACACATAGGAAATCTCCATAATTGAATGGATAACCTATGACATAAAGTGGAAAACATTGTGGCAAAAGGAGAAATTGCACGTTTTGTGCAATTTCTTCTTTTGTCACTATGCTTTCAAAAAGGCGTCTGCTGCAGAGGCGTCAGAAAGCGTCTATATGAGGGATAGGGTTAAATAGAGTTGAAAACATTGTGGAAAAAGAATAAATTGCTCATCATGAGCAATTTCTCCTTTTGCCACAATGTTTTCAAAAGTTGTCTGCTGCTTTTTCGTCAAAATGCATCTGCAGGTGGGAAAGGGTTAATATATATTAATATAGCTACATGTAGACCTAAATATTTTGTATTCTTATTGATAAACTAAAGAACAAAGAAATGGAACTGTTTTCTTCAGTTTTTCATGATTGTTTTAATAAATATATATACACTGTACTTATATTTGTTTTGATTCTAAAATCCTATGTTGTGTGTTATAGGGGACAAATTGTAGAGAAAAAGACCATTCTAACTCTTTCTTATCTAAGCCCATCTTTTTCGGCATACCCTATTTAGTAGAGCGGAGTCATGGAGTGGAGTGGAGTGGAGTCATGGAGTCTAGTTTTGGAGTGGAGTGGAGTTTTAGAGTGGGGTGGATTTTGGTGTGAAAATCAAGTTTTATTATTTGATACACGTACATTGTAAATGTAACATAAAGTACAACATATTATGTAATATGACAGTCATTATAAGTACTGTCATAGTAGTTAAATTTAATTTTTAATTGTACAAGGAATATTTTCACTAGCGAACTGTTACTTTACGAAACAACCAATATAATACCGATGAACTACAAAGTAATTAAATATTTTTATTTTTAAAACAAATCAGCTTCATCAGTTATATAATGCTTATTTATGCAAACATATAATTGAAAATCATGATCAGTTAGTTTAAGCCAAAAAACATTTTTTTGGGTTGTTAACCCTTTCCCTCATACGACAATTCTGCAGCAGACGACTTTGAACATATTTTGTCAAAAAATAGAAAATCTCTAAAATTTAATGGATAACCTATGACTAAAAGTGGAAAACAATGTGTCAAAAGGAGAAATTGCACTATGTTTTCAAAAAGCTGTCTGCTGCAGAGGCGTCAGAAAGCGTCTATATGAGGGAAACGGTTAAATGGGCCATAACTCTGATGACCGTGACTCAATTGTGTTTTAACTTGTTCGAGCTTTCATCAATATTAAGCATCTGTAGATGTTTGGTAACAATCATTTGACAAATGTGGCCGGCCACCTGAGAGTGCAAACGAGGACACAAACCATATTTTTGGTTGTTAGTTAACCCTTCCCCTCATAAGACAATTCTGCAGCAGACGACTTTGAACATATTTTGTCAAATAATGGAAAATCTCTATAATTGAATGGATAACCTATGACTAAAAGTGGAAAACATTGTGGCAAAAGGAGAAATTGCACGTTTTGTGCAATTTCTTCTTTTGTCACTATGTTTTCAAAAAGCCGTCTGCTGCAGAGGCATCAGAAAGCGTCTATATGAGGGAAAGGGTTAAATGGGCCACAACTCATTTTCATTTAGTTTGATAATTTTCTGCACTTATGTTATATCACAGTAACTTGATTTTGACTCCAAAATCCACTCCACTCCAAAACTCCACTCTACTCCAAAACTAGACTCCATGACTCCACTCCAAGACTCCACTCCACTCCATGACTCCGCTCTACTAAATAGGATATGCCATCTTTTTCAGACTGTCTACTTAAACAGGATCATACAGGCACAGCTACAGCCATCCTTTGCCAGTGTTTTCAAAAGCCATCTACGGGAGATGCATCAAAATGAGTCTGCAAGTGGAAAACGCATTCTCACATTCCGCAAATATAGACAGCAGATAACTTTTCGATATATTATAGAACGTCTTTAAAATGAAGTTTGATTATTGAAAAAGTGGTCATGAAGCCACAATGTTTTCAAAAGTCTTCTGCTGTATGTGTGATCCTTGCGAAGGATTAAATAATGAATTGAGGGACAGATACCATTCCAGAACAAACCAGAAGCACAGTAATTGTTTTGATAGAGCATGCATGGTGATGCTTAGATCTATAAGATTAGGCAAAAGCTCTCCTGTTAACCCTTTCCCACTTGTAGATGCATTCTGACGCGTCTGCAGCCGACGACTTTTGACACCATTGTGACAAAAGGAGAAATTACTCAAAAAGAGCAATTTCCCCTTTTGCCTCAAGGTTTTCAACTTTTTTTATAATATTGCACTTTTGTTTATCCTATTACTTCACATGACGTTCAGACGATCAATTCCATCAATCTAAAAAATGAAAGATTTATATTGTTTAAGAGTGGAAATATTGCAATAAAAGGTGAAATTGCTCGTTTTGAGCAATTTCACCTGTTAATGCAATGTTTTCAAAAGTCATCTAATGGGTTATAGAGATTTTCCGTGCTTTTGCATGACTCGTTTCAAAGTCGTCTGCTGCAGATTTGTTGTTATTGGGAGAGGGTTTAAGCTGTCTGACTGTAATGACATTTCATCTCTTGCTTGATCTGTGTACAAACTGTGTTACATCACTTCTTTTCCACATGTAGAAACATCTACAGTAGTTTATTTATTGGGGTTTTACGCCGCTTTCAACAATATTTCAGTTATATCACGGCGACAGTTCACTTATTCATGATCCCTGGGTAAACAAACCAGTACTAGGCTAGAAAATGTACCTTGCCCAAGGGCACTCCACCATGACGTAGTGCCGCGACTGAGGATCGAACCCGGGACACCCGGTTTCGAAATCCCCGACGCTAACCACTCGACCACAGCGGATTCCTACATCTACAGTAGACAACTTTTAACCCTTTCCTACCTGCAGACGCATTCAGACGCATTTGCAGCAGACGACTTTTGAAAACATTCATGATGAGCAATTTAGATCCTTTGGCCACAATGTTTTCAACTTTATTTAGCAATTAAGCTATCTTTTATTGACATTTTCCAGGTTTTTGTCACAATGTTTCCAACTTTATTTAGTAATTAAGCTATCTTTTATTGACATTTTTCAGGTTTTTGTCACAATGCTTTCAAAGTCCCCTGCTGCGGAAATGTATGTGGGAATGGGTTAAGCTGTGTGTCAATTCTATAAGAGGGGATCATGCTTTTTATCACACTGTTTTGAAAATTCCCCGCTAAATTTTTATAGAAGGCGGATTTTTTTTACATCCTTTCCCTCATATGGACGGCTTTTTGAAAACATAGCGACAAAAGAAGAAATTGCTCAAAACAAGCAATTTCTCCTTTAGACAGAATGTTTTCCACTTTTAGTCATATAGGTTATCCATTCAATTATAGAGACTTTCCTTTTTATGACAAAATATGTTCAAAGTCGTCTGCTGCAGAATTGTTGTATGAGGGAAATGGATAGACAGAGAAGGAGAAATGTCTCAATTTGTTCATAAAATCCATTTTCAGATCAAATTCCTGCCTTGTTTTCCAAATCTTATAATAAACATGCATTAGTCATACTGTTTTCAAGTTTGCATGTAAGAAAGGGTTAACTCATTCCCTGTCAGAGGCAATCAAAGGATTTTGCAAACAATGCAGATTCAGGCAAGATAATTAGCTCATCTCTCATGAAATCTGCATTGTTTGCGACTTAAACATTAAATTTTACCAAATTTCCTATTGGACGAACAAAATAACGAACTGATGCACTGATAGAGGGCATGGTGAATCAATTTCAATTATTAACCATTTCCCTCATTTGACAATTCTGCAGCAGACGACTTTGAACATATTTTGCCAAAACATAGAAAATCTCTATAATTGAATGGATAACCTATGACTAAAAAGTGGAAAACATTGTGGCAAAAGGAGAAATTGCTCGTTTCGAGTTTTGTTTTCAAAAAGCTGTCTGCTGCAGAGGCGTCAGAAAGCGTCTATATGAGGGAAAAGGTTAAGATTGATTACAAACAAATTAGGCAAAAGCTCTCCTATAAAAGCTGTATGACTGTATTAGTATATAGTATATTTTATCTCTTTATCTGTGTACAAAATGTTTTACATCAACCCTTTGGCACACGCAGAAACATCTCCAGCCGATGACTTTATTAGTCGCCGGGCAGAAGCCCGCGACTTCTATTTTTAATAGCTTTTCGGAAATCACATGGGAGGGCGGCTTATTATTAGAAAGAAACAAATCTAGATGATTTGAACATATTACAATTGTGGTTGTTTACGAACACTAATAAATGACACATCTAAAATGAAATAAATATTCCGATTTTTTAATGTTTGCAGTTTTTTTTATTTCACTCGCATTTAAGTTTTTTGTCTTATTTACGAAGACAAAAGTGGTCCCTTCAAGACGTGAACCAACACCCCCTAATGCAGACTCTTATGTGTCATCATTGAGGTCAATTTCGGATTCTCATTTTAATAGCAATTTTAACTTACTAAATGTTGTTTTCATGTTCAAAGAGATGTCTTGATTTGTGTAGAATTCATTTAATAATGTTAATCCATGAATATCTAAAGTAGGAACTGTTTCTAAGCTAAATATAGACCCTATTCTGTTGTGTAGTTTCGTGACCTTTAACATCGATTTTCGCGCATGCGCATTTCGATATGAAAAAGCGAGTGATATTATTTTATTTTAGACAAGTACAAGACGAATGTTTGACGCAAAGCGTCAAAGAGAAGCCGCAATATTTCGTTGTACATGACTGTAGAAATAAGAAAAAAAGAACATTTTTAAATCCACAAACAATAGAACAATTTAAACTGTAGACGGTAATGCTGATATATTTCTGCTTTTGAAGACTTTTGTTTTCTTCAAATTACCTCCCTTTAAAGCAATACCAGGATATTTACCTTGTGATTCGAATAAGATTGACAAACATTGAAATTATATGAATGAATACTATTATTTAAATAAGTAACAACAGCAAAATTAAATTTAAGCCAAGATAAATGTGTACACATTTCGTTAATTTTTTATAGATACCCTAATGTATAGGTATGAATATAAAATTTATAAGCAAATGTTTGAATAGACTAAGGAAAGTCAAGAATACATAAATAAATCAATGCAGTCTTTTCCGGCGACATTGATGCCTTGCATCAACTTTCTCTTGTAGTCTTATTGTTTTCAAAAAGTCATCTGCTGTCTGCATATAGGAAAGGAATAAATAGTTAATAGATATGGACTGAGAGATTTCCATTGCTTATCCAAGAACTATCAAATTAGGCAAATGCAGCCAGTTGCTTGGAAAGACTGTTGTGTGCAGTAATGGTATGAGAAAGTAGCCATGTGAACTAGGCACCATAATATTGCTGAAAATGGCATTTAACCTCAATCAATCAATCAATCAATCAAGCAATCTGTAGACAAGACCACATCACTAACATGAACACTGACACAAAACTATATGATACAATAGCATGATATAATTATTATTATAATCATGTTTAAGTTACCCAATCTTTGCAGTTCTTAAATAGTGAATATTTGTGTAGTAAAATATTGATATAATATGATATTTATTAACAAAAAAGAGTTGTCCAGTTATATGAGCAAACTCATCTCATGAATTCATACACCCAAACAAATGTGACTAAATCAAGGTACTGTTGCTCAACAAGGGGATAAAATGGAGTGAACAGGTCTTTTCCCCACAATATTTCTCTTATTACTCAACAAAATCCTATATTGTGGGTACTCAAAAGAATCGTCTCACTGAAAAGATTCTTTTGAGTACATACAATATAGGGTTTGAATGTCAAATAAGGATTTTAGAACATCAAAAATGCCCCTTATCTAGAGATCTGCACTGATACACAGTCAAAGAGGCATAACTCTAACATGGCATATACAAGATGGTAAAAAAACATCTATACATTACATGAGTGTTTGTAGCAGGTGTCCGTGTCCGTCAGTTACCCGTTGAAATATATTGAAAATCTCTTTCAACTTAACCCTTTACCTCATATAGACGCTTTCTGACGCCTCTGCAGCAGACAGCTTTTTGCAAACATAGTGACAAAAGAAAAACAACTTAAAGACTTTAGAGACCAGCCCAGATCCAGAGCACCCCGTGTGCATTCAAATCTGGTTTTACACTAATTGCCAATCAATCATAGAACGTTTCAAGACATTTCTGAGAAATAGTGTCTATTTAAATCCAATAGCATTGTTGTACACCGAGATGCTTCTAATAATAAGGTTGGTTTTCCCGGTGCATGGCCCATTTTATGATCAGAGCTGTAGATAAGGGCCATTTTTCATGGTCTAAAATCCTAATTTGACACTCAAACCCTATGTTGTGGGTACTTAAAAGAATCATTTCAGTGAGATAATTCATTTGAGTAACCACAATATAGGGTTTGGTTAACTAGTAAGAGAGATATTGTGGGGAAAAGACCAGATTACGCCCCCGTATTTAGTCCTCTGTTTATGATAGTAGTGTTTTATGGCATTTTTATCATTATATCAGTTATATCAATATGACAGAAAACATATTCATGATCCCTGGGTAAACATACCATTATAAGCCTAGGATTAGTGTGCCTAGGATCAAACCTATGCTGCCAAAATTCAGATTGCCTACAGCTGATTCCTTATGGAGCATAGCTCTAATAGTTGATGATAAAGAGTCCCCGTGCATGTGTGTTGTATGAAGGAATTGATTGATTGGGGTTTAACGCCGTTTTTAACAATTTCTCAGTCATATCAGAGCGGCCAGTTCACCTACTCATGTGTTTCCTGGTTTTCTCACATCAGTACTCCACACAACAATCTTCCAAAGCAACTGGCTGCTTTTCCGCATAGACTGAGCCCATTGGTAGAAGACGAATGACGCATGTCGCCAGGTCTTTTGTCAAACGTCGGAAAGGAAGTTGGCCGAGTTGGAAGTTGTATGAAGGAAAGGGTTACATCAAAATCTGATAGAATATAGCACTCAGAGGACCAGATAAGGAGGAGTATACATCTCTTTTCCCAACAATATCTCTCTTATCATCCAGCCAAACCCTACGATGTGAGTGCTCAAAAGAATCGTCTCATTGAGATGACTCTTTTGATAACCCACATCATAGGGTTAGAGGGTAAAATAAGGATTTTAAAACGTAAAAAACTCCTCTTATCTAGAGCTCTAATATTATAGTGTAAAATATACCACACAGATTTTAAAACTTCAGATTTGCTGTCTTAAAATGCATGACCATCTTAAAACTGGAGCCACATTTTCAAGACGATAGTAACATTCATGTTATCGTTGAATTTTAAGCAGGTAGAAGTGTGTCTACGGTATGACACCGTAGAAAATTGAAAATGCTTTAACAAAACAGTTTGATTTGTACTGGCGAAAAAAGTCTAAATTACACAGGAATGATTACACCCCTGTGAAAAAAGTTCAATAACTCACTAGTAGTTATTAACTGTTCTAGATTATTCAAGATCAGTTCTAGAACGCCAGTTACTGTTCTTGAAGGAGCCACATTTTTAAGAACTTGTACAGTTCATGAACTTGATCAGGTTTAAGAACTAAACAAAACAAAACCCCTTCTAGAATCATGCTGTTAAGTTCTTGAATTGTGGTTCTTGAATTGTGGTTTTCCAGAACTTTCTTTTCAACAGTTCTTGAAACTTGCTATTATAGTATGGTCTAAAATAATGCAATCAATTATCTACTGTAAAGTCGGAAATATTTGTACAAATTTGATTTTAATCAATATTCTCGATGTCCAGTCTGCGAAACGCAGTTCTAGAATTGAACTAGAGCATTATAGATAATTTCTAGAACTATTCACTTTTGTGTTCTGGAACATTTGTTCTATTATATTAATCTAGAACAAAAATGGAATATTTGTAGAACACAAATTGGTTGGTTTTAAATGCGTACTGAAATTATTCTGGAACAGTCATAGAGCACTTTAGAGCCAAATCAAGTCCTACAAATGTTCTGAAATGGAGTTCTGGAACACTTGTAGAACTCTTCTTTAAGATTTTAAAATAATACTTTTACTCAGGCAAATAATTAAATTACAATGACTTTGTAATTCAGTGTGAATCACCTTATACTTCCAATTTGAAAAGAGAAATTAGAACATGTCTAAATCCAAAAAAGTTCTTATAAATGTATTAATAGTAGAGTGAAAACTTTTACAGTCTTCTTGTCAAGGTAAAGGCCTGCCCTAGTGAAGAAATCAATGGAATTCCAGTGGAATATCAGGCCAATTCCACTTGAATCTACTATGTTACTGGAAAACCAGTAGAACTAGAACTATCACTGAAGATGATAAATACCCCCAAAACAGCACCTTGACTCAAAATATGGCTTCCGACCGACCAACAAAATACACCGCACTTCCTCTCAATGTGTTGTATCATCCTATGAAGTTTTATTAAATTCCAACAATTTGTTTTAAAGTTATGCTCTGGACAAGACTCTACGAATAAGAAAAAGTAACAAAGGGCAATAAGTCTGTAATTATGTAAATTAGAGTTATGGTTCTTATACACTGCACTTCCTCTCATTATGCTCTACCATTGTATGCAGTTTTATTAGATTCCATCTGATAATTATTAAGTAATTCTCCGGACAAGAAAAAGTAACAAAGGGCAATAACTCTGTATTTATATAAAATAGAGTTATGGTTCCTGTACACCGCACTTCCTCTCAATGTGTTGTATCATCCTATGAAGTTTTATTAAATTCCAACAATTTGTTTTAAAGTTATGCTCTGGACAAGACTCTACGAATAAGAAAAAGTAACAAAGGGCAATAACTCTTTATTTAGATAAAATAGAGTTATGGTTGCTGTACACCGCACTTCCTCTCAATGTGTTGTATCATCCTATGAAGTTTTATTAAATTCCAACAATTTGTTTTAAAGTTATGCTCTGGACAAGACTCTACGAATAAGAAAAAGTAACAAAGGGCAATAACTATGTAATTATGTAAATTAGAGTTATGGTTCTTGTACACTGCACTTTCTCAGAGTATGCTCTACCATTGTATGCAGTTTTATTAGATTCCATCTGTTTGTTATTAAGTAATTCTCCGGACAAGAAAAAGTAACAAAGGGCAATAACTCTGTATTTATATAAAATAAGAGTTATGGTTCCTGTACACCGCACTTCCTCTCAATGTGTTGTATCATCCTGTGAAGTTTTATTAAATTCCAACAATTTGTTTTAAAGTTATGCTCTGGACAAGACTCTACGAATAAGAAAAAGTAACAAAGGGCAATAACTATGTAATTATGTAAATTAGAGTTATGGTTCTTGTACACTGCACTTCCTCTCATTATGCTCTACCATTGTATGTAGTTTTATTAGATTCCATCGTTAGTTATTAAGTAATTCTCCGGACAAGAAAAAGTAACAAAGGGCAATTACTCTGTATTTAGATAAAATAGAGTTATGGTTCCTGTACACCGCACTTCCTCTCAATGTGTTGTATCATCCTATGAAGTTTCGTTCAAATCCTATGTTGCATTGTTAAGATATGGTCCGGACAAGATATGGCTTCCGACCGACCGACCGACCGACCGACCAACCGACCGACCGACCGACCAACCGACCGACCGACCAACCGACACAGTGACTCCTATATACCCCCCCAAAACTTTGTTTTTTGGGGGTATAATAACCAAACATTCCACTGGAACTGAGATTTGAAAATTACCAAGAGAGGTAACTCTAGCATAAAACTAAAGGTACTAGAGATTGCTTTTTTGAAAAAGCGCTTGTCTCCCCATGTGTGTGGTCGTAGGGGTGGAAAAGAAATGATGGAGATGATTTTTTTAGTTTTGGACTGGAGATGAAGCAACAGCGACTTTGAAGTTTGGCCTATTAACCTGTAGACAATAGTGGACATGTATTGCATAAGATGCACAAGATAAGTGGTTATTTATTTAAGAATTGAGCGGAAACCATTTTTCAGGTCAAGGTGACATGACCATCCTGTATACCAAGTATGAAGTTCCTGGGCCCAAGCAGTCTTCAGTTATTGAGCGGAAACTATTTTCAGCCCAATGTCACCTTGACCTTGACCACTGTGACCTTGACATTTAACCTAGTGACCTCAAAATCAAAAGGGGTCAATTGCTGGTGGTGACCAACCTTCACACCAAGTATGAAGTTCCTGGGCCC
Organism: Serripes groenlandicus; assembly: GCA_031761405.1. Classification (NCBI taxonomy): domain Eukaryota; kingdom Metazoa; phylum Mollusca; class Bivalvia; order Cardiida; family Cardiidae; genus Serripes; species Serripes groenlandicus. The sequence goes on from JASEVX010000090.1 coordinate 626,366, forward strand.
AAGCATTCTTCAGTTATTGTGCTGAAACTATTTTTCAGCCCAAGGTCACTGTGACCTTGACCTTTGACCTACTGACAATACAATCAATAGGGGTCATCTACAGATTACACATAGTATGAAGTTCCTGGGCATAAGCGTTCTTGAGTTATTGAGTAAAAACCTTTTTTCAGCTGGAAGGTTACTGTGACCTTGACCTTTGACCTTGTGACCTCAAAATCAAACAAAATCAATAGGGGTCATCTACTAATTATGACCAACCTGCACACCAAGTATGAGTAATTGAATAAAAAACATTTTTCAGGTGAATGTTACTATGACCTTGACCTTTGACCTCAAAATCAAAGAATCATCTACTGGTTAGGACCAACCTGTAAAACCAAGTATGAAGTTCCTCGACATAATCATTCCTCAGTTATTGAGCGTAAACCATTTTTCAGCTGAAGGTTACCATGACCTTGGCCTTTGACCTAGTGACCTCAAAATCAATAGGGGTCATTTGCTGGTGGTGACCAACCTGCACGCAAAGTATAAAGTGCCTGGGCCCAAGTATTCTTCAGTTATTGAGCGGAAACCATTTTTCAGCCAAAGGTCACCGTGACCTTGACCTACTGACATCAAAAGGGGTCATCTACAAATTAGGACCAACCTGCACACCAAGTATGAAGTTCCTGGGCATAAGCTTTCTTGAGTTATTAAGTAAAAAACATTTTCAGTTGAAGGTTACTGTGACCTTGACCTTTAATCTTGTGACATCAAAATCAAACAAAATCAATAAGGGTCATCTACTGGTTAGGACCAACCTGCACACCAGGTATGAAGTTCCTAGACATAAGCCTTCTTTAGTTATTGAGCGGAAACCATTTTTCAGCTGAAGATTACCATGACCTTGACCTTTGACCTAGTGACCTCAAAGTCAATAGGGGTCATCTGCTGGTGGTGACCAACCTGCACACCAAGTACACTTCCATGGCCAAAGCATTCTACAGTAATTAAGCAAAAACAATTCTTCAGCTCAGTGTCACTGTGACCTTTCAGCTCAAGGTCACTGTGACCTTGACTTTAGATGTACTGACCTCAAAATAAATAGGGGTCTTCTACTGGGCATGGCCAACCTGCATACCAAGTATAGAGTTCATCAGTCTAAACGTTCTTCAGTTATTGAGCGGAAACCATTTTTTACCAGACAAGGTCACCATGACCTTGACCTTTGACCTTCTGACATCAAAATCAATAGGGGTGAGCTACTGGTCATGATCAACCTGCATACGAAGTATGAAGTTCGTACTTCCAAGCGTTCTTCAGTTATTGAGCGGAAACAAGTTTGAAGGACGTTACCTTGACCACTGTGACCTTGACCTTTGACCTAGTGACCTGAAAATCAATAGTGGTCATTTGCTGGTGGTTACCAACCTGGACAAAAAGTATGAAGTTCCTGGACTCAAGCAAAAACAAATTTTCAGCTCATTGTCACTGTGACCTTTCAACTCAAGGTCACTGTGACATTGACTTTAGACGTATTGACCTCAAAAACAATAGGAGTCTTCTACTGGGCATGACCAACATGCATACCAAGTATGGAGTTCCTCGGCCCAAGCGTTCTTCAGTTATTGAGCGGAAACCATTTTTTACTTCATAACCTTGACCTTTGACCTTCTGACATCAAAATCAATAGGGGTCAGCTACTGGTCATGAACAACCTGCCTACCAAGTATGAAGTTCCTACACCCAAGCGTTCTTCAGTTATTGAGCGGAAACAAGTGTGACAGACAGAAGGACGGAAGGACAGAACGGGCAAAAACAATACGTCACCCCCATGTATGGGGGGAGACATAATTAATGGGTACTACTTCTGTTAAGTGTTTAAATGGAGGGACAAATATGTTGTGGTTCAAAGTCTCGGAGAAGATATTTGTAATTTCTTATGAACAACTGGATGGGCGCATTTTGGTAAATGTCTTAAAAGTTACAATGTTTATTGAATTATAAAATTGTACTGTTTTTTGTCACAAACAACATGTTTATGTTGGTGATTTATTAAAGTATCATATTGCCACTGGAAGAAGCCATTAGAATTCTAGTTCAAACATGTTTCAATGAACCAGAATACTTTCTGTACAAACCTGCACAATGGTATTTCAAAAACATTTAAACTATGAATTGGATGACACTTAATACAAATGTTAGGCTTGTTGAGTATGTTGGGTGAACTCCTTTAGTTAACCCTTTCCCTCATATAGACGCTTTCTGACGCCTCTGCAGCAGACGGCCTTTTGAAAACATAGTGACAAAAGAAGAAATTGCACAAAACGTGCAATTTCTCCTTTTGCCACAATGTTTTCCACTTTTTGTCATAGGTTATCCATTCAATTATGGAGAATTTCTATGTTTTGACAAAATACGTTAAAAGTCTTCTGCAACTGATTCATGAACTTCAAATGGCCGGTTCTAGAACAGGTTCCTGAATTATTCTAGAACTGTTCTTGAACCAGTTCATGAATTGGTCTTGGACGTGAAATGGCCGATTCTAGAACCAGCAGTTCAAGAACAGTTCTTGAGGTAATTCTTGAACTGCTAGTTATAGAACTGGCCATTTCACATTCTAGAATAGTTCTTAATTTTTTCACAGGGGCGGCAACTTGAGGGCAGTGGTTGAAGAATTTTTATAATTGTGAATGGGTCCGTTATTCAGTACCATCTATATAACCTTTTGCAACTTGCAGACGCATATGCAGTAGAAGACTTTTGAAAACAGCATGACAAATGGATAAATTGCTCACAACAAGCAATTTCTCCTTTTGTAACACTGTTTTCAACTCTTTTCGCTAGCTTGACTTTAATTTATACAGATCTTTCATATTCTTGCCTAGACATTTTCAATGTCGTCTCCTGCAGATTTGTTGTATGTAGATTAGAGTTACGGGAAAAATTGTTGTTGTCTTACCTTTTCCCATCACTGGGTCGAAGTACATATCCATGTGTTGTCCGTGCATGGTCGAGTAAAACATTTAAACATTCCACATAAAGCATCAGAATCCCACATCATATTTTCATCAACTATCATAAGTTGTTCATTATCCTTTATTACTGTTTACTGCATGAAACTTAATCATCACTAAGCTTAGTCCATGCTTCAAATATTTCTTGGTTTGATAATCTGTTCAGTTTGACCAATTTTATTTGATTTTTTTCTGGTTGTTTGTCCTTAAAATGTCTCTTGGCTTTCTCGTTGTAAAATGGAAAACGCACAGATCTTTATGCTACATATATAACATTCCAATGTTAATGGAGAATCTCTGAAATGAAAGAAATAAAACAAAATTAAAACCATGTTGCATTAAAAACTATGTATTGAAACCGAGAAAAAACGAGGTGTATTACGAAGTCTTTTCCCCACAATACCACACTTTTAACATTCCCATCTGCAGCAGACAACTTCTGAAAATAATCAAGAAAATTGTGGGAAAGAGTTAAAGGGTTAAAAACATAATCCATGATCCTGATCTGGGTCTACACAGGAATAAGGAATTCTCTTATGTCCTTAATCCTTTCCCACATATAGACTCTTTCTGATGCCTCTGCAGCAGACGGCTTTTTGAAAACATAGTGACAAAAGAAGAAACGAGCAATTTCTCCTTTTGCCACAATGTTTTCCACTTTTAGTCATAGGTTATCCATTCAATTATAGAGATTTTCTATTTTTTCACAAAACATGTACAATGTCGTCTGCTGCAGAAATCCTTTCCCACATATAGATGCTTTCTGAAGAAGACAACTTTTGCCACAATGTTTTTCTCAACTCTTTTCAATAACTATACTTTTAATTATAGATATTATCTATATATTTTGCCCACAGTGTTTTCGAAAGTCGTCTGCTGCAGATTTGTTGCATTTGAGAAAGAGCTAAGACCTATGTTGTGAGTCACTCAAAACACTTGTCTCACCGAGATGATTCTTTGGACTACAACAGCATTATCCCATTAATCCTTTCCCACATACAGACGCTTTCTGACACCTCTGCAGCAGATGACAATGATTTTAACTCTATTCGATAATCATACAATCATTTAGTGATATTTTCTATATTGATATTATCAAGTAAACAAGAGGCCCATGAGGGCCTATGCTCTACTGGTATGGTTCTTTGGTCATTTTCAATCCAGAGCATGTATGTATGGTGAAGATCGGATAGTAAATGGAGGCTCTTTTGTGTTCACAAGCTGTATTATAGCAATTTTTACAATTTCATGGGCCATAATCCAGTCTTGCATGGGCGGATCTAGCTGGTTTTCAAAAGGAACCAAGCTCTCATCAATATTTAACTACTATATAAGTTTGGTGAAGATCAGATAGTAAATGGAGCCTCTATTGTGTTCACATGCTCAATTATAGCAATTTGGACAATTTCAAGGGCCATTATCCAGTCTTGCATGGGCGGATCTGGCTGGTTTTCAAAAGGAACCGAGCTCTCATAGATATCTAACTACTGTATAAGTTTGGTTGAGATACAATTAAAAGTGAAGACTGTATCGTGTTAACAAGCTCTTTTATAGCAATTTTGACCATTTCAAGGGCCATAATCCAGTCTTGCATGGGCGGATCTGGCTGGTTTTCGAAAGGAACCGAGCTCTCATGAATATCTAACTACTGTATAAGTTTGGTTGAGATACAATTAAAAGTGAAGACTGTATCGTGTTAACAAGCTCTTTTATAGCAATTTTGACCATTTCAAGGGCCATAATCCAGTCATGCATGGTCGGATCCGGCTGGTTTTCGAAAGGAACCGAGCTCTCATGGATATCTAACTACTGTATAAGTTTGGTTGAGATACAATCAAACGTGAAGACTGTATCGTGTTAACAAGCTCTTTTATAGCAATTTTGACCATTTCAAGGGCCATAATCCAGTCATGCATGGGCGGATCTGGCTGGTTTTCGAAAGGAACCGAGCTCTCATGAATATCTAACTACTGTATAAGTTTGGTTGAGATGCAATTAAAAGTGAAGACTATCGTGTTAACAAGCTCTTTTATAGCAATTTTGACCATTTCAAGGGCCATAATCCAGTCATGCATGGGCCGATCTGGCTGGTTTTCGAAAGGAACCGAGCTCTCATGGATATCTAACTACTGTATAAGTTTGGTTGAGATACAATCAAAAGTGAAGACTGTATCGTGTTAACAAGAAATTGTTTACGGACGCACGGACGCACACACGGACGCACGCACGCACAGACGACGGACACAAATCGCCACGACATAAGCCCTTCTGGCCTTTGGCCAGTAGAGCTAAAAATATAAAAAATCTCTATAAATGATCGTATGATAATTGAAAAGTGTTGAAATTCAGATATTGCTCATTATGAGCAATTTCTCCTTTGCCGAGCCCCGGTAGCTCAGTCAGTAGCGACGTGGGCTGTCAATCCGGGGGTTGTGAGTGCGAATCCCGGCTCGGCCAACTTTCTTTCCGACGATTGACAAAAGTCAATGCGACATGCGTCATTCGCCTTCCACCAATGGGCTAAGTCTATGTGGAAAAGCAGCCAGTTGCTTGGGAAGATTGTTGTGTGGAGTACTGGTGTGAGAAAACCAGGAAATGCATGAGAAGGTGAACTGGCCGCCGTGATATAACTGAGAAATTGTTAAAAACGGCGTTATATAAACCCCAATCAATCAATCAATCCTTTTGCCACAATGATTTCAATGATGTTTTCCCTGACAGACTTTGAAATCATCAAGTACAAAACATAGAAAATCTCTATAACTGATAGTAAGATAATTAAAAAGAGTTGAAATTATTGTGGCAAATTGAGCAATTGAAAATCAAAGCTGTCGGATTACAAACAAACAATCTCGAGTGGACAAAACTGATGTGAACTTGTGTCGTGATTAGCATTTAAAAAATCAAGCAAACGTATTTCAATGTAAGACTGAAAAGAGCGACTTTCGAAAACATTGTGACAAAAAGAGAAATTGATCACGAGGAATTTATCCTTTTGCTACAATGTTTCCACTTTATGTCCATAAATTATACCTTCATTTACCAAGATGTTCCAATTTTTACTTATTTCTACATGTACAGTGATAAGTTAAATACTGTTCAGTTAATCTGATCACGCTTTGTTTGTTTATTTCATTTAAGTTTTCTGGATTTTCACATTGCATCCATGATAAAACATGTACACCGAAATCGTGTTTACTGCGATTTTCGTGAATGTGAAACTGCAACAGCGAAAAAGAACGAAATTTATCTTGAAACAGATATTTCTGTGGTTTAAATCTTTCCATGTCTGCATTTTGCGATGACAATTGTACTCAAAGTTAACTTTGAATGAAGTATGTGCAATCATAGACGAAACTTTCAGTGATATTTGCGAAAAACAAAATGCATAAATGAAAGAAAATGAAAGACGATCAAAAACGACGAAAAAACAACTATAAGAAGAACGACAGACGAAGTTTTCGTCACGCAACATAGTAAAATAGGAAGATATTATACTTAACATGAAAGTCAGATTATTAAAAGCAAAGCAAATGAAATACGATAAAAATGAAAATCTAAAAATAGACTATATATGAATGGTACTGTCTTTTATTTTAGCTCCTAACTTGATTCGGGAACCAGATTCGGTTTGCGGCCGCTTACGACATTTACAAACTGGACTAAATTGAGATCAGTTTAAAACGCGTTGAATACGGTCAGACTAAATTAGTCAAAAATCTAAGTTGAAAAGATTAGTGAATACGAGTTGTGGCTTCTTCGTCTAATTACTGCGTAATATATCATAGGATGTAAGGAACCAGACTACATTTACCAATTCAATAGAAGGGTTCTCTATTTTACTGTTTAGACTAGATACAGTAAGAACTTTGCTTAACTAAAATTGTACATACATTAAATTAATATACCGGTCTAATGTCTTTTTTTTTTAATTTGTAAAACTCACATATGTATATAGAGTGTAAAAGGGATGTTTTAAAAGTCATTTACCTTAAATTAATATACTTAGTAAGGACAAAGAGAAATCCCGATATGTGGTCAGTGTGACAGGTCTAAATTTCTCCTTGTGCTAAATTTCGAAGCATTCCTACAGGAAGCTGCCTCCTCGCAGCTTCCAATAATGTTATATCTCTTCTGCTAAATTCTTGAACTCTTTTCCACATACAACAAAACTGCAGCAGACGAATTTGAATTAATCTAAGCAAAGTCACACAAAATCTCTATAAAAGTATGTATAATTACTACTGATAGGAACAAGATTAGTATTGATATTATATATATAGTACTTGGGTATTCATAATTATACTCTTCCGATCGAGTACGTGTAAGAAATCAAAATTTGTCTTTCTCATTAAAAATCATTGTTTCTTGTAATATTCTGGCACTATTTCACTTACTTTGAATTGTCTTTTATAAGAACCAGCTTGAGTTTTTTTTCTCCTCTACATTTGATATTTGATATTTGAAGAAAACAAAATGTTTTATATCAAAAACCAAATAGTTCAACAAACATCTAGAAATTATAAATAGATATATATTCAAATGTTTGGTGCAGACTTTCATACGCTTTTTAAAAGGCACAAAATAAAGCAAAACAAATAGTTACATGAAAATAAATAGCAATGATAAACACTATGTTTAATAAGTGAATATTAATATCATCAATGAAAGTAAGAAATATAATTCAACAATAAGAAATGGTTATAGTACTGTCGGATTTTGAATTAACCAGCGTCCGTAATAATTACATAACAAAGGGAGCCACGTTCGTAAAAAATGAATCCTAAGTCTCACATTTTCCTTATAATGATCGAATGCTTCCTCATTACGTTCGTAAAGAATGAATGAATCCTAGATCTCACATCTTCCTAATAATGATAGAATGCTTCCTCATTACGTTCGTAAACAAGAGGCCCATGAGGGCCTATGCTCTACTGGTATGGTTCTTTGGTCATTTTCAATCCAGAGCATGTATGTATGGTGAAGATCGGATAGTAAATGGAGGCTCTTGTGTGTTCACAAGCTGTATTATAGCAATTTTTACAATTTCATGGGCCATAATCCAGTCTTGCATGGGCGGATCTAGCTGGTTTTCAAAAGGAACCAAGCTCTCATCAATATTTAACTACTATCTAAGTTTGGTGAAGATCAGATAGTAAATGGAGCCTCTATTGTGTTCACATGCTCAATTATAGCAATTTGGACAATTTTAAGGGCCATAATCCAGTCTTGCATGGGCGGATCTGGCTGGTTTAGGAAAGGAACTGAGCTCTCATGGATATCTTACTACTGTATAAGTTTGGTTGAGATACAATCAAAAGTGAAGACTGAATCATGTTAAAAAGTTCTTTTATAGCAATTTTGACCATTTCAAGGGCCATAATCCAGTCATGCATGGGCGGATCTGGCTGGTTTTCGAAAGGAACCAAGCTCTCATAGATATCTAACTACTGTAAAAGTTTAGTTGAGATACAATCAAAAGTGAAGACTATCGTGTTAACAAGCTCTTTTATAGCAATTTTGACCATTTCAAGGGCCATAATCCAGTCTTGCATGGGCGGATCTGGCTGGTTTTCGAAAGGAACCGAGCTCTCATGAATATCTAACTACTGTATAAGTTTGGTTGAGATACAATTAAAAGTGAAGACTGTATCGTGTTAACAAGCTCTTTTATAGCAATTTTGACCATTTCAAGGGCCATAATCCAGTCATGCATGGGCGGATCTTGCTGCTTTTCGAAAGGAACCGAGCTCTCATGGATATCTAACTACTGTATAAGTTTGGTTGAGATACAATCAAACGTGAAGACTGTATCGTGTTAACAAGCTCTTTTATAGCAATTTTGACCATTTCAAGGGCCATAATCCAGTCATGCATGGGCCGATCTGGCTGGTTTTCGAAAGGAACCGAGCTCTCATGGATATCTAACTACTGTATAAGTTTGGTTGAGATACAATCAAAAGTGAAGACTGTATCGTGTTAACAAGAAATTGTTTACGGACGCACGGACGCACGGACGCACGGACGCACGCACGCACGCACGGACGACGGACACATCGCCACGACATAAGCCCTTCTGGCCTTTGGCCAGTAGAGCTAAAAATGAATGAATCCTAGATCTCACATCTTCCTTATAATGATCAAATGCTTCCTCATTACGTTCGTAAAGAATGAATGAATCCTAGATCTCACATCTTCCTTATAATGATCTAATGCTTCCTCATTACGTTAGTAAAGAATAAATGAATCCTAGATCTCACATCTTCCTTATAATGATTGAATGCATCCTCATTTAAACGTTCGTAAAGAATGAATGAATCCTAGATCTCACATCTTCCTTATAATGATCGAATGCTTCCTCATTTAACCCTTTCCCTCATATAAACGCTTTCTGACGCCTCTGCAGCAGACGGCGTTTTGAAAACATAGTGACAAAAGAAGAAATTGCACAAAACGTGAGCCTTTGCAAGCAGGTCTTGTGGTCTACAGTGTTTGCAAATGCTGTTTAAACCCATGAAAAGAGTGATAAGAAAATTTTGTCCCACATGACCAGGCCAGATGTAAATAATCTATTTTCCTGGTAGAATAAAAACATGGGGCATTCTACCAGGAAAATAGATTATTTACATCCGGCCTGGTCATGGATTTAAATAGCATTTGCAAACACTGTAGACCAAGACCTGCTTGCAAAGGCTAAGTGGAGCTTTCGCTGTTAGTAGATGCACTAAGACATCAAATCACTACACGCGGCTGATTATTTAAAAGAAATTTAGCAAAAGAGATTGGAGGGGTTCATGACGGTGCTCTTGCACATTTCCTAGCATATAAGTGGTCATTTCTCTGTTTTCAACATTTTCTAATATCAAATTCAATTTATCCTGTGGCATTCTATATCATTCGCAAACACTGTAGACTAACTTAGACCTGCTGTTAGCAGATGCACTAAAACGTAAAATCACTACATGCGGCTGATTATTTAAAAGAAATTTAGCAAAAGAGTTTGGAGGGTTTCATGACGTGCTCTTGCACATTTCCTAGCATATTAGTGGTCAACAACAGTCAACAACGGTTAAAGGGAACAGCAATCATGGTGAACGAAATGACGAAGCATAATTTCCTAGCATATATATTAAGTCAATAATTAAAATGTCATTTAGTCTACAGTTATCATGAATGTTGTTAATTTCCTGCAACCTTTAACCATCCCTGAGTTGTTGACCAATATATGCTAGGAAATGTGCAAGTGAACTTTATGAAACCCTCCAATCTCTTTTACTAAATTTCTTTTAAATAATCAGCCGCATGGAGTGATTTTATGTCTTAGTGCATCTGCTAACAGCGAATGCTCCACTGATCCTTTAAAAGCGGGTCTTGGTCTACAGTGTTTGCAAATGCTATTGAAATCCATGAAAAGAGTGATAAGAAAATTTTAACCCACATGACCAGGATGTAAATGTTATAGAATGCCACATGATAAATTGAATATGAGATTTAAGAAAATGTTGAAAACTGTGAGAGAAATAGCTTTGCCCCCATGTTTTCAACCCTATTCAATAATTAAACTGTCAATTGTAGATATTTTCTATACATTTGCCTTAATGTTTTTTAAGTTTTCTGCAGCAGATTTGGTGCATGTGGGAAAAGATTAAGACCTTTCCCCACATACAACAAATCTGCAGCAGATATACAACTTTGAAATAATATCTGTAATTGAAAGCTTAACAATATAAAAGACTTGAAAATATTGTGGCAAAAGGAGATGTGCTCATCATGAAAAATTTCATCTTTTGTCACAATGTTTAGAAAGTCGTCTGCTGCAGATGCGTCAAAATGCATCAAAACGATCGCCTCACAGATTGTCATCATTGCAAGGTTATCTTGGTCTTCAGTCATCATAAATGCTATTTAACCCTTTTCCTATATACGAAAAATCTTCAGCAGGCTACTTTGAAAACGTCCAGGTGGAAATAATGAAAATTTCTATAATTCTATATAATTTCTATAATTCAAAGTAGCATTGAATAGAGTTGTGGCAAATGGAGAAATTGCTCATGATGAGCAAATTTTCTCCTTTTGTCACAATGGCTTCAAAAGGTGTCTGCATCAGAATGTGTCAGAAGTGGGAAAGTGTTACTAGTCATGAAAATATTGATACACGAAATTTTGGTTTCCTACAATCAAGGGTCATTCTGATCAATGCCATGGCAGATGCTTTCCCCTAGGGCTTATGGCTTTCAACCAATCAATATGATTTGAAACAATTTTGTAGAGAAAATTATCCAAATTATGTAATTATGCCATACCCACAGTAAGCCAAATGGTTGTACAGTTTCAACATTTACTACCAACATAGTTTTTGAACTATTACTTACTTACGCTGTTGTCATTATTTGCAATATTTGCAGAAGTTACAACAACTTTCAAAATTTTGATTTCCATCTGGAGTGCAGCAACTTTAATGCTTCGGACAAATTATTTTAAGAGGACCATGAAAGAATGAATTGTTTGGGGCTTTACGCCTCTCCCAACAATAGTTCAGTTTATAATATATCACAGCCCTTCCTGGGTAAGTTACCAGTACTACTGGTGCATTTATCCTGACACCAGCCAGTCAGTCATAATACTTACCCCGCAACCCTGAGCGCCAAGGAGGGCAGCCATTACTACTTAGGTATGAACACAACACCAACAAGGCGGTATACCATGAAAGGAACAATCCTTTGATGGTTGAAATGTGCCCTTTGGTTTAAGAGAAGATTATATTGTTCAACCCTCTCCCACAAAGACATACTTTCTGACGCCTCTGCAGCAGACAACTTTTTGAAAAAGATTGTGGCAAAAGGAAATATGCTCATAATGACCAATTACTCCTTTTGCCACAATCTTTTCAACTTCATTCAATAATTGTTCTTTGATTCATATAGTGTTTCCATATTTTAGACTAGATGTTTTCAAAGTCGTCTCCTCCAGATTTGTTGTATGTGGGATTATGGCAAACCTGCAAGAGACAATTTTGAATAATATCCATAAATGAAAGGATAATGTTTTAATCAAGTTGAAAACATTCAGGCAAAAATTGTCTGCTGCTGAGGAGTCAGAAAGCATCTGTATGTGGGAAAGGGTTAAAGAAACTCTAGCTGATGACGCAATAGCCCAGGTGTGTCAAAAACTGCCTTTAAATACAAATATAGATCATAAATGCCGTTTAATATTTCAAAACCTTCTAAGTTCAGTTTTCATGTGACATGGCTCATATTGCACTGGTCAATGGCCGGTCAGTCATGATATTTTAGGAAAGTCACTATTTTTAGTTACATCACTGCTGATCACATGCTCATAGACTTTGAAAACATTTGGGCAAAAACACAGAAATTCTTTCAAAATGAGGGTATGATCACTAAACCAGTGTTGAAAACATTGTGGCAAAAGGTGAAATTGCTTGTTTTAAGCAATTTCTTCTTTTGTCACAATGTTTTTCAAAATGTCTTCTGCTGCAGAAGCGTAAAAAAGAATCTATATGTGGGAAAGGCCGGGTTAATAATAACTGTGACTGTGACAATTTGATGTTCTTAATTGATCCTTATTGGATCTTCTACCCCTATGTTGTGGAACTTAAAAGAACAATTTCAGTTTAACAAATCTTTTAAGAACCTATTGCTTATAGGCTTTGGTTTGGTAATTTTGTCATTAGACATATCAGCAGCAGATGACATCTGAAAACATTTGTGACGAAGAGAGAATTTGCTCGTTATTTGTCTTTTTGACATAGACTGTTTAACCCTATTCAATTAGTGTACATTTATTTAGGAAGATCTTCCATATTTTAACCTCGATATTTTCAAAATGATCTGCTGCAAAAAGGGTTGTGTGATATTTATATAATTAGTTAACCCTTTCCCTCATATGACAATTCTGCAGCAGACGACTTTGAACTTATTTTGTCAAAAAGTGGAAAATCTCTATAATTAAATGGATAACCTATGACAAAAAGTGGAAAACATTGTGGCAAAAGGAGAAATTGCACGTTTTGTGCAATTTCTTCATTCGTCACTATGTTTTCAAAAAGTCGTCTGCTGCAGAGGCATCAGAAAGCGTTTATATGAGGGAAAGGGTTAAAGACCCCTGATGTTCAAAAAATAACATAAGTCTATGAGATAATCAACCCTTTCCCTCATTTAGACGCTTTCTGATTATCTGCAGCAGATGAATTTTGAAAACATTGTGGCAAAAGGAGAAATTGCTCAAAACCTGCTATTTCTCCTTTTGCAACAATGTTTTCAACATTTTTTCAGTAATTATACGTTGATTTAAAAATACAGACTTTCCCTGATTTGCTCTGATGTTTTCAAAGTCATCTGCTGCAGATTCGTTGTATGTGGGAAAGGATTAAATAGACATTGGAAAAGAGATACCTTTGTATCTCACTGCATTACGGACTGACCGGACTACACATTAATCCTTTCCCTCATACGACAATTCTGCAGCAGATGACTTTGAACATATTTTGTCATAAAATAGAAAATCTCTATAATTAAATGGATAACCTCAGCTTTATGACTAAAAGTGGAAAACATTGCGTAATTTCTTCTTTTGTCACTATATCTTTTAAAAAGCTGCCTGCTGCAGAGGCTTCAGAAAGCGTCATATGAGGGAAAGGGTTAAGAGCAATAAATTCTTTTCCCATATATATTATACAGAGGACTAGATTGATTGATTGATTGATTGATTGACTGATTGATTGGGGTTTAACGCCGTTTTTAACAATTTCTCAGTTATATCATGGCGGCCAGTTCACCTACTCATGCATTTCCTGGTTTTCTCACACCAGTTCTCCACACAACAATCTTCCCAAGCAACTGGCTGCTTTTCCACATAGACTTAGCCCATAGGTGGAAGACGAATGACGCATGTCGCATTGACTTTTGTCAATCCTCGGAAAGAAAGTTGGCCGAGCCGGGATTCGAACTCACAACCCCTGGATAATGACAGCCCGCATCACTACCGACTGAGCTACCGGGACTCGGCCAGAGGACTAGATAAATGGGGAGTAAACTGATCTTTTCTCCACCAGAGTCTCTTATTTCTCCACTAAACCCTATGTTGTAGGTTCTCAAAAGAATTGTCTCACTGAGATGATTCTTTTGAGTTCCCACAACATAGGGTTTGAATATCACATAGAGGGTCACTTAACTAATTCAATCATCTTTACAAAATTATTCAAAATTGGCCTGATACCTTTGGAGGAGAAGACTTTTAGAGTTTTCACTATAGCCATATGAGGCAAAATAGTCCCGCCCCCTGGCGTCCATGTTCCTAAACCAACTAGAGATTGCTTTTTTGAAAAAGCATTTGTCTCCCCATTTGTGTGGTCGTAGGGGAGGAAAAAAAATGATGGAGATGAATTTTGTAGTTTTGGACTGGAGATGAAGTAACTGTGAATTTGAAGTTTGGCCTATTAACCTGTAGACAATAGTGGACATGTATTACATAAGATGCACAAGATTAGTGTTTATTTTTTTAAGAATGATTGAGCGGAAACCATTTTTCAGGTCAAGGTGCCATGACCATCCTGTGTATACCAAGTATGAAGTTCCTGGGCCCAAGCAGTCTTCAGTTATTGAGCGGAAACCATTTATTTTTCAGCCCAATGTCATCGTGACATTGACCACTGTGACCTTGACCTTTGACCTAGTGACCTCAAAATCAATAAGGGTCATTTGCTGGTGGTGACCAACCTGCACACCAAGTATGAAGTTCCAGGGCCCAAGCATTCTACAGTTATTGAGCTGAAACCATTTTTCAGCCCAAGGTCACCATGACCTTGACATTTGACCTACTGACATCAAAATCAATAGGGGTCATCTACAGGTTAGGACCAACCTGCACACCAAATATGAAGTTCCTGAGCATAAGCGTTCCCGAGTTATTGAGTAAAAAACATTTTACATCAGCTGAAGGTTACTGTGACCTTGACCTTTGACCTTGTGACCTCAAAATCAAACAAAATCAATAAGGGTCATCTACTTGTTAGGACCAACCTGCACACCAGGTATGAAATTACTCGGCATAAGCATTCTATAGTTATTGAGCGGAAACCATTTTTCAGCTGAAGGTTACCATGGCCTTGACCTTTGACCTAGTGACCACAAAAGGGGTCATCTGTTGGTGGTGACCAACCTTCACACCAAGCATTAACTTCCATGGCCAAAGCATTATACAGTTATTAAGCAAAAACAATTTTTCAGCTCATTGTCACTGTGACCTTTCAGCTCAAGGTCACTGTGACCTTGACTTTAGATGTACTGACCCCAAAATCAATAGGGGTCACCATGACCTTGACCTTTGACCTTCTGACATCAAAATCAATAGGGGTCATCTACTGATCATCACCAACCTGCATACCAAGAATGAAGTTCCTATTCCCAAGCATTCTTCAGTTATTGAGCGGAAACAAGTGTGATGGATGTGACATTGACCTTTGACCTAGTGACCTCAAAATCAATAGGGGTCATTTGCTGGTGGTGACCAACCTGCACACCAAGTATGAAGTTCCTGGGCCCAAGCAAAAACAATTTTTCAGCTCATTGTCACTGTGACCTTGACTTTAGAAAAAATCAATAGGGGTCTTCTACTGGGCATGGCCAACCTGCATACCAAGTATGGAGTTCCTCAGCCCAAGCGTTCTTCAGTTATTGAGCGGAAACCATTTTATACCTCACAAGGTCACCATGACCTTGACCTTTGACCTTCTGACATCAAAATCAATAGGGGTCAGCTACTGGTCATGACCAACCTACATACCAAGTATGAAGTTCCTACACCCAAGCGTTCTTCAGTTATTGAGCGGAAACAAGTGTGACAGACGGAAGGACGGAACGGGCAAAAACAATATGTCACCCCCATGTAGGAGACATAATTAACATGACTTGACAGAATGTGATAGAGGCACACCCAAGGAACATTTCTACAAAAGAAATTATAAATTGGCCAAACATTTTTGGAGCAGAAGATTTTTAAAATTTTCACTATAGTCATGTTAAGCAAAATAGTCCCAGCCGCTTACGACCATGTTTTTCGACCAATCAACATGGCTTGAAGGAATCTGATAGAGGGTCTCCCAAGGAAAAGATCTGCAAAACTAAATCAAATCCAGTTTGGGAGGAGAAGCATTGAGCAAATGCAACCTATGAAGTTTCATCCAAGTTGGCCCAATGGATACTTAGCAGAAGTTGTTTGAAGCCGAAATATAACGCATAGATGCATAACAGACAATTGGCTATGACATAAGTTCAACTGGCTTTCAGCAAGATGAGCTTAAAATTGGAAAGAATTTCATTACCCTTTCTTTAAATCCCTTTGTGTTTGAGATAGACTTTAAGCCTGATGAGATGTTAATCCAACACTAGTTTGACACAATGAAAAGTCATTACACGTATTATAACTAATTCATAGCTGTATTTTCTTTCTATATAGCACTTTATAGAATCTTTAAAACAAGAGGGCCATGATGGCCCTGGAATCGCTCACCTGATTTTTGTTTTCACTTTAGCTATATAAGCCCCGACCAATCAACATGGCTTAAAGGAATCTGATAGAGGGTCATCCAAGGAACATTTCTACAAAATTATTTGAAAATCGGCCTGACACTTTTGGAGGAGAAGATTTTTTAAGTTTTCACTATAGCCATATAACGCAAAAAAGCCCCGCCCCCCCTGGCGGCCATGTTTTTCGACCAATCAACATGGCTTCAAGGAATCTGATAGAGAGTCACCCAAGGAACATTTCTACAAAATAAGTTCAAAATCTGCCAACCAATTTGGGAGGAGAAGAATTTTGAAGTTTTTTTCGTTTCGTTGCCATGGAAACCAGATTTCTGCATGGATCCCAATAATTTGAAGGAATTCTGGTGAGGTCATTGAGAGGATGCTTTCTGTGAAGTTTCATCCCAATTAACCCACTGGTTACTGAGGAGAAGATGTTGAAGATTTTTTAAGTTTTCACTATAACCATAAAAGGCAAAATAGCCCCGCCCCCTGGCGGCCATGTTTTTCGACCAATCAACATGGCTTGAAGGAATCTGATAGAGGGTCACCCAAGGAACATTTCTACAAAATTATTTGAAAATCGGCCTGACACTTTTGGAGGAGAAGATTTTTTAAGTTTGAAACTATAGCCATATTGGCAAAATAGCCCCACCCCCCCCCCCCCCCCCACCCTGGGGGCCATGTTTTTCGACCAATCAACATGGCTTGAAGGAATCTGATAGAGGGTCACCCAAGGATCATTTCTACAAAATAATTTGAAAATTCGGCCTGACACTTTGGGAGAAGAAGATTTTTAAGAATTTTGAAGTTTTTTTCATTTCGTTGCCATGGAAACCAGAATTCTGCATGGATCCCAAAAATTTTAAGCAATTCTGGTGAGGACATTGCGAGGATGCTTTCTGTGAAGTTTCATCCCAGTTGACCCACCGGTTACAGAGGAGAAAATGTTGACGGACGACGGACATAGGGCGATCACAATAACTCACCCTGAGCACTTCGTGCACAGGTGAGCTAAAAATAATAACCAAATAAAATATACATGTATACCTTACATTAAAAATGATGTATATCAAAATCATGCATCAAAGATATACAGCAGTTCATCATGACACTAATTTACAGTGATAACTGTTTAATAGTGATAATAGAAAATCAATTCTGTGATATTTTGAGTTCTCAACTCTAATACCATCCAGAGCACGTGTTACCCATATTGTTTCTTATGTCAGAGTACATTAATGTACTTCCTTCTGTCCTCACAATAATTTCCAAAAATGACCGGTCAGTCTCCTTAATCATGAATTTCCAAAGTGAATTAAAAGCTTAGTTTAGAACTAGTTGCATAAACAAATCACATATAACACACTATAAAAGAAAGACAATCATCCATTCAAGGGTTGTTTTACATATATATATGACTGCAAGTGGTCAAATTATATGGCTTAAGATTAGAAACCTAATAATACAGCAAAGTATTAACACATCTATTAATACACCTGCATTACCACCGAGTTGGACAAAATGATTTACGAGTTAAAATTCTGGACAAAAAAAACCAACATTTACCTTAACCCTTTCCCTCATATAGACGCTTTCCGACGCCTCTGCAGCAGACGGCTTTTTGAAAACATAGTGACAAAAGAAGAAATTGCTTAAAACGAGCAATTTCTCCTTTTATCACAATGTTTTCCACTTTTAGTCATAGGTTATCCATTCATTTATAGAGATTTTCTATTTTTTGACAAAATGTGTTCAAAGTCGTCTGCTGCAGAATTGTCGTATGAGGGAAAGGGTTAACCCTTTTGCCACATAAAACAAACAGAAATATAGCAGACGACTTTGAAAACATTGGACATTTTCTATAAATGAAAGTATAAGAATTGAAACAGTTGAAAACATAATGGCAAAAGGAGAAATTGCTAGTTTTGAGCATATTATCTCCATTTATCACAGTGTTTTCAAAAGTCGTCTGCTGCAGAGGCTTCAGAAAGCATCCATATGTTGGAAACCCTTTCCAACATGAACCCTTTGAAACATGGATACCCAATCTGAAGCAATTATATTGTGGTGTTGCAAAAGGAGAAATTGCTCATTTATTAAAGATCAATTTCTTCTTTTGCCACAACATTTTCAACACTATTCAATAATAATGCTTTCATTGTAAGGGATCTACATATGTTCAAAGTTGTCTGCTACAGATTTGTTGGGAAAGAGTTAAAAGAACATGCTAAGGCATTTAACAAAACCAAAGTTCTCTCCTTGCCAGAAGTTTATAGACTTTAACCATTTCTTATCTGCAGATGAATATTGACACATTCGCTACAGATGATATTTGAAAATATTTTGGCAAAAGAAATTGCTCATAATAAGCAATTTCTCACATTGCCAGTATGTTTGCAAGAATTACATAAATGAGTCTGGCATGTTTGTGACATTGTTGTCAGATATCAAAAGTCAATGTTATGGATACAAGAAAGCCGAGCCCCAGTAGCTCAGTCGGTAGCAACGCGGGCTGTCAATCCAGGGGGTTGTGAGTTTGAATCCCCGGCTCGGCCAACTTTCTTTCCGAGGATTGACAAAAGTCAATGTGACATGCGTCATTCGTCTTCCACCAATGGGCTAAGTCTATGTGGAAAAGCAGCCAGTTGCTTGGGAAGATTGTTGTGTGGAGTACTGGTGTGAGAAAACTAGGAAATGCATGAGTAGGTGAACTGGCCACCGTGATATAACTGAGAAATTGTTAAAAACGCCGTTCAACCCCAATCAATCAATCAATCAATGGATACAAGAGTAAAGTGTACATCAACAAAATTGTGAGGATGAGGTGTCTTATTGACACTATATATTGATGTCCGATATCAAAAGTCGAAACTAAAGGATGATGAATCAGGCACCTTGGGGGACAGATATATCAAAAGTCAATTCTATGGATACAAGAGTTATATCAACAAATCAGATGTCTTGTTGACACTATTGATGTCAGATATCAAAAGTCAATTCTACAAAAAAAGACTTACATAAATGAATCAGTCAGCATGGGGACAGATTTGATGTCAGATATATCAAAAGTCAATTTTATGGATACAAGAGTTACATCAACAATACCAATTTTTGTTTTGAACCAGAAACATGATTATTGCAGTTTGTCCGTTATACTGATACAGGATGTTTGAATACAATTAGTATGGCAGAAACATGCACTCTGCACATCATCTCAATATGGTTAAAACATTTGTGGCTAGTTATTTCAATATCCTTCAAGTAGTGCATGAGATAATGTAGCGGACATGAAATAAAGTAATATGACCTTTGACCCCTAAGTATGACCTTGACCTTTAACTGAGCTGGCAGAAACATTCGCTCTGAACATCCTCTCAATATGGACAATATTTGTTGTGGAGAGTTGTTTCTAAGAGATATGTAACGGACAAGAAATATAATCACATGACTTTTGACCTCTAAATGTTACCCTGACCTTCAACTGAGCTGGAAGACACATCTTCCCAATATGGTGAACATTTGTGGTGAGTTGTTTAAAGAAACAATTTCAAGTGGTCACAATCAACAGTTATGGAGTGGACAAGATAGTCATTTGACCTTTGACCTCTACTTGCCACCTTGACTTTAAACCAAGCTGGTTGTAACATAAGCTGAGACTGCACATAATCTCAATATGGTAAACATTTCTAAATCCATCAAAAGGTCCAACAGTTAATGATTGCAATGGACAAGAAATATACTCACTTGACATTTGACCTCTCCTTGCGACCTAGATCTTGAACCAAGCTGGTTGTAACATGCGCTCTGCACATGGTCTCAATATTGTGAACATTTGTAGTGAAATATTTTCAAAAATCCTTAAAGCAGTTCAAAATATATGGACTGGACACAATTTGTGAGTGACAGACAGACAGACAGACAGACAGCATAAGCAAAATCCATATGTCTTTCAATTACATGGGGGAGGGGAGATATAATTCCTTTGCATCGATGAACCAGGTACCTTGGTGACATTGATGTCAGATATCAAAAGACAATTATATGGATACAAAAGGTGCCTTGTCCTGTTTTGATGGATCATTATTATATATGTATCAATGATTGAGGTTGCATGAGAACCTGATGAACTCAAAGCCTATGTACTTTTACCTTTTTCCCACTTGCAGACACAGATGCAGCAGACTACCTTTGAAAACACTTGGGAAAAAGCAGAAAGTGTTCTATCAAACCCTATGTTGTAAGTAGCCAAAGGAATCTTCATAATAAGACAATTCTTTGAGAGCACACAACCTATATAAATATTGCATGGCTTCCAGTGTGACAATTACTGTCAACATGAGGAAAATACTGTTACCCGAGGCGAAGCCGAGGTTAACAGTATTTACCCGAATATTGACAATATGTACTGTCACACTGGAAGCCATGTAATATTTATTTTATTATACCGAACAAAATTACACGTTTATTCAATTTATTCTGTACCTTTGTAGGGGAGGTGAACATGGGTAGATCTACTACAATGTTACACGCACACATATGAATATACAGTTAACAGTATACTGTTTCATGGCACGAGCGTCTAAAAGGTGACGTTATTGTTTGAAATGACGTCATGCACATGCATAACCAACATTTTAACGCGCGTGCCATGTAACAGTATACTGTAAACCGGTCTAAAACGTAGTTAGCATGAGACAGTAAGAAATTACCCATGATGAGTATATGAGAATTTATTAAAAGTCATGTGAGGTATAATAAATAAATAAATTTAAACATACAAATTCTAATAAATAAACCTTTTAACCTTATACAGACGACTTGGAGACACCATTTTTAGGCACTTCAAAACTTTTTCATAAAACATTTTTGGAAAAGAAAAAAATGCAAATGCACAATTTCTACCATAATCAACCTATGTTACCAAATCTACTTCATTCTGACTAGGTATTTATGCATCTGCAGTAGACATTTTTGAAAACATGTTTTTCCAACAATATCTTCAACTTTATACGATAAAAATAGAATTTTAGTTTTTGAGATTTTTCATATGCTGACATAGGGATGTTTCCAAAATCCTCTGCTTCAGAATTTGTTGAATGTTGGAAAGGGTTAAAATTTTAAACTAGAAATCGGTCAGCTACATCTGTGGATGACATGTCCATCATGAGGTTTGATCAGAATTATGTACTTAGCTTATATTTGTACAGGAGGGTTCATTGCAGGCCATGACCTAGACGTGACCCTGGCAGGCTAGTCATTAAATCCTTCACCAAATAGAGCCAGAAATGTATTGATATGGGATTGAATGTAACAAAAGCTCTGGACATGGGGGCGTATATATCTCCTCACATTCTTTAATCTTTATTTGATCATGAAAACCTATGTTGTGGGTACTCAAAAGAATCGCCTCTCTAGGATTCTTTTGGTACCTACAGCATAGGGTTTAAATGAATTATAAGTGAGATATTCCTGGATAACGACCCAATTACTACTCTTTATCTAGACCTCTGAATGTATTTACTGCCAATTAATTTTTCTATATATTGTTCAAACATTTCTTGTGGGAAAAAAAATATTCAAAATATTGTGGAAAAAAGATATGGGACAATGTGAAGATGGTCACATTCCTTTCTCTATGTATTATGAATCGAATTTGCCTTCATTTATCTTTTGGGGGGAAAGAAGTAGATATTCTGAATGTATTGGGAATCAGAGAGAAGAGTTATCTCTTAGCATCACTGGGCAATAACGTCAGACAATATTTAAGTCTTTCATTTCAGGTCAATTCATTCATATTTTAAATGGTCACTTTACCAGACTTATTTTGAAACATGAAGTTTAATTGTATGGACTGAAGGTCAAAATCCTATTACACAATGAGTAGTAGATAGACCTTCAGATCTACAACGTTTGCAAGGTACAGGTACATGGCAGGTCTGCCAACTCAAGGGTTATTTTCTGACCAATCTCTTTTCAGAGAAAGTGTATAAATAAACAACCAATTAACACTAATTTTCATGTAGTTATGTTCTGAAACTGTCAGTTAATCCATGGATACATTTTTGCCCACCTGCAGCAAACAACTTTGAAAACAATGTAGCAGCAGGAGAAATTCTTTTATTTGCCACTATATATACTATTTTAAATATTTTTAATAATTATATTTCGTTTATTGATAATTTTCCAGATTTTTTAAATTTTATGTTTACATTTAGGCTTAATTAAACAAATTTGATGTATGAGATAGGTTAATAATGTAGTCTTTCATAAAAAGATTATATACAGCTGCTGCTCTTCAAGCTTTTTATCAGCCATTCCCACATGTTACACATCTGCAGCAGACGACTTTGAAAGTTACATCTAGGCAAAACTATGGACAAATATCATGTACATATTGTGGCTTTACCATGATTTAACCCTTTCCCACCTGCAGACGCATTTTAACACAATAGCAGCAGACGACTTTTGAAAACATTGTGGCCAAAGGTGAAATTGCTCATGATGAGCAATTTCACCTTTGGCCACAATGTTTTCCACTTATAGTCATTGGTTATGACTCCATTCAATTATAGAGATTTTCCATTTTTTGACAAAATATGTTCAAGGTCGTCTGCTGCAAATTAGTTGTATGTGGGAAAGGGTTAAATAGTCGTCTGATGCATATATATATATAATGCTTCAAAATGTGTCTGCATTTGGGAAAGGGTTAAATTAATTATAAGTTATAAGTTTAATCCCAAACGATCCTAATTAACTCACATAATCACCATCATTTCCTAATTGGAACTAGAACCAGTAATTTAGTCTCTATATTTTTGTTACATGTCTTTTTGGTGTCAGATTTATAGGTGATATTTTGTGTGTAATAGGCAATCCTAATATTCTCTTGCAGTCTTAATTCATGCATGCATTTTCAGTATTCACTCAACATGAACAAAATTTAATAATCTGTCATTCCAAATATTCATTGTATCAAGATCTCCTTTTAACCCTTTCTCACATGCTGACACATTTTGAAGCATCTGCAGCAGACTTTTTGGGTCAGATTTATAGGTGATAGGCAATCCTAATATTCTCTTGCAGTCTTAATTCATGCATGCATTTTCAGTATTCACTCAACATGAACAAATAATCTGTCATTCCAAACATTCATTGTATCAAGATCAACCCCTTTTAACTCTTTCTCACATGCTGACACATTTTGAAGCAATTTATTCTGCAGCAGACGACTTATTAGAAAACAACTTTGAAGCCAAAGAAAAAGGAAAAATTGCTCATCATGAACAATTTTCTCCTTTTGCCACTATGTTTACCAGGGCTCTGGAAATTTTTAAATCTCAATCGGTCCAGAATTATTTTCCATTCATAACCGAGGTAATCTATCAGTTTACACGATTGTCAAATTATAATCCTGTTTACGTCATGTTAAGTGACTATCTCGAAGGTTTACAGATGACTCTGTTCTCAGTGTACATGTTGCATAAAAGTTCGAAACAGCGTAGATCGTTTGTAACAGTTTGAAAATTACAAACGGTCCGAAACGAAAATAAAAATAACATTCAATTCAGGCCAGACTGGGACCGATTAAAATATAGTAAACTGATCAACTAGTAATTAGCAAACACTTTTAAAGAAGCCTTTAACCCATGCATTATCTATCAAACCGAAGGGAGTAATTACATAATTAAGTAAGTACATTGTCACACCTCCTGGACTGATTACCGGACAGCTTATCTTAATTACGTCATGGTAAGTGACTCTCTCGAAGGTTATCCTACGCTTTAGAAACAAAGAGCTTGGTACTTTTATTGGATTTTATTGGTATTTCGTTTACACAGTGACATATATAGCGTAGGTGTTAACGAGATTTTATCAATATTATAAAATCTCGGACCGATTTTTTTACAAGTTTTAAGATTGCAATCGGTCTGGGGAGTTGAATTCAGGTCCGGACTGGCACTTTTACCGGTCTTCCGAAGCCCTGATGTTTACAATACAATTCAATCATTATTCTTTCATTTATCAAGATATTGCATATTTTTTCTCAAATAATTTATATATATTTGTCAATGTCATCTGCTGAAGTTTTGTGCCACTGGTATGTAGGACAAGGTTAACTTCACTATCTGGATAATTATGTGGTCAAATGTAACATTGACCCAAAAATGTATACAAGATAAATTACATGAAATATTTACTGCACACAGATAAAAACTTTTTTTAAACATGGTGGTATAAAACGATATTGTTAAGAAAAAAAAAAATATTCTGGTTTTCTGAATTTAGATTTAAACTTTAATGATTTTAAATAATGATGGTTTCAACTCTTTCCTGCCTTGAAAGTTTAATTATTGTTTACAGGTGAAAAAATTAAGAACAATTTCTCCTTTTGCCGAATTGTTTTCAAAAGTTGTCTGCTGCAGATTAGCGTTAATTTTATCACCATTATAACCCTTTACTGCATGTAGAAGCTTTCTGGCCGCACTACAGCAAATGATTTTTGAAAAAATCATGACAAAAGGAGAAATTGCTCATACTGCCATTTGTCACATGTTTTCAACACTACATAATGTTCAAAAATATAATTATATACTCTTTCAGACAGTTGTCTGCTGAAGATTAACCCTTTCCCTCATACGACAATTCTACAGCAGACGATTTTGACCATATTTTGTCAACAAGAGTGCCAGTGCCGCCACAATATACGCCGCCACAAAATATAAAGATCAAGATTGGTCCTTTTAATTATTGCTTTTAACATGTCTGTATATATAAGCTCAAAATGAAGTCTGTGAGACCAGTTAGCTTAGCTGGAAGAGACAGGGACCTGAGATCATGGTTGCCTGGGTAGTAGGTTCGATCTCTGCAGGGGCAGCCGGGTGTTTCCTTGAGCAAAACAGTTTATCCACACTTGTTCACAGTTGAAAGTCTTACTCTGTTTACCAGCCTAGCTGACTTCGGTATTAACTAAAGAAAATAGGATACATATTAACAGAGATAGAACCCTATAGAGGCTTCCGATATGAAAGTAGGTCAAATGGCAGTGTCGATATGTATCCTTTTTTCCTTCTGAGCATAACTCTTGCAAAAATCATTCTACCGGATAATCCCTGCTGTATGCACATCTACCCATTATAGTAATGATATTGACCAAGTTTTGAAAAGATTCAGTCAGAAACGTAGGAAGAGTTGCGTTCACAAGCCGCAATATCAATCAGCTACAGAGACTAAGTTACAAGGGACATAAATCTTGCAAAAATCAATGAACCGGAAAATCGCCGCTTCATGCACATCTACCCATTATAGTCATTGACCAAGTGTTGAAAAGATTCGGTCAGAAACATAGGAGGAGTTGCATTCACAAGGCTGCAATATCAATCAGCTACAGAGACTAAGTTACAAGGAAAATAAATCTTGCAAATATCAATGAACCGGAAAATCGCCGCTTCATGCACATCTACACATTATAGTTATGACATTGACCAAGTTTTGAAAAGATACGGTCAGAAACGTAGGAGGAGTTGCGTTCACAAGAAATGGATGTACGGACGGACGGACAGATGGAGAGGATGACGCCAATATACGACCGCCTCCGGCGGCGTATAAAAACTAGAAAATCTCTATAATTGAATGGATAACCTGATGACTAAAAGTTGAAAACATGGTGGCAAAAGGAGAAATTGCTCGTATTGAGCAATTTCTTCTTTTGTCACTATGTTTTCGTAAAGCTGTCTGCTGCAGAAGCGTCAGAAAGTGTCTATATGAGGGAGAGTGTTAAAATATAGTATGTGGAAAAAGGTTAAAATGACAAAATTTATTCAGAGTTCAAGGTGGGGTGTATTATTACAACTATATATATTCTTGATTCTTTAATTTCTACATCCAAACCACAGGTTGTTGGTACTTAAACCCTTTCCCACATACAATCAATCTTCAGCAGACGACATTGAAAATATTTAGTCCAAAATATGGAAACTATCTATAAATGAAATAAAAATAATTGAGTAAATTTGAAAACATTGAAGCAAAAGGAGAAATTGCTCATCATGAGCAATTTCTGCTTTTGTCACAATGTTTTCAAAAGTTGACTGCTGCAGAGGCATCCGAAAAGTATCTGTATGTGGGAAAGAGTTAAAAAATCGTCTTAATTGATTTAAGTGAATTGTCTTGATAATAACAATATAAACAGGGTTCCCACATACTGCACATTTTAAACAGACGATTTTGAAATCATATAGGCAAAATTTTGAATGTGGAAAATCTCTATAATATTGTGGAAAAAGTAAAAAATTCTCGTTTTTAGCAATTTATTCTTTTGTCACAATGTTTTCAAAAAGTTTTCTGCTGCAGATGTTAGAAAGCGTCTATATGTTGGAAACAAAGGTTTCTGTCTTCATATGGGTTTTATGTTGATTGAGAAGAAAAAAAGTATATTTTATTCCAATTTTCCAAACCTTTGTCAATTATGCAAACAATATTCAAATTTATCCCTAAGGTATATATGAATGAGTCCACTACAAGAGTATCTATATGTTGTTATTATAGTTAGATAAACCTGTTTGGAATTTACCATACAATCTGAGTAATCCCATAACCCAAACTGACCAATTTATGGATTTATCAACAACAATTAGTATACAAGATTTCGCTCAATTTACAAGTGACCGATTGACCAAGCACTGGTCAGTTGATCTATCGGACACGACCTTATAATCCCAAATACGTACAATAACATGGGACGCTTATTAAGCTGTGAATAAATGGGCTATTCAAACAGAATAACGCAAGATCATACACTAATGTTTCAAGCAGGACATTTCAACAAAACCCAATCTGTGTTCCATAGGAACAGTCTCAGGGTGTGTATGATAGAGTATTTAAGGAGACAGTCAACATCTCAATTTAAACACACAAGTCAATCCGGATCCATACCAGTTTGCTGTGCGAAAATTTACTGGCCCTTTTTTCCGTACAGTGCTCCCTGTTTTAATTGGTGGTGAAAGTAGAGTTTGGACTTTTTCGAGTGCCCATAACCTATTGTTAAGAATACAAAAGCCCTTTAATGATAATATCCATCGCTTTCCTTCAGGGCAAGTGAATTTCCCACCCCTTGAAAGTGTACCTCCTTCTGAATGACCAATTAATCTATTCTTTATCCCTTTCCCTCATATAGACGCTTTCTGACGCCTCTGCAGCAGACAGCATTTTAAAAACATAGTGACTAAAGAAGAAATTGCTCAAAACAAGCAATTTCTCCTTTTGACACAATGTTTTCCACTTTTAGGTTATCCATTCAATTATAGAGATTTTCACCAATGGGCTAAGTCTATGTGGAAAAAGCAGCCAGTTGCTTGGGAAGATTGTTGTGTGGAGTACTGGCGTGAGAAAACCAGGAAATGCATCATCATCATAGTAGGTGAACTGGCCGCCGTGATATAACTGAGAAATTGTTAAAAACGGCGTTAAACCCCAATCAATCAATCAATCAATCAATCAATCAATCAATCAATCAATCAATCAATCAATCAATCAATCAACCAATCAATCAATCAATCAATCAATCAATCAATCAATCAATCAATCAATCAATCAATAGAGATTTTCTGTTGGTGTTTGTTGTATGAGAGAAAAGGTTAATCACATGCAGATTTCTTTTTTTTCTTTTTTTTTTATTCTAATTGGAGTTTTACGTCGCTTTCAACATTATTTCAGTAATATCACGGCGACAATTCACTTATTCATGATCCCTGGGTAAAAAAAACGCTGTGGTCGAGTGGTTAGCGTCAGGGATTTCGAAAACCGGGTATCCCGGGTTCGATCCCCAGTCGCGGCACTACGGTCATGGTAGAGTGCCCTTGGGCAAGGCACATTTTCTAGCCTAGTACTGGTTTGTTTACCCAGGGATCATGAATAATTAAATTTAATTGCGCGCTAAATGACCTTAGCTGTCGATGCGCCATAAAACAATATACATTCATTCATTCCACTCGACCACAATGGATTCCCATGCACAAACTGATGCAGTTTGATTCATTTATAATGAGCAATTATTATTTCTCCTCTTGGCACAATGTTTTCAAAGCTATCAATAATCATACTCTCATTCATAGATATTTTCCACATCTTTGCCAAAAGGTTTTCAAAGTTGGCTGCTGCAGATTTTTCATAAGCTGGGAAAGGGACAGCTACCTATAATTGCTTTTTAGCCTCTTTCAAATTAAAAAGTCTGAAGAAACAAAAATTAATCGATCAAAATAATTTTATTTTTTTCCAGCCTATGCTATCTTACAGACCAGGTGAAACTAGAAATATCACTGAAGATGATAAATACCCCCAAAACAGCACCTTGACTCAAAATATGGTTTACGACCGACCAACAAAAGGGCCATAACTCTGTAAACAAGAAAAAGTAACAAAGGGCAATAACTCTGTATTTAGATTAAATAGAGTTATGGTTTCTGTACACTGCACTTTCTCTCAATGTGTTGTATCATCCTATGAAGTTTTATTAAATTCCAACAATTAGTTTTAAAGTTATGCTCCGGACAAGACTCTACGAATATGAAAAAGTAACAAACGGCAATAACTCTGTCATTATGTAAAGTAGAGTTATGTTTCTTGTACACTGCACTTCCTCTGATTATGCTCTACCATTATATGTAGTTTTATAAGTTTCCATCTATTAGTTATTAAGTAATTCTACGGACAAGAAAAAGTAACAAAGGGCAATAACTCTGTATTTAGATAAAATAGAGTTATGGTTCCTGTACACCGCACTTCCTCTCAATGTGTTGTATCATCCTATGAAGTTTAATTAAATTCCAACAATTTGTTTTAAAGTTATGCTCTGGACAAGACTCTACGAATAAGAAAAAGTAACAAAGGGCAATAACTCTGTAATTATGTAAATTAGAGTTATGGTTCTTGTACACTGCACTTCCTCTGATTATGCTCTACCATTGTATGCAGTTTTATTAGATTCCATCTGTTAGTTATTAAGTAATTCTCCGGACAAGAAAAAGTAACAAAGGGCAATAACTCGGTATTTAGATTAAATAGAGTTATGGTTCCTGTACACTGCACTTCCTCTCAATGTGTGGTATCATCCTATGAAGTTTTAATAAATTCCAAGAATCAGTTTTAAAGTTATGCTCTGGACAAGACTCTACGAATAAGAAAAAGTAACAAAGGGCAATAACTCTGTAATTATGTAAATTAGAGTTATGGTTCTTGTACACTGCACTTCCTCTGATTATGCTCTACCATTGTATGCAGTTTTATTAGATTCCATCTGTTAGTTATTAAGTAATTCTCCGGACAAGGAAAAGTAACAAAGGGCAATAACTCTTTATTTAGATTAAATAGAGTTATGGTTCCTATACACTGCACTTCCTCTCAATGTGTTGTATCATCCTATGAAGTTTTATTAAATTCCAACAATTAGTTTTAAAGTTATGCTCCGGACAAGACTCTACGAATAAGAAAAAGTAACAAAGGGCAATAACTTTGTATTTAGATAAAATAGAGTTATGGTTCCTGTACACCGCACTTCCTCTCAATGTGTTGTATCATCCTATGAAGTTTCGTTCAAATCCTATGTTGCATTGTTAAGATATGGTCCGGACAAAATATGGCTTCCGACCGACCGACCGACCGACCGACCGACCGACATACCGACCGACCGACCGACACAGTGACTCCTATATACCCCCCCAAAACTTTGTTTTTTGGGGGTATAATGATTTGAACCTTCTTTTCCCACAGTGTTATTGAATGCAGAAATATACAAAGATCAGTGCAATTAATCCTTTGCTGCTATAAATCAACACTTTCCCACATATAGACGCTTTCCGGCGCCTCTGCCACAGAAGAATTTTGTAAACATTGTGACAAAAGGAGATATTGCTCATATCATGGGCAAAATTTCTCCTTTTGCCACGTTTTCACCTTTTTTTAATATTTGTTTTCATTTATAACAGAGCATCTGCAGGTTTGACAAAATTGTTTTCAAAGTTGTCTGCTGCAGATTTGTTGTATGTGGGAAAGAATTACCAATCAGAAACATGTATGGACACGGATGTTACTACGAAATATTTGCCATGTTTTGGCTGTTATGTGTTAACCCCCCTTTCCCTCATATAGACGCTTTCTGACGGCTCTGCAGCAGACAGCTTTTTGAAAACATGGCGACAGAAGAAGAAATTGCTCAAAACAAGCAATTTCTCCTTTTGTCACCATGTTTTCAACTCTGTTCAAATATTGTTTTTCGGGTATGTTTTCAAAGTCGTCTGCTACACATTTGTTGTATGTGAGAAAGGGGGTTAAGGGCCATAAATGTTATATTATGGTGCTACAACATTTTCAACAGTTCTTCTGTTATATCCTTGTAACAGAACACTTATCCATGATCCCTGGGTGATTGATTGAATATGATTTAACCCTTTCCCTCATACGACAATTCTGCAGCAGACGACTTTGAACATATTCTGTCAAAATATAGAAAATCTCTATAATTAAATGGATAACCTATGACTAAAATTGGAAACATTGTGTCAAAAGGAGAAATTGCTCCTTTTGAGCAATTTCTTCTTTTGTCACAATGTTTTCAAATTTTTTTAGTCATAGGTTATCCATTTAAGTCCTTACTTAGTTCGCTCAAAACAAAACAACAACACTACTCTATGTTGTGCGTACAGGGAGACGCATGTATTGGCAGTCAACACACATATATACAATGTACATATATATAACAGGCATATGTTTGTAATAAATACATTACAGAAATGTAAAAGAAATACATGTTTGTACCGGTACTCAGACATTAGTTACTGCGTATGGCTGACTCGCCCAGGAACAACCAGAGATAAAACTCAATAGTAAATCAAAGCGCCAATGGCACTGTAGTGGCGATCGTATGGAAAATCCTGCAAAGTAACAAGCAGTATATCGGTGTAGGGCTTGCGATGACTCTGGTGCGGGTATATTTGAGAATGTATCAACCCTGCATCTTTTGACAGTAGAATAATGTTAGTTTGCCAGAATGTTGTCTTGGTGATTATTTAGTTACGTTCTGAAATTGGTCATGATGTGTTCAAAATTAGGCCATTCCAAAGTTATGAAAAATCTAGTTGGTATTCGATAGACTACCGTTTTAGCTCATTAGAATGACTATTTGTAATCTAAATTGTTTGGGTAATCACATGTTTATCACCAGGTCGTTAGGCCATATTAAGATAAAATATATTTTACACTTTAGAAATGACTAAAGAAAGGAGAGAAAACAGTATC
The DNA here is from genome assembly GCA_031761405.1 of Serripes groenlandicus. Taxonomy (NCBI): domain Eukaryota; kingdom Metazoa; phylum Mollusca; class Bivalvia; order Cardiida; family Cardiidae; genus Serripes; species Serripes groenlandicus. The sequence goes on from JASEVX010000090.1 coordinate 658,194, forward strand.
CATTAGTTTGGTGTTTGTTTCAATTATGTCCGATATTAAACAGGTCTGTTCAATTTAGTCCCTTCACATTGCATGATTGAGGGTTGTCACAGTGTATTTATATGTCTCTGAGGTTGTTAAACTGCTTCGAATAATGTGAGTGCAAAAACAAACACAAAACATGCTCCAAAAGCACAATTTCACTATTTGCCAAACTGTTTAATTTATGAAAATATAGGCATATATTATAATGCTAGATCTTCAAACTCAATTAGGCTACACTGTCAGCATTGATTGCTAATTGACTCTAGAACGTGCAGACGTGTATACATAACGTGTGTACACACTGCCATCGTGTGTCCTTTAAACCTTTGTAAACCAGTCTTATTATCTAGACGCTTTCATATATTTAAACAAGTACAAAATAAAGCGTTTATAATGTTGAGATTTACAAGCTTTTCTGGTTTTTGGTCTCGCGAGCTATTTATAGAACCTTTTGGAATTTCCAGATTTGAGTATCACCAGAGTTGTCGTTATTTGCAAGGCAGAACGCGCAATGATATTTATTATCTGCCAAATCATGACGAAGATAATCAGAGTACAACCAACTCCTGCCGAATCAGGTTAAAGGTCAAAAGTTTACGGTTGACTACAGTAAAAATAAAACGAGGCACAGGAGTATCATGATACTCTGCATAGCGTACCCAAGACGCCCGATGATATTTATTATCTGCCCAAACATGAAGAAAGATAATATGTAAATAGTTTAACTCTATTTAGATATTTTCTCGATAAATCTCAAATATTAGTACCAATCCGGTATCAAAGTAGCACTAACATTATCATTATTAATCGTGTGCCTGCATCACTGATGGAACTATATATATATATGGCGGTTTAACGGAAGTGAGTAAATTGCCTTTGCAGAAATATCCAACCGATTGTTCAAATACGACTATATAATTTTTTTTTCGTTGTTGTTGTTTTGGTAGCACTGTGGCGATTGTCAACCAATCGCCACAAAAACTCTGGAAACCTGTGTCCATTTGTCAAATGTCATACCATGAAATGTCGAACCTCATTTGCAGTATTAATCCTTAAGATATCATTTAATAATGTATGAGTATACTCATATGTATTGGAATTAAGTTTTCTCTTTTAACTTATTAATCATACCTGAAATAGGAATACTATCTAACAAAGATTTCCAAACAGAAATAAATATAAATACATTATTCCCTTATCAAATAATATATAAAAAATGATATCATTTCCATTTCAAAATTCTAACATGTTATATAACCAAGAAATATCTAATTTTAAATCTTAGAAATGCGACTGCCTCTGTCGATTGTCTCGCTAGAAGTGAGTTCTCGAAACGCCCAAGCTATAAATAGCTATCGCACATACATCCCGTGCGTATACAAAACCGGTTTTGTAGCTTCCCTCCGTGAGGACAAAGGTACTCAGCTATACGTTGTACCGTCGAGTACCAGCAATTATAGAGATTTTCTATATTTTGACAGAATATGTTCAAAGTCGTCTGCTGCAGAGATGTCAGAAAGCGTCTATATGAGGGAAAGGGTTAATGCAGTTTTCAACCATTTTTCTGTCACATAACAGGGGCGGTTCACCTAAAACTACTTTTCCTGGCCACCATTTGCTAGGAAATAATTATCGCCTAGATGGAGTATCCTCATACATGAAATGAAAAATGATCATTAACTCAAGATCAAAACATTGTGGGGGAAGTAGAAGGTGCTCCCTTTGAGCTGAAGACGCGTCAAAAGCTGACAGCATGTTTGAAGAGGCTCAAAACAAATGAACTGATTCTACTGATTCCCGGTCTCATACACAAATTTTGCCAGTGTTTTTAATCAGGTGACCAGTTTATAGTTGAACTATCGGGCATGACCCTGTTGTTATCAGTCCAGTTCTGTCAGTAAGTAAGAATTATCATTCCTCGGACAGCCTGCCTCAATCATCACAGTGAATATATACCTTCAGTTCCTGCCGGTTACTCTTTAACCCCTTTCCGCTCATATACAACAAATCTGCAACAGAAAACTTTGAAAAATATTTTGGCGAAAAATTTAAAACTCTTTATCAAATGATTTATAATTAATGAGTAAATTGAAAAAATTGTGACAAATGGAGACATCATGAGCAATGTCTCCTTTGGTCAGGATCTTTTTTTAAAAGTCATCTGCTGCAGGAATGTCAAAATATGCCTGCATGTGGAAAAGGTAATATACCACTAGCCCTAATAGCTAAGTCTCAGAAGCAGTTTATTGATTGGAGTTTAACCCTCACCCACATACGACAAATCTGCAGCAGATGAATTTGAACATATTTTGTCAAAAAATAGAAAATCTTAATAATTGAATGGATAACCTATGACTAAAAGTGGAAAACATTGTGGCAAAAGGAGAAATTGCTCGTTTTGAGCAATTTCTTCTTTTGTCACTATGTTTTCACAAAGCTGTCTGCTGCAGTTTATAGATTGGAGTTTAACCCTTTCCCACATACGACAAATCTGCAACAGACAAATTTGAACATATTTTGTCAAAAAATAGAAAATCTTAATAATTGAATGGATAACCTATGACTAAAAGTGGTAAACATTGTGGCAAAAGGAGAAATTGCTCGTTTTGAGCAATTTCTTCTTTTGTCACTATGTTTTCACAAAGCTGTCTGCTGCAGTTTATTGATTGGAGTTTATCAAAAAATAGAAAATCTTAATAATTGAATGGATAACCTATAATGACTAAAAGTGGTAAACATTGTGGCAAAAGGAGAAGTTGCTTGTTTTGAGCAATTTCTTCTTTTGTCATTATGTTTTCATAAAGCTGTCTGCTGCAGTTTATTGATTGGAGTTTATCAAAAAATAGAAAATCTTAATAATTGAATGGATACCTAATGACTAAAAGTGGTAAACATTGTGGCAAAAGGAGAAGTTGATTGCTTTGAGCAATTTCTTCTTTTGACACTATTTATTCACAAAGCCGTCTGCTGCAGAGACGTCAGAAAGTGTCTATATGAGGGAAAGGGTTAACAACATTTTCAACAATATTTCAGTTATAAAATTGCAGCCACTTCACCTTAGATAACCAACTTCACATATCATTCCTGCAAACCAATTGTTATTTTCCCACATGGGCTTTTAGCCCATTGTTTGAGGTCTAATGGATGGATGAATCAAACACTCAAACAAATGACCCCTGGATCGGTTGCCTTTTTCGTTGTTGTAAATTCAAGAACTTAAATAACAGATTTTAAGAATTTAATAATTTTGGTTTTTAAAAGTTTGAAGTTCCTAGTTTATTCATAATACTAAGCCCTCATAGCCCATGTCTGTGATTTGAAATAGGTTCTCAAAAAACAACAATGCGTTGAAGGAAAACCTGTATTGCCTGCCATTCTGCCAGTAAATTCACTGTAATAAACAACATGTGTTGCCTGCCATTATGTCAGTAAGTGAAAACATGTGTTGCCTGCCATTATGCCAGTAATAAACAACATGTGTTGCCTGCCATTATGTCAGTAAGTGAAAACATGTGTTGCCTGCCATTGTGCCAGTAATAGAAAACATGTGATACCTGCCATTATGCCAGTAATATAAAACATGTGATGCCTGCCATTATGCCAGTAATAGAAAACATGTGTTGCCTGCCATTATGCCAATAATAGAAAACATGTGTTGCCTGCCATTATGCCAGTAATAGAAAACATGTGATGCCTGCCAGTATGCCATGCAGTAATAGAAAACATGTGTTGCGTGCCATTATGCCAGTAATAGACAAGACATGGAAATTCCATGAAACCAGGTTTTCTATAATGGAAGGTGTTTGATTAAGAATTAACAGATCTGTCAAATCTTTCTGTTAATAGTTAATCAAAGCTAGTAATTCAAGTAACAGGGAATATTTCTAATGATGAATAAACATAATTACTTTGTCAATTAAATATATCACAATTTTATCTAACAAATATCAGTCAATCGTGTGTTGATGGCCGCATTTATTAAGAACATATAATAGATAACAGATATTAAGCAACCTTTTGTTGTAAGCAGCCACGTTTTAGGATCCCTAATGCCAGGTTGATAATCAGTGATCTGCCTTAACCCTTTACTTGATAGTAACACGTTTATGCCTTTGCAAACAGACTAGATCCAGGGCCCGAGGTTATGAAACTTACTCATATCTATGCTATATTCTTTTAAATTGCCAAGTTATTTAATATGGAGCATATTTGCGCGAAGTTATTCGAAAATATCTATATGCATGGTAAAGTTATGGTCTGAACAAAAAAAGTTCAAGTAAAGTATATTTTCTGTCACTGTGACCTTGACCTGGAAGCTAAAGACCTTGACCTGGAAACTAAACACATAAATTGTGCATATGACACAGCGTCTTGATATCGTGTATATCTGTTCCAAGCTATTTGAAAATATCTCTATGGATGAAAAAGTTATTGTCCGGACAAGAAAAGTTCAACTGATGTCTATTTGTTGTCACTGTGACCTTGACCTTGAAGCTACAGACAAAAGTTATTTGAAAATATCTCTATGCATGACACAGTTATGGTCCGGACAAGAAAAGTTCAATTTAAGTCTATTTCTTATCACTGTGACCTTGACCTTGAATCTACAGAATTTGTTTTTGCATTTGGCACATCGTCTTGATGTGGTGCATGTTTGTGCCAAGTTATTTGAAAATATCTCTATGCATGGCAAAGTTATGGTCCGGACAAGGAAAGTTGACGACCGCCCGCCGACTTCGCCAAACTAATAACCAGATTTTTCCTTCGGAAAACATGGTTAAAAACATGTGTTGCCTGCCATTATACCAGTAAGTGAAAGCATGACAGAGAGAGAAGTGATTCCAAGGCAGCTAGGCGACACAAAAATGAATGATACATAATTACTATGAAGGCACATGCCAAGTCTAGATCCAGATCTACTTTGCCTTTGACCTTGATCTTTAAGTTAATAATAAACAAGATGGCCATGATAGCCCTGGATTGCTCACCTGAATTATGCAATGTGATTTGTCATGCCTTCCACAATATTTTCTTTTTACAAAATTACATGCCTTGAAGTAATCTTGTAGTGGGCCACCATAAGAACATTTCAACAAAATAATTTGAAATTTGGCCAGATCCTTTTGGAAAAGAAGTTTTTAAAGTTTTCACTATATATAGCCATATATTGAAGGAGCACTATGTACGCCGGACATAAGGCGATCACAATAACTCACCTTGAGCAATTCGAGCTCAGGTGAGCTAAAAACAAGAGTGCTGCAAAGTGAAGTAAATGGGGCATTTCTGAATAATTATTTAAGCAAGAATTCTTTGACTTGGTATATACATGGGTGTAGATCCTTAGGAACATGTGCGTCAAGTGACGCATTTGAAAATGTTAAATGGTTTTGGAGTTATGAGATAAAGTTAAAGTGTTGTGACAACACAGACGACTGCCACGACAAGGGAATCACAATTACTTTTAATCAGAAAGAAGGTCACCGAGGGATCATTTCTACTTAATTATTTGGAAATCGGCTAGACACTGTCAGAGAAGCAGATTGTTCACTATAGCCTCTGGCTAACACGCTTTTCCACAAAATCTCACAAATAAATAGTAACAAGACTTCACCAGACATTTTATAACCCTTTCCTGTACACAACACATTACCAGCAGTTGAATGTGAAAACATCATGGAAGAAACGAAAAAGATCTGTTTAACCCTTCCCCTCATACGACAATTCTGCAGCAAAAAATAGAAAATCTCTATAATTGAATGGATAACCTATGACTAAAAGTGGAAAACATTGTGGCAAAAAGAGAAATTGCTTGTTTTGAGCAATTTCTTCTTTTGTCATTATGTTTTCAAAAAGCCATCTGCTGCAGAGGTGTCAGAAAGCATCTATATGTAGGAAAGGGTTAAATGAATGTATAGTTATTGAATATAGTGGGAAGTCATTGTGGTAAAAAGAGACATAGCTCATTATTTACAATGTCTCCTTTTTTGCTACAATGTTTTCAAGTGTTGTCTGCTGCAGATGTATCAAATCGCTTCTAGATGTGTGAAATCGGTCACATGCATGGTTGGGTCTTTACTCCATTCGTTAGCATCGGGGATTTGAAACCCAGTCACGGCACTACGATCATGGTGGAGTGCCCTTTGGCAAGGCACATTATCAAGCCTAGTACTGGTTTGTTTACGCAGGGATCATGAATAAGTGAACTGTCGCCGGGATATAACTGAATTAATGTTGGAAGTGGCGTAAAACTCCAATAAATAAATTCTACTCCATTAAATAATTCAATAATTTCACTTCCATTTACAGAGATCTACCATCTTTTTGCATTGATTTGTTTTTCAAAGTCGTCTGCTACACATTTGTTGTATGTGGGAATCGGTTAAACTGCAATATGAGCCATCCTAATGAACCCTTAGTATAATACCTCATACCTTCAGCAGACAACTTTGAAAACATACCGGAAAACATTTTAGGAACTCCCTTTAAATGAAAGTACATTATAATTGAATAGAGATGAAAACATGGCGACAAAAGGAGAAATTGCTGGTTTTGAGCAATTTCTTCTTTTGTCGCCATGTTTTCCAAAAGCCGTCTGCTTCAGAGACGTCAGAAAGGGTCTATATATGGGAAATGTTTAACCCTTTCCCTCATTATAGACGCTTTCTGACGCCTCTGCAACAGACGGCTTTTTGAAAACATAGTGACAAAAGAAGAAATTGCACAAAACATGCAATTTCTCCTTCTGCCACAATGTTTTCCACTTTTGTCATAGATTATCCATTCAATTATGGAGATTTTCTACTTTTTGTCAAAATATGTTCAAAGACGGCTGCTGCAGAATTGTCGTATGAGGGAAAGGGTTAACTGCATTGAGCCATCCCAATGAAATACACACAATGCATGCTCTGCACCAGTCTAGTGTTTAGCTGAGCTGAGATAAATTTGACAGAAGGTCATGAACTTCATGAATGACCTCAAATTGCACCAGGAAATTTGAAGTGGCTAATTTTATCAAATATATATACTTGATGATGCAGACAATATTTTGATATGTGACTGCTACTGACAAAGTCAATATGTTGCTTTTTTCCAATAACTTCTTTGTATATTAACCCTTTAGCACATACAACAAATCTGCAGCAGAAAACTTTCAAAACATCTTGGCAAATATTAGGTAAAAAATAAAATGAATTCATTGAATAGAGTTTAAAACATTGCGGCGATAGGAGAAATTGTTGATTTTCAAATGTCGCCTGCTGACACGACAGAATTGATCTATATGTGGGAAAGGGTTATTTACAGTTTTATTAACCCTTTCCCACATAGGTCAAATTGTAGCAGACGACTTTGAAAACATTTTGGCAAAAACATGAAAAATCTTAATAAATAAAGAATTTCAATATCGAAAGAGTTGAAAACATTGTGGCAAAAGAAGAAATTGCTCATCATGAGTAATTTCGCCCTTTGCCACAATGTTTTCAAAGTCTACAGCTGCAGATGCATCATATGTGGGAAAGGGTTTGCTCCCATCAAGAACGTTTTAGGCCAACGCGTGAATAGCGCGTTTAAAATAGTTGATAAGCTGGCAAGCACTGTACTTTCACAGAAAAAGTCAAGTGGAAGCATGATTTCAGCGTGTCCATAACATGTTGATAACAGGTTCATAGCGTATGCCAGCGCGTGAGAAACACGCTCAGTATGTGAGGACCGCATCACTGATTTAAAGATAACATAAGACACCGTATCGCCAGCGCGTGAGTAAAGCGTTAGTTTCTCACTCATCAACTGAGGAACTACTGCCTAGCGTGTGAGTAGCACGTTCCAACGCGCGCCAGCGTACTGCAACAACCATATGATTGTTTGTATATAGCTGACGCGCTACTACATTACCAGCGTGTCACCAGCGTGTGAGTAGCGGGTTGGTAATGATCGTCTAGCGCGTTCGATGCGTGAATAACGACCCTCAAGCATTGCTAGCGTGTGCAGTCATATGTTGGCAAAAGCTTGAAATTTTAGGTATGTTGAAAAATGTATTTTTGCCTCAGCATAAGACAGCGTGTCCCAGCGTGAGAGCTCCTATGGCTAACGCTTGCCTAGCATTGATCAGCATGTTGTCGAAATTCCAACATGTTACTGACGCGTTGGCCTAAAACGTTCTGGTGTGACAGGGCCATTAGGCTCCTACAGATGTTTTAAATGAGGCAATTATTAACCTGCTTGCTTAGCCCTTTCCCACATACACAAAATCTGCAACAGAACAATTTCTAAGTATTTAGTCAAAATTAGTTCATATTAGTGAAAACAATGTGGCAAAAAGAGTAAATTGTTCATTTTATTATGACCAATTTTCCGCCAAATGTTGTCTGCTGCAGAGGTGTCAGAAACCCTATGAAAACTTATAATGTTGCAAAGGGTAAAATTAAACAATTTCTGCTTCTGCAACAATGTTTTCAATTTCATTCAATAAATTTACTTCTTTTATAGAGACTAACCATATTGTTTGCTTGTTTGTATTCAAAGCCATCTGCTACAGATCATTTCCATGTGGTAAAATAATGACATATTAGGCAATGAATTAACTTTATATTACTACATGTACAGTGAAAACCATCACTAACTTGTTAACTGTTAATCATGTTACAATATTCAAGGGCCATCTCCATTGAAAACATCAGAGAGAAAAAGATTTGAAGAAGCAAAATACATTACTGTATAGATCCAAATAAGATGAATGTTTGACGCAAAGTATCAAAAAGAAGCCGCAATATTTCATTGCCCATGAAGAAAAAAAAATAATACATTTAAATCCACAAACATTAGGCAAATTCAATCTGTAGTAAGTAGGGATGGGATCGATTATGCGAGTACCCCAGTACTCTGTTGAACGTCCGAGTACCGGTTATCAAAATAGGTATTCGAGTACTCGATTATTTATTTTCCATTTATTCTATCTTTCAGCTGATGAAAGTTACGTTAAAGTAAATAAAAACTTAAAATGTATTAAATCTGTTTTTCTTATTAATTACTAGACAAGTCGGTAAGTCAGCGGTGAAGGTGAATAAACAAACAGCTAAAACATTTGCGTCTGAAGATGATACTTAATCCATTTTAATTGGCGATTTGATTGCAATAACGAGTCAAATACTAACAACGTGACAAACAAGTCAGCGATATGAATATAATCTCCAGTCAATTAGCAATTATATGTCAAACAACATGTCAAACACGGAGGGCCGTCGGTTTTTCACACCTTCATCGTAATAGTGTTTTCAATTGGATAGTTGTAAGAAATACACATCAATATGATTGGATAAGAACTGTTAGAATTGTTTGAGTAATTGTTTGTCAAATCATAAGAACCATCTCCTATCATTCTTAACTATTCGAAGGAAAGGAAAACAACAAAATTACAACCATGCCTCCTGCTAAATTCCCCGTCTGGAAACATTTCAAGCTCACAGTAGACGACAAGTCAGTAAAATGCATGCTTTAATGTATTGCAAATATTACGGACACCAGTTAATTCGAAAACAGTAAAAAAGAAAAAAACATTCTGATTGTTGATTTATATTCCTTTCATTGATGATAAAGATATTCTTTTATTAAATCTTTTATCATTCTTGGTTGGTATTGCTTTCCTTTCACTGTTTGATTTGCTTTATATTTCCGACTTTAAAGAGATATACAGTCTGCATCCAAACATTTGGATGTTCACGCAATTGCAAATTCTGGATAAAACAACTAATTTTTCTTCAAATGTCAAATATTAAATGTAGACGCGAAAACAAACGCATGTTTGTTCTTATAAAAGCAATTAAAATTTAGTGCACAAGGTCAATACTATTCCGAGAGACAAGACGTTTGATGAACAAATGAACAAAATGTGATTTCTTGCGAGTACCCGAGTACTCGATCGGAAGAGTTCACGAGTACCCGAGTACTAATATCGGTACTCGTTCCCATCCCTAGTAGTTAGTAATGCAGATATCGGTATTTGAAGATTTAAGTATTATGTAGGATATTTAACTTGGCAGGGTCTGTGTTTAAGTGAATGAGATGAGTTAAACTGATCATGAAAAGTGGCATTTAAGACTAAAACTAATGATAAATGGACAAGAGGTTATGATAAATTTCAATTTCTACCAAAGACAATCAACTATTTGTCTTGAACACAAGCCCTGTTATGATAATTTTTTGTCAAATAATGCAGACACACAGAAAATCTGTTTTTGTTTTGTATCGGTAAGTCATGATAGTGGATAAGGGTTCCCACATAAATCTGCAGCAGACAAATTTGAAATGATCAAGCACAAAATATAAAACATCTATAAAATGATAGTATGATAACTGAAAAGTGTTCAAATATATTGTGGTAAATGCAAATCATGATTGCTCATTATGAGCAATTTCTGACAAATTATTAAAAACGTATTCTGCTATTGCAGAACGCAGCAGTTATTCCATTTTGATATATTTTAATAACGAACCAGGTTTAATTGGTTGTGCAGACGGATCTTTTTCGCTTGGAGCAGACATTATTTGTGTATAAATTCCGAAGCGTGAGAACTCGTTGTTCCGTAAGAACTGCACATACCGGTGAAGTAGGCGAATTACATACGGTGTTAGCGTAATTTATTCGACCGCGATTATATTTAACGATCGGGATTTCTCTGGAAAATGCGTCACTTTCATTTTGTCTTACGATTAAAACGACGCACAGAAAATGTTCTATATTCGTTATTCCGGATTTAAATGTATGATACGACGAACAGCAAATATTTTCATTCGCTTTTCCTGCATTTCAATGCGGTGATCATATATTCACGCACCTTATCTGGAGCTCTGCAGATACATTACTCTACAGTGCTGGGTCGAAGGTCAGGTTTGCTAGCGTTACATAATGGGCACCTGTTAACTACATCACTCACTAGTCAATGGGCACCTGTTAACTACATCACTCACTAGTCAATGGGCATACAACTCTAAATTCATACGTGCCTACAGACACATAAAATATATGCCTTTATTATTAAATTGATATTCTCTTGAGAATTGATTCTCTGTGTTGATTCGATAGTTTAAATATGACTTCACTTCATTGAAATAACACATCAAAGTGATGCAATATCGATATGTGATCACACTTAGGCAGGTCTTAAAATCTCCTTGTGCTAAATATCAAAGCATTCCTACAGAAAGCCGCCTACTGGCGGCTTCCAATAAAATTATTGTGGTCAAATTTCTGTGTTGTAAAAAAAGTCCAAGAGAGCCATTCATGATGGTCCTAATGTTGTCTTTCTTTTGTTAAATCAATCGGATTTGAGGAAACTAAAAGGTCTGTTTCATATAAGATTTCCAAATGTTTTCCTATATATATCTCTCTATGTAAAACTATAGTGATACTAGGGGCAGGGCAATTTTAACTGGGGTATTGAATAATCTTGAAAGAGGACCATTAGACAATGCTACTTCCAAAATATCTAAGCTATAGGCCTTTTTAGAACCCTATCGAGGCTTCCGATATGAAAGTAGGTCAAATTGCAGTGTCGATATGTATCCTTTTTTCCGTCTGAGCATAACTCTTGCAAAAATCACTCTACTGGATAATCCCTGCTTTATGCACTTCTACCTGTTTGGAAACTTGAGTTGCGTTCTCAAGTGAATATGCTATAGAGACCAAGTTTCGAAAGGCATAACTATTGCAAAAATTGCTGAACGGAAAAATCCCTGCTTCATGCACATCTACCCATTATAGTAATGATATTGACCAAGTTTTGAAAAGATTCAGTCAGAAACGTAGGAAGAGTTGCGTTCACAAGCCGCAATATCAATCAGCTACAGAGACTAAGTTACAAGGGACATAAATCTTGCAAAAATCAATGGACCGGAAAATCGCCGCTTCATGCACATCTACCCATTATAATCATGACATTGACCAAGTTTTGAAAAGATTCGGTCAGAAACATAGGAAGAGTTGCGTTCACAAGGCTGCAATATCAATCAGCTACAGAGACTAAGTTTCAAGGGACAAAAATCTTGCAAAAATCAATGAACTGGAAAATCGCCGCTTCATGCACATCTACCCATTATAGTAATGACATTGACCAAGTTTTGAAAAGATTCGGTCAGAAACATGGGAGGAGTTGCGTTCACAAGGCTGCAATATCAATCAGCTACAGAGACTAAGTTACAAGGGACATAAATCTTGCAAATATCAATGAACCGGAAAATCGCCGCTTCATGCACATCTACACATTATAGTTATGACATTGACCAAGTTTTGAAAAGATACGGTCAGAAACGTAGGAGGAGTTGCATTCACAAGAAATGGATGTACGGACGGACGGACAGACGGAGAAGATGACGCCAATATACGACCGCCCTCTGGCAGCGTATAAAAAAAAAATACTATATATACATGTATAATATTTGTATATATATATATGAAAATCAGGTGATCCCTGGGCTTGGGCCAATATTGAACTCAGGGGCATGATTTGAAAAAAATCTTGATAGATGACCACTAGGCTAAGCTTTATGCCTTTTGACTTAACAGACAAGAAGTTTTTCAATGTTTTTTAAAGTTTTTGCTTCTTGTTGCCAGAGTTCTACAAAAAACAAAATGCTTTGAAATAGCACCACCCAAGGATGATTCCAACCAAGTTTAGTCAAAATCCATTCAGCCGTTTAGGAGGAGACGTCATTTAAAGAAAGAATTGACGACAGACATCCAGACAAATGGACATAGGACAAAGGACATCAGGCCATCACAATAGCTCACTATAGGCCATGCTTAGAAAAGCTAAAAGGGCAATCTTTTTCAATGAAACAATAATTTCAAGATTAATTACTTTCCACCCTCCAACGCTGATGTTTCTGCATTTTAAATTTTCATTCCATATTATTTTTTGTTTCAAATGGTGTTTTAACTCTCCCTCCTTACAGTTTCATTTCAAAGCATCTGCAGCAAACGACTATTGACAAAAGAAATTGCTCATTATGAGCAATTTTTCCTTTTGCCACAATGTTTTCCATCCTGTTCAATATTTATAATTTCATTTATACAGATCAGATATACCATATTTTTGTCTGGATGCCTTCAAAGTTCTCTGCTGCAGAATTTTTGTTTTGGAAAAAGGGTTAACAATTTCAACAAGTGAATTACTTAATCTTTTATATCATCAGAGTCTTATCTCAATCTCAATTTTTAAACCTTATTTAAACCTTGATCAACCAAATCAGTATACACAGATTATCCGTTATAAAGCGGTGACCCCCATTAAACCCATGTTCTCTGTATAGTGCCTGTCTTTCTTGGCTCCCAAAATGTCAAGGCATGAAAAAGGAGGGGACATGCAGTGTTTTAAATTTTCAGCAATTTTTCTTTTGAAACAAACAAAAATATGATCTGCACTAAATCAGATAAGTCTCCATGACTACAATAACTCAAATGTGTTAACCCATACGATAAATCTGCAGCTGACGACTAAATAAAAAAGCAAAATTATTATACAAAGTTGAAAACATTGTGGCAAATGGTGAAATTGTTCATTGTTCATTGTGAGCAATTTCTCCCCTCGCCACAATGATTTAAAAAATCATCTGCTTCAGAGGCGCCAAAAAGAATCTATATTCGGGGGAGAGGGTTAAATACACATTTTTGCATAGCGCTTTGTTCAATAATAGACAGGTAAAAACCAATTATGTCATGTATTTCCTGCAGTTTATTTCTCTCAATGTGTTCGTGGCATGATAACTAATTAATCAGGAATCAGCAGACACTTATTATTGGTCACCGAGTGTCTGCATGATCGATAAGCGAGATCGATTAGCGAGATTATCTCAAAACGCAATTTCAAGACTTAACCCTTTCCCTCATATAACAATTCTGCAGCAGACGACTTTGAACGTATTTTGTCAAAACATAGAAAATCTCTATAATTGAATGGATAACCTATGACTAAAAGTGGAAAACATTGTGGCAAAAGGAGAAATTGCTCGTTTTGAGCAATTTCTTCTTTTGTTACTAATGTTTTCAAAAAGCTGTCTGCTGCAGAGGCGTCAGAAAGCGTCTATATGAGGGAAAGGGTTAAATACATAAATTGATTCTGGATAATATTAATCAACAAAATTTTATTTTAGTATTGCAGATTTTCACAATGTGTAAATAAAATATGACTTGCACTGGTAAATGAACCATAAGTAACACTTGAAAAATGTTAAAAACACTGTTTAACGAAATTCCTGGCATATTTTGTTTTCGAAATGTGGTTAATAAATACAATTACATTTATTTAATGCCGAAGAATCAGGTTATATGTAATTGCAAGTTTGTTTTGTTTGTACTATCTTTATTGCAAATGAATAGTGTTAAAAATTCAACCCTGTAAATACAAGAGATTCGACACCCACGGCTACCAAATACTGTGTTGTATTGGGCGAGTTCATATGGGATCCGAGAACAGCCCGAGTGCACTTGGAATCCATTTGAACGGTGATACTTTTAACCTTAGTGACGTCATTTTGACCTTTTGACCCGAATCCGAGTAACCCACCTCAAGCCTGGGGTTACTAGCATTTCAAAATGGCGACCAACGATGTTTACTACTCATTCGGAATACCTCGGTGATGAATGCTTCATCAATGGATGATGAAGGATTACGGAATTACCCGAGAGTTCCGAATGGTTTACTTCTAAAACGAGGAAACACCGTTCAGATGGAAAGCATGAGTGCGCATGTTTTTCTGAATTTATATTTAGACATGACGTCAGTCCTCTATCCTAGAGAAGCCCATCCGAACTCGCCCATTGAGTCATCAGTGTCTAATGAGATACAAATGGGCATGCTTTTCAGTAAATGTCCTATATTCTCATGCAAAATTTCTGGAAGATAAATTTTATCATAACATTTTAACCCTTTCCCTCATACGACAATTCTGCAGCAGACGACTTTGAACGTATTTTGTCAAAACATAGAAAATCTCCATAATTGAACGGATAACCTATGACAAAAAGTGGAAAACATTGTGGCAAAAGGAGAAATTGCACGTTTTGAAAACGCCGTCTGCTGCAGAGGCGTCTGAAAGCGTTTATATGAGGGAAAGGGTTAAAGAACATTACAACTTCCTTGACCTCTGACCTTGAACATGGAAGATTTATTTATAAATTTTATAAGAACTTATTTATAAATCGGCCTTCGATCACGATACTTTCGGAGAAGAATAAAAAAGCAAAACAACCCATATCCTGGCAGACATATTTATGGACCAATGAACTTGAAGGAATGTCATAGAGGTTCACCCAAGGAACTTTTCTACAAAATAATTTAAAGGTTTTCATTAGAGCCATATAGTGCAGAACATTTCTACAAAATAATTTGAAGATTGCCTTAACAGTTTTGGAAAAGAAGATTTTCCCTTTAGCCTTATAAGGCAAAACAGCTGTGCCCCCTGGCAGCTATGGCTTGGAGGAACATTTCAAGAAAAATAATAGATAAGAAAATCGGCCAACCAGTTTAAAATGGCTAGAGAAGATTGTTTAAGTGTTTTCTTTCTGTTGCCATTATAACAATAATTGTGCATGGATTCAAAAACTTCAGGAGAGGACATTGAGAGGGTTCTACCTTTGAAGTTTCATCCCAATGGGCCTATTAGCTACAGAGGGGAAGTAGTATGAAGCAAAAAAGTAATACATGTACACAAGGACACACAGATGTACAACGGACAATTTCACCATGACTGGCTTGCAGCCAAAAGTTAAAAGATTGTTGAGATTTACTTAAAACAGTAATAATGCTTACCTCACAATCATCAACACCAAGGAAGTAAAGCCATTACTACTGTTTTCAGTCTTTTGTATGACCTGGCCAGGGATCAAACCTTAGAAGTCTATATTTATAAAAGGTTATCACATTAAAAATTTGACTCAGTTTTTGTTTCATATCGCTTTCAGCAATATTTCAATTATAATATCACAGTGTTTCTAGAGTAATTTACCAGTCTTAGGTATTATTTGATCATGGCATTAGTCGTAAAGCTACCCTGACATGGATACGACTTTTGTCCCCGCAATGCCAGGTGATGCGTTGTGGCAAGGCGTGCCATTTTGGTGCTACACAGCGGAGCGTGAAGCCATGTTTGCGGCCTGTTCTTGCACTGTACACACATAAGTTACGCACTGTCTACGCAATGGGATGGCTAAAAACAGGCCGCATTGGCACACATTGACACGCAATGGCACTACCTGTTTACGCATAGCTTAAGTATTGTTAGCGCATTGTTCACGTCTACCGTACCGCATTGTCCCCCCGTGTCAAGCACGACATGCATAGTTCCCGCTGTCTTTGTGCATCGCAACGCATTGCCCCGACAACTCCGCGCATGCGTGAAGTTGTCGGTGCAACTTTTGGTCACTCTTTGTTCCGCTTGGCGGCACGCTATATATATAGCATATAGTTTCACACTTTACTTTGCTCGCCAAATGGCATTTATGCCGAGCGCGAGTGTAAACAACGCCAAACAACAACGACAACACTTAACTTTAATTCTCGACCCGCTGTGGACAATTGCACGCAATGACATGCATTGACACGCACCGTCTGCAGTGTTTGCGCAGTGTTCACGCATTGACACTCCGTCTGCAGTGTTCGCGCAGTGTTCACTCGAGTGGCACGCACATGGTACGAAAATTGATGCGTGCCAAATTTTTGAAAATTTCAAAATTCTCTCTACAACATGGCATGCACCCCCGTACCCTTCACACACTCCTCATGCTAGTTCACGAAGACTTTAATCATTGGCACGAGCAATTTCTCCTTTTGCCACAATGTTTTCCACTTTTAGTCATAGGTTATCCATCCAATTATAGAGATATTCTATTTTTTCACAAAATATGTTCAAAGTCGTCTGCTGCAGAATTGTCATATGAGAGAAACATTTGTCTATTTTATTCTTTTTCGCAACAGTCTAGCATTTCAAATGTTCCGGATTTTCAAGTAGTGATTTTCACATTAGACAAATCTAATATTTTCTGGAAAATGGCTAAAAAAAATAAGGAAACCTTTGAGGTACTTGGAAAAATAGCTTGTTTCAACAGGCTCCATTTCTCTGAATTATGTGTTCAATTTTGAATTTTACTTTTATAAGTTTCATACATCTTGATTTTCTATTCTTTAATAACTTACAGAAAAAAATCTGATTTGAATCAAAATATAAAATCACATCAAATAATTACATAAACATTGAGAGAGTATAAGTAAACAATAGTAGCTGCTTGCTTCATTATGAATAATATCCCCTTTTCCCTCAATGATTTCTATAATCTCAAAATAATTTACCTTTTACAAGTTTCATGTGTCAAAATTTCCTATGCTTTAATCCTTTCCAACATGCAGCCAATAGACAAATTAGAAAAAAATATGAAAAAAAGTGAAAGTGTAATTACTGAAAATGGTTGAAAACACAAGGTCGTCTGCTGCAGAGGGGCCAGAAAGTGTCTACATGTGGGAAACATAGGGCTCTGGCACACTAATAAAAAGAAGAAGGAAAATCTATTATATAAAGTTTATACATAATAGAGTATACATTTTTATTCTTTTAAATACAGTGTCAGGCCCCCTATAGTGAGAAAGCGATAATAAATTTTATTTTTTAAAAAATCTTAATCTAAATCGGTACAAAAGTGATATTCAGTAATAATTAATGTAAGATAAAAGAAATCATTTCCGTGTACTTACTTTTCACAGGTTATAGTCCATGAACACATAAACAAGGTAAGCAGTCCACGGTTTTGAGTCATTTGATATGCAGTATATGCTAAATTGGCCGGTCAGTTAAGAGTTATAAGGTCTTCAGGCTGCTAGATGAGGTCAAGCACCTTTCAGATATTTGACCACATGTTTTGACCCTTCAAACTAATATTATCTATCTAAACTTTTCTGCATGCAGACACATTTTGACACATCTGCAGCAGACGACTTTTGAAAACATTGGGATAAAAGGAGAAATTGCTCATCCGCAACTTTTTTCAATAAATTTACTTTCATTTAAAGGGTTAATTTTCCCATAATTTTGCCTGTATATTTTCAGTCATTTGCAGCACATTTATTTATATGTTGAAAAGGGTTAGCTATTTACCTGTTATCTATTTATTGGGTTGGCTGCTTGAAAATATGGGTAAGAAAGTATGATATGAGGGAAGTTGCAAGTTTAAACCATAAGTTGAAAACATCATGAGAAAAGGAAAAAAATAAGCCATTTTCAATGTGTTCAGCCTTTGCAGAGCAACCTTGAAAGTCTTCTGTATTAGAACGATTAGAAGATCTTATTTTGTAAAATGACTGGCTATTGTAAAACATTTATGCTTTCAAATACATAATAATGTGCATACTGATAAAATTCTTAAAATATCTGTAAATTCCTGATGTATTACATTGCACTATAGCCCTTTCCAGACACATTTTGACACATATGCAGAAAAAGACTACTTCTAGGAAAAATTGTTGCAATAGGATTAATTGCTCAATATGAACAATTATTCCTTCTATCACAATGTATTTCAACTCTGTTCAATAATCAAACTTTCCTTCGTAAAGTGGTCCGCTGATGTAAAATACCCAACTGATGTTCCTTTTGGGTATAATTTATACAAAAAAAACAATGTAAAATACCCAACTGATGTTACTTTTTGGTATAATTTATACAAAAAAAAAAAAATGTAAAATACCCAACTGATGTTACTTTTTGGTATAATTTATACAAAAAAAACAATGTAAAATACCCAACTGATGTTACTTTTTGGTATAATTTATACACAAAAACAACCTCGACCCAGATTAACCTTTTCTGACCTTCAGACTTGGTTTAACTTTTTCCCTCATATAGACGCTTTCTGACGCCTTTGCAGGCATTTTTGAAAACATAGTGACAAAAGAAGGAGAAATTGCTCAAAACGAGCAATTTCTCCTTTTGCCACAATGTTTTCCACTTTTAGACATAGGTTAATATTCCATTCAATTATAGAGATTTTCTATTTTTTTGACAAAATATGTTCAAAGTTGTCTGCTGCAGAATTGTCGTATGAGGGAAAGGGTTAAGGTGTTTTGAAAAGATTGTGACAAAATGTGAAAATCCTCATCATGATATTTTCAACTTCATTCAATAATTTAGATTTTAATTATAGAGATTTAACTTATTTGGAAGTGGCTGTTTTCGAAGTCTCCTTCAGGAGGATTGATGTTTGTGGGAAAGGATTTAAAAAAAAAAATATGTCCTAGAAAATGTGTCACTCAAGAAACACCGTTACATTTTTAACTTTTACTCATTTAATAAACGCTGAATTTTTAAAATGAACTTGCCTTAATACACTGGAGACCTTTCATTACACGGTATTTGGGAGCCATAGTCTTGAATCCGGGGTATTATAATGGGGTTAAATTTATAACGCTGTTCCAATTCTCAAAGTAATTAAAATAATAATTCTATATGAAATAAAGGCTTGAAACTTAATGTTTATGATTATTTTTGCCAGAATCAAATTGATTTAACCCTTTCCCTCATATAGACGCTTTATGACGCATCTGCAGCAGACGGCTTTTTGAAAACATAGTGACAAAAGAAGAAATTGCTCAAAACGAGCAATTTCTCCTTTTGCCACAATGTTTTCCACTTTTCGTCATAGGTTATCCATTCAATTAAAGAGATTTTCGATTTTTGGACAAAATATGTTTAAAGTCGTCTGCTGCAGAATTGTCGTATGAGGGAAAGGGTTAATACAAAGATCGGCAACACTGCAAGATAGCGTCTAATCTAGTGTTTTTTTGACAGTCTCCCTTGTGGTTCACGCGGATGCTCAGGGACCAATAACAAGTGTCTGCTGCTCCCTAGATTAACAAGTTTGGTGTTCGGTGTATTTTACGCCGATTTAAAACAAGACGCCCATTAGGGCCTATGCTCTACTGGCATTGATCTTGCTTGTTTCAAAAGGAACCAATATGTCATCAATATTCAAATACCATCTAAGTTTGGTGAAGATCAGATAGTAAATGGAAGCTCTATTGTGTTCACAAGCTGTATTATAGCAATTTTGACAATTTCAAGGGCCATAATCCAGCCATGCATGGGTAGATCTGGCCGTTTTTTAGAAATGAACCAAACTCTCATGGATATCTAACTACTGTATAAGTTTGATTGAGATACAATAACAAATAAGGTCTGTATCATGTTAACAAGCCCTATCATAGCAATTTTGACAATTTCAAGGGCCATAATTCAGTCATGCATGGGGCGGATCTGGCTTGTTTTCTAAAGGAATCAAGCTCTCATGGATATCTAACTACTGTATAAGTTTGATTGAGATACAATAAAACAAGAGGCCCATGAGGGCTATGCTCTACTGGCATTGATCTGGCTTGTTTCAAAAGGAACCAATATGTCATCAATATTCAAATACCATCCAAGTTTGGTGAAAATCAGATAGTAAATGGAAGCTCTATTGTGTTCACAAGCTGTATTATATCAATTTTGACAATTTCAAGGGCGATAATCCAGCCATGCATGGGTAGATCTGGCCGTTTTTTAGAAATGAACCAAACTCTCATAGATATCTAACTACTGTATAAGTTTGATTGAGATACAATAAAAAATAAGGACTGTATCATGTTAACAAGCCCTATTATAGCAATTTTGACAATTTCAAGGGCCATAATCCAGCCATGCATGGGTAGATCTGGCCGTTTTTTAGAAATGAACCAAACTCTCATGGATATCTAACTACTGTATAAGTTTGATTGAGATACAATAAAAAAATAAGGACTGTATCATGTTAACAAGCCCTATTATAGCAATTTTGACAATTTCAAGGGCCATAATTCAGTCATGCATGGGGCGGATCTGGCTTGTTTTCAAAAGTAATCAAGCTCTCATGGATATCTAACTACTGTATAAGTTTGGTTGAGATATAATAAAAAATAAAGACTGTATCGTGTTAACAAGCTCTATTATAGCAATTTTGACCATTTCAAGGGCCATAATCCAGTCATGCATGGGCGTATCTGTGGCTGGTTTTCAAAAGGAACCGAGCTCTCATGGATATCTAACTACTGTATAAGTTTGGTTGAGATACAATCAAAAGTAAAGACTGTATCGTGTTAACAAGAAATTGTTTACGGACGGACCGACGCACGCACGACGGACAAATCACCACGACATAAGCCCTTCTGGCCTTTGGCCAGTAGAGCTAAAAAAGAGACTGTATCGTGTTAACAAGCTCTATTATAGCAATTTTGACAATTCCAAGGGTTATAATCCAGTCATGCATGGGCGGATCTGGCTGGTTTTGGAAAGGAAATGAGCTCTCATGGATATCTAATTATTGTATAAGTTTGATTGAGATACAATAAAAAATAACGACTGTATCGTGTTAACAAGGTCTATTATAGCAATTATGACAATTTCAAGGGCCATAATCCGGTCATGCATGGGCAGATCTGGCTGGTTTTTGAAAGGAATCAAGCTCTCATTGATATCTAACTACTGTATAAGTTTGATTGAGATAAGATCAAAAGTGAAGACTGTATCGTGTTAACAAGCTCTTTTATAGCAATTTTGGTTGGCTGGTTTTCGAAAGGAACCGAGCTCTCATGGATATCTAACTACTGTATAAGTTTGGTTGAGATACAATCAAAAGTGAAGACTGTATCGTGTTAACAAGTTCTTTTATAGCAATTTTGACCATTTCAAGGGCCATAATCCAGTCATGCACTGTTACATTTTTAACTTTTACTCATTTAAACGCTGAATGTTTAAAATGAACTTGCCCTAGTACACTGGAGACCTTTCATTACACGGTATTTGGGAGCCATAGTCTTGAATCCTGGGTAATAATGGGGTTAAATTTATAACGCTGTTCCAATTCTCCAAGCAATTTCAAGGGCGATAATCCAGCCATGCATGGGTAGATCTGGCTGGTTTTTGAAAGGAATCAAGCTCTCATTGATATCTAACTACTGTATAAGTTTGATTGAGATCAGATCAAAAGTGAAGACTGTATCGTGTTAACAAGCTCTTTTATAGCAATTTTGACCATTTCAAGGGCCATAATCCAGTCATGCATGGGCAGATCTGGCTGGTTTTCGTAAGGAACCGAGCTCTCATGGATATCTAACTACTGTATAAGTTTGGTTGAGATACAATCAACAGTGAAGACTGTATCGTGTTAACAAGTTCTTTTATAGCAATTTTGACCATTTCAAGGGCCATAATCCAGTCATGCATGGGCGGATCTGGCTGGTTTTCGAAAGGAACCAAGCTCTCATAGATATCTAACTACTGTATAAGTCTGGTTGAGAAACAATCAAAAGTGAAGACTGTATCGTCTTAACAAGCTCTTTTATAGCAATTTTGACCATTTCAAGGGCCATAAACCAGTCATGCATAAGCGGATCTGGCTGGTTTTCGAAAGGAACCGAGCTCTCATGGATATCTAACTACTGTATAAGTTTGGTTGAGATACAATCAAAAGTGAAGACTGTATCGTGTTAACAAGAAATTGTTTACGGACGGACGGACGCACGGACGCACGACGGACAAATCGCCACGACATAAGCCCTTCTGGCCTTTGGCCAGTAGAGCTAAAAAAAAAGAGGGCCATGATGGCCCTAGAATCGCTCACCTGATTTTTTTTTTTTTCACTTAAGCCATTTAAGCCCTGCCAATTGGCGGCTATAATTTCTGACCAATCAACTTGGCTTGAAGGAATCTGATAGAGGGTCACCCTAGGAACATTTCTACAAAATTATTTGAAAATCGGCCTGACAATTTCGGAGGAGAAGATTTTTTAAGTTTTCTCTATAGCCATATATGGCAAAATAGCCCCGCCCCCTGGTGGCCATGTTTGTTCACCAATCAACATGGCTTGAAGGAATCTGATAGAGGGTCATCCAAGGAACATTTCTACAAAATTATTTGAAAATCGGTCTGACACTTTTGGAGGAGAAGATTTTTTAAGTTTTCACTATAGCCATATAGGGAAAAATAGCCCTACCCACTGGCGGCTATGTTTTTCGACCAATCAACATGTCTTGAAGGAATCTGATAGAGGTTCATCCAAGGAACATTTCTACATAATTATTTGAAAATCGGCCTGACACCTTTGGAGGAGAAGATTTTTTAAGTTTTCACTATAGCCATATAAGGCAAAATAGCCCCGCCCCCCCCTGGTGGCCATGTTTTTCGACCAGTCAACATGGCTTGAAGGAAACTGATAGAGGGTCATCCAAGGAACATTTGTACAAAATTATTTGAAAATTTACCAACCAGTTTGGGAGAAGAAGAATTTTGAAGTTTTTTCATTTCGTTGCCATGGAAATCAGAATTCTGCATGGATTCCAAAAATTTGAAGGAATTCTGGTGAGGTAATTGAGAGGATGCTTTCTGTGAAGTTTCATCCCAATTGACCCACTGGTTAATGAGGAGAAGAAGTTGACGCACGATGGACGACGGACGACGCACGCCGGACAAAAGGCGATCACAATAACTCACCTTGAGCAAAGCTCAGGTGAGCTAAAAATCAGGTCTATCACGGCATTTCCTGGGTAAGTTTCCAGTACCACTGGTCCATTTGGCCTAACATCAACCAGTCAGTTGTAATGCTAACCCCGCAACCCATAGTGCCAGGCCATAACTACTATTTTTAAAGTATTCGGTATGATCCAGCCGATGATCGAACCGTGACCTCCTACACTTCAGTTGGACACCACCGAGACAGTCTCAGATAAATAAGTAATTATGCCATAAAAACAATAGGTGTCGAAAAAAGGCATTATGCAAACATGTGGACTGACCTGTTAGAGTTAGTGTGGATATCGAGATTTATCTGATTGAGTGTGGATTTTTTTTTTTATTATTTTAAAAGTAAAGTTGCTGCAAATTCATAACCCTGTTCCCTCCTTTTTCATGTCTCAACATTTGGGACCCAAGAACGAACTGCGCTTTACCGAGAACAGAGGTAAAATCGCCGATGTTATAACGGGTCTCCAGGGTAATGTATTTGCAAGAGTTGATAGCTATTTTTTTTAATATAAAGAAAACAAGTCCGCCACAAGCGAATGCCAAAACTCGTCGAAAAAAGGGGCATTGGTGAATCATTATTAAAGCCAGAGTTATGTGACTTAGTATAGACATGTGTATTGGTCATAGGAACATGTGTACCAGGTTTCATTTGAAAATATTGAACTGTTTTTGAGTTATGAGGTAAATATGTGAATATATATTGGATGCACTGGAACTGTTTGATTTGATCATATTTGGTATTTTGACATTGTAAACAAGATGTGTTTGTGAAACACTGATGCCCCCGAATGGCAACATCTAGGTCAAAGGTCAAGGTCGCCAGGTCAAAAATGTTGGTACTGACAGAAAGGTCATGTCACAAGGAATACACATGTGAAATATGGTAGCCATACCTGTTATGGTTCAAAAGTAGTGGTCAAGGTTAAAGTTTTTTTCGAGAATGGCAACATCTAGGTCAAAGGTCAAGGTCGCAAGGTGAAAAATGTTGGTACTGACAGAAAGGTCATGTCACAAGGTATACACATGTGAAATATGGTAGCCGTACCTGTTATGGTTCAAAAGTAGTGGTCAAGGTTAAAGTTTTTATCGAGAATGGCAACATCTAGGTCAAAGGTCAAGGTTGCAAGGTGAAATAGTTTGGTACTGACAGAAAGGTCATGTCACAAGGTATACACATGTGAAATATGGTAGCCTTACCTGTTATGGTTCAAAAGTAGTGGTCAAGGTTAAAGTTTTTATTTAGAATGGCAACATCTAGGTCAAAGGTCAAGGTTGCAAGGTCAAAAATGTTGGTACTGACAGAAAGGTCATGTCACAAGGAATACACATGTGAAATATGGTAGCCGTACCTGTTATGGTTCAAAAGTAGTGGTCAAGGTTTAAGGTTTTTTTCGTGCAGACAGACAGACAGATGTGCAGACAGACAGACAGGCCAAAAAAAGATGCCCACCGAATCGGTGATTCCGGGGGCATAAAAATAGAGTACATGTAGGTGAGTCCTTTCTTGAATAATACATGAACCCCATTTTATTTCGGATTATTTCAAAATGAAGAGGCATCTTTTAACCCTTTCCCTCATATAGACACGTTCTGACGCTTCTGCAGCAGACGGCTTTTTGAAAACATAGTGACAAAAGAAGAAATTGCACAAAACGTGCAATTTCTCCTTTTGCCACAATGTTTTCCACTTTTTGTCATAGGTTATCCATTCAATTATGGAGATTTTCTATGTTTTGACAAAATACGTTCAAAGTCGTCTGCTGCAGAATTGTCGTATGAGGGAAAGGGTTAAAGGATATCAAGGGAAACGCTTAGAAAGTGTCGCAATTGAGAGTTGAAACTTGCCATTTCACACAGTGTTTTCAACTTTATTTAATTTTATACTACATGTATTAAATTATTTATAGAGATTTTCCAAATTTTTGCAAATATTTTTCCAAAGTTGACTGCTGCAGATTTGTTGTATGTAGGAAAGGGTTAAAAAGAAGTAAAGGTATACTCTGGACATTATAATGGTTCAACGCGGTTTTCAACAATTCTTCAGACACATGAGGGCGGCCAGTGCACCCAACCAGGTGTTTCTTGGCTCATTCACACCAGTACTCCAAGCAACACCCTTTCAAAGCATCTGGCTGCGTTTCCACATACAGCTCTGTTGTTACACATTTGTGAAAGACGAATGACGTTTGTCTTTGTCTCATTGACTTTTTGCTGACCCAGCTGGATTTCGAACTAACAACCCCTGTATTGACAGCTGGAGAGGCTACCGACAGATTATTAGCGACAATGCAGGGCTCAGCAGGTTGGGAATGAATGAATGAATGTATATTGTTTTATGGCGCATCGACAGCTAAGGTCATTTAGCGCGCAATTAAATTTAATTATTCATGATCCCTGGGTAAACAAACCAGTACTAGGCTAGAAAATGTGCCTTGCCCAAGTGCACTCCACCATAACCGAAGTGCCGCGACCGGGGATCGAACCCGGGACACCCGGTTTCGAAATCCCCGACGCTAACCACTCGACTCAGCAGGTTGGGAACTACTCCATCTAAAAAGATCTTCTTGCCTTTTGCAAATACAGATTACAGCTTTCTCACATACAACAAACATACAGCAGTCGACTTTTATAACAATCATGCAAGAAAAAAAAAGTTTAAATCATTGCTACAAAAGGTGAAATTGCTCATTTTGAGTAATATCTCCTTTTGTCGCAATGTTTTCAAAAGTTGTCTGCTGCAGATGCGTCTACAAGTGGGAGAGGCCCGGGTTAGGGTAAAATGTATTTCTAAAACCAAAATTGCAAACCTCTCCCCCTAGGGCAGAAATAAATTGGAGTATATTTCTTTAAAGTAGGTCAAGGTCACAACATCCAAATTTTGGTATAGTTAAGGAAATATCTTGTCACAAGGAATACAATAGCTGACTACTAAGGAAAACATAATGTGGCAAAACTCACAATGAACAATTTCTCCTTTTGCCATAATCTTTTCCATATTTATACTTTTTCATTGTAGAGATATTACATTTCCAAAACTATCTGCTGATAGTTTGTTATAATGTGGAAAGAATTAATATGAAAGCCCAATTATACATATAAATCATAGTAAATGTTAACCGTTTCTGAAATCTGACAAATCTGCACCGAAAAATCTATGTTAACCGTTTCCCACATACAACAAATCTGCAGCAGACGACTTTGAAAACATAGTGAAAAAAATCTGACAAATCTCCATAAAAAATTGCTAATTTGTTGCCACCCGACAGACAGGGCATTTACTTAGTTTGATTCAGAGAATATAACAAGAGCTGTCGGAGGACAGCATGCTCGACTATTCCACCGCTTATTTGATTACTGTGATAATGTTGCATGCTAAACATTAACCACAATGTCTTAACCCTTTCCCTCATACAACAATTCTGCAGCAGACGACTTGGAACGTATTTTGTCAAAACATAGAATCTCCTTAATTTAATGGATAACCTATGACAAAAAGTGGAAAACATTGTGGCAAAAGGAGAAATTGCATGTTTTGTGCAATTTCTTCTTTTGTCACTATGTTTTAAAAAAGCTGTCTGCTGCAGAGGCATCAGAAAGCGTCTATATGAGGGAAAGGGTTAAAGGGTGATAATTTGCATTATATGCAGGATAGAGTTATTTAACTTGATTATTTTCATAGGTGTGATGGCTGGGAAGGGTTGTATAACGTTTCAATGGAATGCATCAAGTAGTTACTAAGATATGGACTCTTAATGTAGTTGCACGCAAACCTTTAACCATAGGGCAACAATTTGCACCATATGCAACTAGTTCAAAGTTATTGCAAAAAATAGTGTTTTTTTCGTTAAAGGTCAAAGTGACCTTGACTTTATGATCCCATGACCTGTTTGAGTCAAGTGCTGATCATGACCATTACCTAAACTAAGTTTCAGGGTCATAGGCCTAAGGAATCAGTAGGAAAACATGGAATGTTTTTGTATTGAAGGTCACAGTGAACTTAACCTTTGACCTATTGACTCCAAACTATCTAGGCATCACCAACTTGCTATGATGTATGTCCAGTTTTGAGATCATAGGCCTAGGCATATGTAAGTTATAAGAGTAAATGCTAGCTTTCACAAAAGCTTTAAACATTAACTGTTGACCTTGACCTTTGACCTAGTAACTCCAAACTCCAAACTCTCTAGGCAAAACCAACTCACAGGCCTAGTTGTATGTTAGTTAGATGGGTAAATGCTAGCTTGCACGAAAACTTTAACCATGAACTGTTTCCATATAGAAGGTCACAGTGACCTTGACCTTTGACTCCAAAGTTTATATGCATCACCAACTTGCTATGAAGAATGTCCATACAAAGTTTAAAGACCATAGGCCTAGGCGTATGTTAGTTATAAGGGTAAATGCTAGCTTGCACAAAAACTTTAACCATGAACTGTTTCTATATAGAAAGTTACAGTGACCTTGACCTTTGACCTACTGACTCCAAACTGTGATGCTAGGCGTATGTAAGTTATAAGGGTAAATGCTATCTTGCACAAAAACTTTAACCAACAGCGACGGTGATGCCGACTCCAGGGTGACTACAATAGCTCCCCTTATTCTTCGAATAGTTGAGCTAAAAATGAATTGCACATCTGCCTACAGATGATGATATTTGTTTGTAGAAATTTGCATCTGATTTTCTCAAACCCTTTTCAACCTGCAGACCCATTTTAACCCAATAGCAGCCGACGACTTTTGAAAACATTGTGGCCAAAGGTGAAATTGCTCATAGAGAGCAATTTCTCCTTTGACCACAATGTTTTCTACATTATTTAACCATTAAGCTATCTTTTATGGAGATTTTTCAGGTCTTTGTCACTATGTTTCCAAAGTCGTCTGCTGCAGATTTGTTGTATGTTAAAATCTTAAAAAAATAGGATACTTTAATATATATAGTCAGGGGATGTAATAAACAAACCCATCTTCAGCTATTTTGTAGCAATTTTTTTTTTTTCTTTTCCAGTAAATTCTTAAGGTTGAAGAGTATTAAGTTACTGGCAAATTTGTAACTTCATATTAAGTAAATAATGCCTAAAAAAATAAAACCATTGGTCATTGCTCTTTACTACTCCTTAACCCTTTCCCTCATGTAGACGCTTTCTGACGCCTCTGCAGCAGACGCCTTTTTGAAAACATAGTGACAAAAGAAGAAATTGCACAGAACAAGCAATTTCTCCTTTTGCCACAATGTTTTCCAGTTTTAGTCATAGGTTATCAATTCAATTATAGAGATTATCCATTTTTTTGACAAAATATGTTCGAAGTCGTCTGCTGCAGAAATGTCGTATGAGGGAAAGGGTTAATAAACTAGACAGTTCAGAACAGCCCCTGCCAAACTCAGTTCTACAAATCAGCTCAGTTATAGAACTGAACAACAGCATTATAAAACAGTTCTAGAACTTTTCACTTTTGTGTTCTTGAACATTAGTTCTATAACAGTTCTATAACATTAATCTAGAACCAAAAAAAAAAAAAATCTCAATTAATCTGTACAAAATGTAATGAAGTAAAAAATCTCGACAAAGTAAAGTAAGATTTTAGGACAGAGTAAAATAATTTTTTCATCAAAACTGTCTTTGAAAAAGTCACTTTCAGCCCATTCCCACATACAACAATTCTGCAGCAGATGACTTTGATAGTATCTTCGCAAAACTATTGCAAATTTCTTAAACCCTTTCCCTCATACGACAATTCAGCAGCAGACGACATTGAAAATCCTATAATTGAATGGATAACCTATGACTTAAAGTGGAAAACATTGTGGCAAAAGGAGAAATTGCTTGTTTTGAGCAATTTCTTCTTTTGTCACTATGTTTTCAAAAAGCTGTCTGCTGCAGAGGCGTCGTTGAAAAAATTGCGCCAGCAAGTGGGAAAGGGAAGGGTTATTCAGACACACATTTGGAACTTTGGTGGGAGAAGGAGAAGCACCTGACTAGTTTATTCAACAGTTAATATATAATATCACATAATTTTCTTCTTCATCACTTTAAAGGGACTGAACACCATAATGGTCCAAAATCGTTATATTTTATACTTATTCTAATTAATCCAAAATACGTCGATATATATGTAACGGAAAGTTGTAGAAGGTCGTACAAGTCTTGTTTTTCATTATTTCATAGGAAATAAGCAGTTAAAAAAACGTCCGCTCCGTGTTTTCCCCGTTTAAAAATACCGTGGAATTTCCTCTTGCTCATTTGAGTTTGTGGATTCAATTCGGCATTCTCTAACACTATCGACTCATTACATTCATGTATGCGTGAGTGTAAGGAACAACAACTCTGGGAAGGAGATTGTCAATTCGGTTGTAGTGATCACGTGATAAATATACAGCGATATTTTTAGATTTACTGGGTTACTAACCCAGTAGATTTTACAATGCAAAATAACAAAAAATCTCCGCAATATTAATAGTGTGCATATATTGTAGTGCACCAGTCAGCAAATCTCAATGCCGTACATGCAAAAACGTCAAGGTAATAGCAATTTTTAACAATTTTCTTGCCACACAGGCTCATCCAACCAAGCACTTAACTCTTAGTGTACATTGCTTAAACCTTTCCCACCTGCAGACGCATTTTGACGCAATAGCAGCAGACACCTTTTGAAAACATTGTGGCCAAAGGGGAATTGCTCATGATGAGAAATTCTATTTAACCATATTAGCTATCTTTTATGGAGATTTTTCAGGTTTTTGTCACTATGTTTTTAGAGTCGTCTGCTGCAGATTTATTGTATGTGGGACAGATTTAACTTGATAAGAAGGTAAACCACTCTACCAACATGGCTATAAAAGCTGGCTTCCATAGCAAGCCTGTGGCAGTGATATTTGTAATTTTAGTTTGTTTCCGTTTCACAACGATGTGTTGCTGCGTTTGAATTTCCACAGATGCCTAGACAACTAGGAGTAAATTGGTCTCCTTCCCTAACTATCCCAATTAACCCTTTCCCTCATTCGACAATTCTGAAGCAGACGACTTTGAACATATTTTGTCAAACCATAGAAAATCTCTAAAATTGAATGGATAACCTATGATTCAAGGTGGAAAACATTGTGACAAAAGGAGAAATTGCTCGCTTTGAGAAATTTCTTCTTTTGTCACTATGTTTTCAAAAAGCCGTCTGCTTCAGAGGCGTCAGAAAGCGTCTATATGAGGGAAAGGGTTAAGACATTTTTAAACCCTTTCTCACAAGTTTACAGACACATTTGGACAGATCTGCAGCAGATGACAATTAAAAACATTGTTGCAAAATGAAAAATTGCTCCTGATGAACAATTTGTCCTTTTGTCACAATGATGTCAATTCCATCGTCTAATGCAAAAAGAATAGAATAGCCTATCAATTACCAACAACACTGGGGTCAGAACTTAAAATGAAATACGCACCTTTTCTACAGCCCTGTTTTAGGAGTGCTCAGAATGGGTCTTATTTATTTATTTATTGGGGTTTTACGCCGCTTTCAACATTATTTCAGTTATATCACGGCGACAGTTCACTTATTCATGATTCCTGGGTAAACAAACCAGTACTAGGCTAGAAAATGTACCTTGCACAAGGGCACTCCACCATGACCGTAGTGCCGCGACTGGGGATCGAACCCGGGACCCAGAATGGGTCTTAGATTCTGCTGTATTTGTACTGCAAACATCATTGTTCTGTGGCAGGTAAGTACACAGAGATAACTTCTCCATTCTCTGTCACTGTGTCTGTCAAGCTTTTACTGACTGATCTATTGGCAGGTACCATGTGTTTGTTCCTTCAAACACTCCTTTGCCTTTCACACAACTGAATCCGGCTAATCACCTCTATTTTTACCACTTCTGTGAAGATGACGTTGCCAATTATCTCCTGCACATTTTCCAGACATCATTGATCAAAAGTTATCTGAAATAAAATTGCCAAACGTGACAGTAATAGCAAAAAGACAAATGCTAAATTTTGTTAACCCTTTCCTTCATACGACAATTCTGCAGCAGACGACTTTGAACATATTTTATCAAATAATAGAAAATCTCTATAATTGAATGGATAACCTATGACTAAAAGTGGAAAACATTGTGACAAAAGGAGAAATTGCTCGTTTTGAGCAATTTCTGCTTTTGTCACATTGTTTTCAAAAAGCTGTCTGCTACATAGGCGTCAGAAAGCGTCTATATGAGGGAAAGGGTTAATCCTTTCCTTGATCTGATCTTACTTTTGCTTCCCCAGCAGAATAATGAATATATAGCTCTAGATAAGGGGCGATTTTTCATGTTATAATAACTCCAACCCTATGTTGTGGGTACTCAAAAGAATTGTTTCAATGAGACTGGTTTTTTTGAGTACCCACAACATAGGGTTTGGTTGAGATTGAAGAGATATTGTGAGGAAAGGACCTGTTGACTCCCCCTTATCTAGTCCTCTCATTGAGAATATACATTTTTTGAAGAATTGAATGATTGGGGTTTAACGCCATTTTTAACAATTTCTCAGTTATATCACGGCGGCCAGTTCACCTACTCATGCATTTCCTGGTTTTCTCACACCAGTACTCCACACAACAAACTTCCCAAGCAACTGGCTGCTTTTCCACATAGACTTAGCCTATTGGTGGAAGAGGAATGACGCATATCGCCGCATTGACTTTTGTCAATCCTCGGAAAGAAAGTTGGCCGAGCCGGGATTCTCGAACTCACAACCCCTGGATTGACAGCCTGCGTCGCTACCGACTTTTTTTGTTTGTTTTTTTGTTGAAGAAAAGGGATAAATTAGCAGTTTCTTTTTTACTAGCCATTATGAACACTTCCCCACATACAACATATCTGTAGCAGACGACTTCGAAAATGCCGAGGCAAAAGCACAGAAAAAAATCCCTTTAAATGAAGGATCAATTAAATAGAGTTGAAAACATTTTGAGCAATTTCTCCTTTTGTCACCATGTTTTTCAAATCTAAAGCCGTCTGCTGCAAATGCGTCTGCAAGTGGGAAAGGGTGAAGGGTTATAGGAAATAAGTTTGTTCTCATCCCGGCAGTGAACAGTTGGAGAGAAGAAATGTATACACTCGGCCAGTAGCGTCCTTGTCTTGAATGCAAGAGGTCCAGTGAGGTTTGAGCCCCTGACTGGCTTATTTTTCGCTCCCAGTAATACTTTAAAAATACTTAAACCCATATTTTATCATTTTTGTTTCCCTAATAAAAATGCCAAAATATTTAATTTCTCAACAAATATTGTTTGTCAGCAAGGTAATTATTGAAGTCATGTTTATCATTTACTTCACCCTTTCCCTCATACAACAATTCTGCAGCTGACGACTAAACATATTTTGTAAAAAAATAGAAAATCTCTATAATTGAATGGATAACTTATGACTAAAAGTGGAAAACATTGTGGCAAAATGAGAAATTGCTCGTTTTCAGCAATTTCGTCTTTTGTCACTATATTTTCAAAAAGCCATCTGCTGCAGTCTCAGGCGTCAGAAAGCGTCTATATGAGGGAAAGGGTTAAATGCAGTCCACCATTCACTGTTTACAACAATTTTAGGGGAATAAAAATGTTGAAATATGCTTTTACGAATTTAAGTATTGCTTAGCGCTAATTTAGGTTGGTGGAATTGGACCCAGATGCTTTTATTTTTTTCTTTTCCCACATAATATAAATCTGATTTTTTTTTGGGCAAAAGTATGACAAATCTCAGGAAGTGTAATTATTGAAAAGTGCTGAAAAAAAATCACATGGCATAAAGGAGAATCTGTTCATTATGAGCAATTTCTCCTTTTATAACACAGCTTTCAAAAGTCCTCTGCTTTCTAAGTGGACTGAGCAACGCATATTTGTTGTATTTGGGAAAGGGTTAACATTTCTTTCAGATGTTTTCATAGGCGGCAACTCCAGCAATATCATATATGGTTAATGGCGTATCAATTTGAACAGTGTTCAATGAAAATCAACCTTAGTATATTCAGAGACCTAAATAGAATATGAGCCGTACCGCGAGAAAACCAACATTGTGGCATCTGCGTAATGTATTAAACCCAGATCAGCCTGCGCAGTCCGCGCAGACTGATCCGGGCCGACACATTCCGTCTCAGGGGGATAGAGATACAGAGTAATGATTCCTGAAACAGAAAATCCACAGGAGGCAAAAAGTGTCTGTCCGGGTAAGCCTGCGCGGCATGCTTAGGCTGAACCGGATCGATATTTCCATAATGTTGTGTTTTCTCGCGAGATGGCTCATATATATATATATATATATATATATCTGGTATATTTCTGCTTATTTTTACAGGGGCAAATATGAGATTCTGATTTGTATAATGAGATCGAAAAAGACATTGATTTTCAGAAGTTTCTTGGAAAGTACAATTATTTATTAATGAACAGATTCAGAACCAACTTCGTGAATGTGCAGGTTGGTTTGGTTCTTCGCTGGTTGAAAATGCAATGTGTATGTTCCTTAACCGCTTCGGCTGGCGATTTAGACACACTCTTTTCCTGATGTGGGATTTCCGGTTAAAATAGAAATCATGCTTGTGGTGATTAGTAATTTGAGCCACTTTTCAACATTTCTTCATTTATATACATTTGACCGAACATTTTGTTGTTTTTGGCAAAGTTATTTTGAAAACATGTTGCAATCATCTGCTTTTCTGAGTTTGAATTGTATTAGCACTTGCATATGTAGTTGCATGCTGTTTCGATGTGTACAATGTTATTTTTGTCAAGCATTTCATCAGAAAATATTGTTGGAATAAAAATAGCTTTGAAAATGTGACATTTCAAATTTTGACAATAGTGTTGTGGGTCTGTGGACTGGTACCAAGGGAAATAACTCTAGCTCCACTCATGCATTTGTACTTCTGATAATTCAGGGTTGCCTCCCTTGATATATATGCAGTCTATATGCAGTCTACATTAATGCAGGGTCTTTCAAATAGTATTTGAATAGTATTTGAAAGACCCTGATTTATGTATTTGTTGTGATTTAACTTTTGTTTCATTGGCATTTTTATTTCTTTGTAGCCTTTCACCAATTAAAGCATTGAACAGTCTCTCGACGTTTTTGGTCTTTCCTGCTACGGTTTAACTGTCTGCGTATAGGCAGAACAGTGTAGCTTTTCCAGCATGTTCACCAGGTCTATTAGTAGTCTCAATATATCGCCGTGATGCGAACAGTCAAAATATAAAATCGCATTCCTTGTACAGAAACCTGGACTAGTCCATTAGTGACTACTCTCTCGTTCTAAATTATTTCAGAGGGTAACATATAACATAAATACCTTTAAACAGTTTCTTAAAACAGCATTAAGCTCAGCTTAAAACACTGTGTTTATGAGAAAGAATAAACGCTGCACTTGAATATCGTCAAATTGATTTTTAGGCAGACGAAACGAAACCGTCACATGATAGTTCACCGGTACAAGGGAAGTAACTCTAAAACACTATCCGAATGTTTATACATGTAGCTGACAATTACGTCCGTTGTTTACAAAATAACTGTTTGACTGCCTTGCCTTGTGCAGACTTCTCTGTGTCGTGTGTGCGGTCTATTACAATAATATAGTGGTAAAAATGCTTCACTTGGTAACTTTGTCCAGAGACATATAAACACACCCGTCAACAAGTTTAGATCAACTCTTACCTGTAACTGTTAGTCGGGACTAAATATCTGAAGAGTCGCCTCATTCACGTTAGGTCAAATTACGCCAAATAGTTCCTAAAAAAACCTTTGTTTGCGTAGAAATGAGTGCATACCATCACCGGAATGCATTGAATATATTTGGTCCAAAATAACGGTAACCAATTTCGCCTGGTGAATTATTTCTCACATAATGCATTACCCCCATTTTCTTTGGATTGTTTTAAAGCTTAGAGGTAACTTTTTTCAATGATATATGGTGTTCCATATGAGAAACGCTTAGAAAGTGTGACAATTGAGGACTGAAGGCTTCAAGCTGGTCGATTTACATGGAAACAAAGGTGCTCAATGTTATTATAACTTAACTTAACACTTTGTCAATATGAGCTTTCCATGCTAGACTTTTCCAGATGGTAACACTAAGGTCTTTGGCTTTTTCTGTTGTTTCTATTCATCGGTGCTAAATGGACTTATACTATGAATATGAGCATTCTATGTTATGGTTGTTGAAAGCGGTTAAAGTGCCGTAGATGTTTATATAAACTCTTAGTGAATGGACGCTTCAAGTCATCTGGCATTGTGCTTGTTTCTATAGACCGTTAAAACGTCGTGGCAAGTTCCTCAGATGCAAGTTGATTGTTTGCACTTAATCATGGTCCCTGAACTGACCAGAATTATGTATGCTTCACAAAATATATCATTCAAGCTAAAGGTTAAAACTACTGTGGCATAGATACGGTGGCATAGAGGTGACATGTGTGTGTTTTTATTTTTATTTTACTAAGTCGTGCGCACGACTTAGTAACTCGTGCGCACGACATAGTATCTCGTGCGCACGACTTAAGTATCTCGCGCGCACGACTTAGTATCTCGCGCGCACGACTTAGTAACTCGTGCGCACGACTTACTATGTCGTGCGCACGACTTATAATCAGTACAGGACACCGACCTCTTCTGTGATAATCAAAGGCTTGTCGTATGTGTTACTATATATAATCAGTACAAGACACCGACCTCTTCTGCGATAATCAAAGGCTTGTCGCATGTGCTACTATATATAATCAGTACAGGACACCGACCTCTTCTGCGATAATCAAAGGCTTGTCGCATGTGCTACTATATATAATCAGTACAGGACACCGACCTCTTCTGTGATAATCAAAGGCTTGTCGTATGTGTTAGAATAGGTGTCTGAGGAAACTTAAGAAAAAAAACCAACCCTATTCCCTATTTCTAAAGTACATATGTTTTCGTTGCTAAAGTACTTGATGTTTCATTGCTAAAGTACATAATGTTTCATTACTCAAGTATATGATGTTTCATTGCTAAAGTACATGAGGTTTAGTTGCTAAAGTACATGCTGTTTAGTTGCTAAAGTACATGCTGTTTCGGTGTGTGGAAAATTATATGTTGCTGATGATGCCATATCTGTTTTAAAAACATGTATACAGTTCATATGTATTTAAACAAAAATATTGCCATTATTTATAAATATTGGACAACATTTTAACATTTGTCAAAGTAAGTTATTATTAGGATGCCAAGGCTAATATCATTTGAGAAAAAGAGAAAAATCATGTCTTTAGCGATTTAACCCTTTTCTCATTGTTTTAAAAGTAGATTGCTGCAAAGGTGTCCTATGTTGACTTTAATAGGGGAAAGATAAAATGACGTGTTATTGCATGCAAATCCTAAATGATCTATTTTGTGGTTTTATTGATAAATAATAAAATTCAAATATTTTGACAAACATTTTGAAAAGTGTATGTGGAATCTTACAATTATTCCTTAATGCAAGCACTGTATACATACTAATACTAATGATTGGCACGATTAATCATTTCCATTACTGTTAATTAATTGGCTGTGTGTATGGTCAACCTACCTCAGAATGGAGATTGATCATAAACAATGAAAGTTATGATACATTTTCATTTGACCTCACTCCTGATGTTTTCAACTACTATAATGTAAGTGTTATGCGAAACTGCAGTATAGATTTCCGGCGACATTGATGTGTTGCATCAACTTTCTCTTGTAAACTGTTCTCAAATAATTCCTGAAACACTCCTCGGCATGTCTCAAAAACCGAATTTCAAGGCAAATAGTACACATTGAAGTTTACCAAAAAACATTATCATACCCTTCAATGCATATAACAAATATGCAGCAGCCGACATTGGAAACCACTAAGCAAAAAGATAAACAATATTTAATTATATAATATTAAATAAATCGCGACAAAAGAAGAAATTTCTCAATATGAACTATCAAAATGTATAAAAATCGTCTGCTGCAGATGCATCAAAATGCGCCTTCACGAGGGTAAGTGTTAAGATACATGTAGAGATTATTCAAAGACAGGTACTTTAATATCCAATATGCAAAGGATATACCTTTGGCCCTTACCCGAAATGTGGGTCGCATTCATCATTGTTTACTAAACGTCAACGTGGAAGAGAATAAGTAGAGGTAACTCGTTGCCAATTTCTGAGTAATTAATTGAATTTTAAGCAAATTGACGGCATTCAATAATAAATTCGATTTTAGTACGGAAATTATATTATCAAAAGATACATAAATGTCAAAGACGTAAGTGTTCAGTTACATATTGATTTTAGGAAGTACCCTTGACAACGCACTACTTTTTTTGTTATCGTTTGACGTCATTATTTAAACCATGGTAAAAGATTTGCACAATGATGACGATAC
Source organism: Serripes groenlandicus (assembly GCA_031761405.1). Taxonomy (NCBI): domain Eukaryota; kingdom Metazoa; phylum Mollusca; class Bivalvia; order Cardiida; family Cardiidae; genus Serripes; species Serripes groenlandicus. Next base: position 696,157 of record JASEVX010000090.1, read on the forward strand.
ACATGACGTCATGGAAACGTACGACGGCGCTTTGGATGGTGAGGATTCTGAAAGAGTGATCATGGTGGAGAAAGCGAAGAAGAAGTACTTGTTTTATGGAGTGAACGAAAACCCACCGATACATGTGGCAATATTATGTGGAATCCAAGTAGGTGCATCATAAACTTGACTCTTTCTCATATACTGCAAGAACGCAGCAGACGTTTTAGAAAAAAACTTTAATGCAAAAATATGGTAACTGTCTATAAAAGAAAAATCTTTGTATGTATAGACCCTATATCGTTTGCAGAACTTTTAAGCAATATTGGACTTTGATCTTATGGTAAATTTTGATCGACAGAAGATCATTTGAACAATATGTAAAAAGTCACATTAGAATAAATTGTCACAATTAACACTATCCCATATGCAGGCGCTTTCTGACGACTTTTTAAAACATTGTGGCAAAAAGGAAAATTACTCTGAGCAATTTCTCCCTTTGCCACAATGGTTTTTTTTTATCTTTATTCAATTATTGTTCTTTCAGTTATAGAGAGATTCCATACTTTTGACTAAATGTGTTCAAAACCTTCTGCTGCAGGTTCTTCAGTATGTGGGAAAGGCCTAAACATGTTTACTCATTTTTCATTAACACTCGTATCATTGTAATGGTTAACATCTTCAAATTGAGGACAACAGAGCAAATTCAACTCAAAACCCATTTTACTCACATCATAATACACACATTATGATGTTTAATATGTTCTGGTGTTACGTGCCGTCCCCCTTTGGTCTGGATCGCCAGACGCTGCGCATGCTTGTTTTTTTACCAGTGCATCTTGGAATTCTACCCGTGTATGTTATCCGCATCATCATACGAAAAAAAAACATAAATGGTTTTTTTTCGTTCATAGGTAACAGGTGTGAGATTTCTTATTTTTTATTTTTTCAATAACCCATGAAGCTTTCTGAAATGAAACTGGCCAAATCCATGGGGGCCGCCATTTTGGATATGTATAAAATGAGACGAAAAACACGGATTGAAAATTATTGTCGTCTTTTTAATCATTTTTCTTTAAAATCGATATTTAAGATCATTAAAGTGCTGTATTATGTGGGAATTAACATTTGTACGAAAAGTTAAAAATAAATGAAACTCTGTAAGAAATATGTTTTCCCGTTCGTCAAAAAAACGACAGCATTAGTCACCTTACGCCCGGACCTAAATGTTGACAGTATTGTAGCCAAAGAAGGACGTGACGTCATTTCCGTAACACTTCATCTTGGCGTAACGCCAATGGAGCGACGTCGTTTCCCGCAACAAATGTGGTATCAACATGAAATACCCCAAATTCCTATACATGAGCTATTGACTCACTCATTCAAAGTATATTGATACATTTACCAGTAGTAACTTATTTTTTTAAGCGGCGTAAACATAATAAAGAAAATTAAAAATTATTAGATTTCATGCACGACGAGTATTAATAAAAGTCAATTTATGACCTTGATTTGTTGTGTGTAATACTAGTGCAAGACAGACAGGCTTGGTTAGGTGAATGTTATAGCATGGATTCGATCTACGTGATATAACTGAAAAGTAAAGACTCGATGTATGCTCAATACGATGGAGTCGCTGTCAAAATCGAATGGGATCCATAAATTACTTCGAGATATCGACGTGTTAGATGGACGACCCAAGTACAGTGGTCTCACTATACCTCGAAAACGAAGGAGGCCGATAAAATACTTCGAGATATCGGCATGTTCGAGCGATTCCTCAATCTATTCTTATATATTAATATATGTGTTTTCAGCTTCATAATTCACTAATACTTAACTATTTATTATAAAAAAACAAGAAAGTCATAAAATCATATCAAGAAAAACAGCACAGAAGCAGTTCTGATTGATTGCACGTCAGACCAATAAGAACTGCTGTTACACTATTTCCAAACGACAGATTCCTCACAGGAATTGGTTCGAGTTATACGGTGTATCCAAGTTATAGAATGTTCGTGCTATCGCAATCACTGACAATTTTCAACAAATATGAAATTGTTTATAGGTTCTATGCAAGATACCTCGGGATTCTTGGAAGCGCCGTGTTCGAGTGGTTAGCGTCGTGTATTTGAAAACGGGCGTCCCGGGTTCGATCCCATGTCGTGGCACTACGGTCATGGTGGAGTGAGGCAAATTGTCTAGCCTAGTACTGGTTTGTTTACCCAGGGTCATGAATTAGTGAACTGTCGCCGGGTTATAATATAAATAATGTTGAAAACGGTGTAAAACATCAATTAAAAAAATGTTTCTTTGAAGAGTATAATCTGCCGGGCGAAATATACATTGCGGCATTTTTACGGAAAACTAAAATCGTAGTAAATTAAATTTGAAAAGCAATCCTTCCCTCCTAAACACTACGTGTTAGTTACACTACGTGTGTTAATTCAGGAAATATGAAGACGTGAACTGTCGCCGTGATATTATTGAAATAATTTTGAAAACGGCGTAAAAAACAATTAAAACAAGATGTGTTTGTGAAACACTGATGCCCCCCAATGGCAACATCTAGGTCAAAGGTCAAGGTCGCCAGGTCAAAAATGTTGGTACTGACAGAAAGGTCATGTCACAAGGAATCCACATGTGAAATATGGTAGCCGTACCTGTTATGGTTCAAAAGTAATGGCCAAGGTTAATTTTTTTTTCGAGAATGGCAACATCTAGGTCAAAGGTCAAGGTCGCAAGGTCAAACATTTTGGTACTGACAGAAAGGTAATGTCACAAGGAATACACATGTGAAGTATGGTAGCCGTACCTGTTATGGTTCAAAAGTAGTGGTCAAGGTTAAAGTTTTTTTCGTGCAGACAGGCCAAAAACTACATCTAGGTCAAAGGTCAAGGTCGCAAGGTCAAAAATGTTGGTACTGACAGAAAGGTCATGTCACAAGGAATACACATGTGAAATATGGTAGCCGTACCTGTTATGGTTCAAAAGTAATGGCCAAGGTTAAAGTTTTTTTCGAGAATGGCAACATCTAGGTCAAAGGTCAAGGTCGCAAGGTCAAACATTTTGGTACTGACAGAAAGGTAATGTCACAAGGAATACACATGTGAAATATGGTAGCCGTACCTGTTATGGTTCAAAAGTAGTGGTCAAGGTTAAAGTTTTTTTCGTGCAGACAGGCCAAAAACTACATCTAGGTCAAAGGTCAAGGTCGCAAGGTCAAAAATTTTGGTACTGACAGAAAGGTCATGTCACAAGGAATACCCATGTGAAATATGGTAGCCGTACCTGTTATGGTTCAAAAGTAGTGGTCAAGGTTAAAGGTTTTTTTGTGCAGACAGACAGACAGACAGACGTGCAGACCAATGTGCAGACAGACAGGCCAAAAACTATATGCCCCCCGAATCGGAGATTCCGGGGGGGCATAATAAAAATAAGATCAACTTAAACTAAAATAACGGAACATGTTTCATTTAAATTTAACCTTGAGTGTGTTTTCCACATATAATACATATGCAGCAGACAATTTTGAAGACATCAATGCCAAACTATAGACATCAAAGAGCGTCTTCATGTGGGAAAGCGTTTAAGTTTTCGATTTTATTTGTAGAAATCTTTTCTTTCGTGGGAAATATTGTTATCGATATTTTGGCATATTCTAACAAGCATAAATGGTCACGCGACCGTGAAAGTAGAACCTCGTCTTCATAGGTTAGATTTACATTACGCAAAGTCCATAATGTCGGTTTTCTCGTGCGACGGCCCATATGATATACTTGAATCGCTAACCACACGCAACTAGGAACTTTTGTTTATGTGTATATTCGGATATGGAACGTCTTTACTATCTTAATAGTGTATTGTATTATACGCCGTACATTTTCACGTATACGAGGTACATATTTCCATTGACATGGTACAGTTTACATGATATGCAGTGCTTTTTCTGTTATACATGGTGGTTATTTAATAATTTGCAGTGCAAAAACGTGTAGATACACTAGAATAATCTTTATGTGGTGTACAAACAAATCATATGCAATACAAACAACATTGTATGCAGTTCAAATGACATTATATGCAATCATTTTTTTCAAAACATGCGGTGGTAGTTTGATTATTATACAGTAGATTTACCTTTATATGCGGTGCATTTTTTTTTACGAGGATCGTACTTTCGGCATTCTACGGAATAATTTCGGAAATTACCGAGTATGACAGTCTATTTCAATCAAAGTGCTGAAAGGATTGATGGTAAAGGGGTGTCTGTAAGTTAAAAAGATATGGCATAGTGTATATGGATGCACGTTGTCAACAATGTATCATCGACATGTTAACAAACCAAAGCAGATATGTTTGAAACAACACGAATTGCCTGCCAATAACCGAGCAGCGACCATTAAGCATAATATTTCCTGTTCAGTTGACACTAAATATCCACACTGTATATTGGAATCATGCCGTTACATGTAAATGGCAGACATGCTAGAGTTATGTTTGTTGTGCAATTCACATCTGCAGGTCATAGGTTTCCTATAAACCAAGTTTGAAATTGATGCATTGAAAACTTACTCAGACAATGGCCGAAGAAAACATTGGCAAATAGAGATTATACCTAATACACTCACATCAAATTTATGTTCGAAATATTGGATCGTTCTCCTGATCACAATAGTGTATAAGTGTGACCATGAAATGAATCTGCCAAACAGAAACAGCGTTTAGACCAATGAATATAAACCGTGACGAACGTATGGTCAAAAAGACGGAAAGACAGTCGGTCGCTCCAGACAAAGTAAACTCAGCTTGGTGAAAGAACAAGAGCCCTTCCATGTGTTGCATTCGAGAAAGTCATATATAATAAGTGAGAACATGGAAAGATGAAATAAAGACCTTCTCCAAAAACAGCATGCTAGAGTGTTAGTGTGCACTGCACATCTGCAGGAGATAAGTTACCTTATAAACAAGTTTTAAAATGTATTATGACAATGGCTGAACTTTATAAGGAAACATAGAATAACTCCTATTACTGCTTTATTTGTTTCTATCGGGTGCATTGTTTCCCATATACAATAAATCTGCTGCAGACGATATTTAGGGAAATGAAAAATTCTATTCTATCTATAATTTGTAGTATACATGGATAAAAAATTACATTATGCTATATAATTCAGCAATACGCTTTAAATTCAGTCTCATTCAAATCATTTCTCTTACAACACTCTTACTCTCTGTCTGACTCAGACGTACTTCATTATGACTTACTCCATTCAGTGTAAGTCACTCACCATCACTCTCACAGCTACCCTAATTATCTCACAGCCACCATAACTCTTGATTGTCTCACATCCACCATCACTCTTTCACAGCTAACCTAATTCTCTCACAGCCACCATCACCCACCATTACTCTCTGACAGTCACCATAACTCTTTCACAGCTAACCTAATTCTCTCACACCCACTCACAGCCACCATCACTCTCTCACAGCCACCGACACTCTTTCACAGCTACCCTAATTCTCTCACAGCCACCATAACTCTTTCACAGCTACCCTAATTATGTCACAGCCACCATAACTCTCTCACAGCCACCATAACTCTTTCACAGCCACCACCACTCTCTCACAGCTACCCACTCACAGCCACCATAACTCTTTCACAGCTACTCTAATTATCTCACAGCCACCATTACTCTCTAACAGCCACCATAACTCTTTCACAGCTACCATAATTATCTCACAGCCACCATAACTCTTTCACAACCACCATAATTCTTTCACAGCTACCCTAATTATCTCACAGCCAGCATCAATCAATCACAGTCACCATCACCCTCTCACAGCCACCCACCACTCTCTCACAGCCACCCTCGTACACGTTTGACAAATGTCAGAAACAATGTTGACCTAGCTGGGGCTCGAACCCACAACGCTTGTATTATGAATTGACAGACGGCTGCTCTACCTACTGAGCTACCGAGTTTCATACAAATCGATGCAATTACAAAATATATATTTATGAAAAGTTAATTACCAGGTCAATACTACGCAGTAATATTAAAAATATGTTTTATGTTATCATCGACATAAAGTGGTATCTCATCATAATTATATAAGTATTCGTGTCGTAATTTTAAACATTTTAAATTTATTTCTAAATAAATATAAGTTACAGGTTTACCCATCAATCTTAGTCTGAAACCTATTAATACGTAAACGCAGGTGCTTAAAATAATACCGTTGTTATAGCCTAGTTGCTACGAACGAAGCGCTTCAACCTTAACGTTCACTTTTCATTGGTTCGATCCTTATGCTAGGCGTGTATTTTTGTCTGTCTGTTCTTTTTTCTAAATTTGATTTGTATATATTACATATACGACCATCTATTTTTCTTTTCAGACTATTTCATTCAGTCGATCATAAGATTCCTTTCATCTTCAAATGTTTCAATTCTAGTGCAATGTCAATGTACGTGTAATCTTGCCCCAAATGTTACAACGTATCTTACATGCACATATATCTTTTTTTATAAGATTAACTCGACAATTTAAAATACATATAATTAATCGGCATAACTGTACTTTAATCGTTTAAAGAAAAAAGAATCATGCTCGCATAAAACAAAATGAGTATCATGATAAAAAGGCCAAAATTGTAAAAGACATTCCGATTTAGATATTCTAACCCGTGACAATTGCAATTGCAGCTATGTGTGTTAAGTACAGAGCTATCTACGAAACAATGATGTGTAGAACCTATTTTAAATTGGATGCTGTACATATATTATACTGTGTCTCACGAAATTTATATTTAGAAAAAAACATTACGAATGTTTATGAGTACGAGACAGTTAAAAGTGAACTGTCTGAAAAGTCTGTCTCAGACACAGGGGGAGAATAGAGACAGACAGACAGAGATAGCGAAAGAGAGACATAGTGAGTGTATAGAGAGAGAGAGGGAGAGAGAGAAACAGAGGAAGAAAGA
>JASEVX010000090.1:703322-735719 GCA_031761405.1 Serripes groenlandicus
GCATCCAATACCACCCCACCTGCTGGGGCTCAAGTTGCTTTGACTCCATTCGATCAAACCCATTTAGCCTGCTGTAACGGTTCAATCAAGTGTCAGGCTGTGACTGCCCGGCTAGAGAAGATGATGTAACATGTGAAAAGTCGACTCTTACCGAAAATATTTTATGCACAGGAAGTCTTCTTATCCTGAAGCCTCCAGATGGCGTCCACAACGGAACAGGCATGTCGTGATGTTCCAGGTACAACGATAACACGATCGCAACGATCACTGTGCTGTAAGGAAAAAGAGATTGTGGTCAAATTAAGCCCACTACATCCGCTGACATGCTGATCTACAAATAGTCCCTTAAAAAAAACTTTGTTTGCGTACAAATTGAGTGTATACCATCACCATAATGCATTGAAAATATGCCATTGAGTTGACCATCGTTGTAAATGTGTAAAGGATGCACTGTAAATGATTGATCACTTTTAGTATTTTGACCTTGTTTGAAAGAAAATGGTGAATTTTTACTTGCATAATGCATGTTCCCCCCCCCCCCCCCCCCCCCCCCTTCTTTGGATAGTTTTAAAGTTTAGAGGTTCCGTCACATAATTGTCTACAATTTCCCAATATAATGAACATTAAGCTTAAAATCGCCGGCATATTTGTCAGTTGGCAAATATTGATGTGTAGGATCATGAGAAAAATCATTTTTGAACCTGTCTCTACCTGGGACCAGGTCGTTTTAGACGTTTTTATGCGGAAATAATTGCCCAAATCGAGCAAGGGGGTAATATGCCGTTGCACACCTTGTCATTATTATTACACCATATGGACGTATAGAGGGGCTATTTATAGTAACACGTGCGGGATTCTCCAAATTACCATTACGATCATTTTTTTCATAGCGTATAGACAATATAGAGAGACTTTTTGAGTATTTTAACGAGGTATTGTGTGATTTTCCGCATTTTTTGCTGTAATAGAAATTCGGACGCCTATGACATAGCTGAAAATATGTTGAAAGCGGCACAAAATACCACACACTCAATCAATCATTCTGTTCCACGATAGAAACACAGTTTGACACATCGGAAGGATACCGCTATGGAAAACGATAAATTGCTCATTATGAGGTTTTCTCCTTTTCCAACACCGTTTTCCTAGTCAATTCGGCAAATATGAATTCTCTTGTTCATATTTTCCACTTACTTTTCTTTCGATTCGGAAATCAGCAAACTGTTTCTTTAAAGAGGATTATTGCTAGTGTTGTACAATTCACTGTCCCAGTCATATGTTCAAATTCAAATGTCGTCTAATAAAGATTTGATGTATGTGGGTTATGCTTAATTAACCCTTTCCCACTTGTAGACGCATTTGGACGCATCTGCAGTAGTCGACTTTTGTTAAAGTTGACGCCAAAGGAGAAATTGCTCGAATTGCCACACTGTTGTCAACTCTTTCTAATGATTTTTCTGCGTATTTGTTGTATCTGGGTAATCTTTAAGCAAAAATAAATACGAAACCGCCATGGTCGAGTAGCGTCAGGGATTTGAAACCGGGCGTCCCGGTTTCGATCTCCAGTCGCAGCACGACGATCATGGTAGATTGCCCATGGACACGGCACATTTCCTAGCCTAGAACTGGTTAAATTACACAGGGATAATGAATACGTGAACTGTCGCTGTGATATAACTGAAATAATGTTCAAAACGGCGTAACAAAAAGAACTTACGAGAATGTGATACCCCAATTGGCCTCGGCATACTTTATTGCTGGTTTGGCAAAGAAGATAAAGGAGAGAATTTTCGTTGGCACAATCGTCAACGGACCGATAAATCGCAATAGTACACCCAACAATCCGCTGAAACCAAACAGTGCGTGAATTACACCAACGGCCATTAAACTTCCTTGTAACTGTAAAATATAGAAATAAAAAAGGCCATTAAACCGCCTTGTGACTGTAAAGACAGAACACAAACATACCATTAAACTTCTTTGTAACTGTAAACAGAGAAAACAAACATACCATTAAACCGCCTTGTGACTGTAAAGACAGAAAACAAACAGACCATTAAAACTCTTTGTAACTGTAAACAGAGAAAACAAACAGACCATTAAACCTCTTTGTAACTGTAAACAGAGAAGACAAACAGACCGTTAAACCTCTTTGTAACTGTAAACAGAGAAAACAAACAGAATATTAAACCTCTTTGTAACTGTAAACAGAGAACATATATAGACCATTAAACCTCTTTGTAACTGTAAACAGAGAACATATATAGACCATTAAACCTCTGTGTAACTGTAAACAGAAAACACAAATACACCATTAACATTCTGTGTAACTGTAAACACAGGAAACAAATAGAGCATTAAAACTTCCTTGTGACTGTAAACACAGAAAATAAAAAGTCCAGTTAACCTCTGTGTAACTGTAAACACAGAACACAAACAGGACATTAAACCTCCGTGTAGCGGTAAGTTATTATGCATCCAAGAACTTTCACTGAGTTGTTCGAGTATGTGGTCATGAAATGTGTTGTTGGAAGTAGTTAGCTAGGTTTTTCGATGACTTAAGTAATGTCTTGCAACCCTTGTCTGATGAGATGGTGATATACGCAATAATATCGTCTGCGAAAGTCTTGTGGTTACCATTAACTCTTTGAGGAAGTCGTTGATGAAGAATAGGAAGAGGCCGAAAACTGACCCCTCTGGTATAACCGATTGAATGTTGACCGACCCTGGGGAATGGCATTCTGTTACCATTGTTTTGCTTGGAATTTGTCTTTAATCCATGTGTTTGGTTTTCTTTAGATACCGTAATAATGTAATTTGTGAAGAAGTAGGTTGTGTCAGACTTCGTCAAATATTGACATGATGCTGATAGTTGTACACAGATAATACAATATAATATATACTTCATAAATAGTATATATATTGGAATTTCATCAAACTTAAACTGATCGTCATCGTGGTAAATATCATAACAACTGATAAAAGCTTATAAAGCGTCTTAAACAAAGTTATGATCAATTTCAAACTTTCAATTCAAGTTACATGTCCCCCCCCCCCCCCCCCGCCCCCATCACCACTGCCCGCCCTACCCTGCCCCCCATGTTTCCAAAGCAGACGGCTGTAAACAATTCATATTAGGTGAACGTTTAACGCTCCTATGTATTATCACCTTTTGTATATTACTGTATATCTTGTCCTCCATCAGCGACGCCGCCAAGTTGACAGAATCATTACCGGAAGTGGAATTCATCATTTGCACTGAAGCGGAAGTGGAGAATTACATCGTTACGTAAACAATTACTCGAAACGTATTTTAAATTTAATTTACGCTGAAAATCTATTACAAGTTAGACTAAAACTTTAACGTGACAGATATGGTAAGCGAATACAACTTTTTTTAATGTTCATTTGACTTCACTTTTCACATACATGTCATTGAACATTGAATTGATTTACACTTTCCAACATGTAGATGCATTTTACCTGTCTCTTCAGAAAACAGTCAGGCTAAAGAAGATATTGCTCATGTTTTCAACTCTGTTCATTAAATAAACATATAGTTACCAAGATTTTTTTTTTTTTTTTTTTTCCGGATGTTTTCAAACCGTCTGCTTCAATTTTGATAAGTATTGGAAACGTTATATTAATTCCTCTTGATGCAGTAACAATTAAAATTTAAAGTTACAAGATTAATCTAACATTTAATTTACAATAACGATTTTTGGAGAAAGTGGAATTCTTTCTCAATATGAAAACTTTTCATATTGAGAAAGAATTCCACTTTCTCCAAAAATTGAGAAGAAGTGCAGTGTTTGCGAAAGTTACAAATGAAACATTTTATCAGCGATATTCTGTTGTTTGGGTTTTCATTGACAACCCAAACAACAGAATATCGCTGATAAAATGTTTCATTTCAATGAAAACCCAAACAACAGAATATCGCTGATAAAATGTTTCATTTCAATGAAAACCCAAACAACAGAATATCGCTGATAAAATGTTTCATTTGTAACTTTCGCAAACACTGCACTTCTTCTCAATACAAATGATATATCAGACAAACGTTAATAATTGAGCCGTCTCGCGTAAAATCCAACAGTATGGACTCTGCGTAAAGTGTCAACCCAGATCAGCCTGCACAGTCCGCGCATACTGATCCGGGCCGACACATTCCGTCTCAGGGGGATAGATGTATAGAGTAATGACTCCTGAAACAGAGAATCCACAGGAGGAGAAAAGTGTCTGTCCGAGTTGGCCTGCGCGGCATGCTTAGGCTGATCCTGGTCGATACTTTACGCAGAGTCCACAATGTTGGTTTTCTCGCGAGACGGTTCATATATGATTCTATAATGATTGCTACACCTGAGAAAGTATAGGATATTCGTTTGGATCGCCGGACAAAGAGTAAGCGTATAAGTGAACCTCGGTAACTATAAAGCTATGCAAATTGATATGTAAGCGTACTGAAAAATGGCCACTGCGTACATAAATGTAGGTGTCCTACTTTAGACGAAAGGACTTACATTTAAGAGATTTGAGTTCCCTTTCGTCTCCAGAACAAAACGAATCATCTTGATTCGACATCAATAGTAAAGGTATGATATAAACAGATGTCGCTCCCTGGAATATTGGTATTCTAAAACAGATGGATAAGTATAATGTAAACAGATGTCACTCCCTGGAATATTAATATTTAAACACAGATGTCGTTCCCTGGAAAATGGGTATTCTACAAGCAGATTTAAAGACATGATTTTAACAGATGTCGCCCCATGGAGAATATATATCAACCAAGCAGATTTAAAGATATGATGTAATCAATTATCCCCCAGAATATTGGAATGTTAAGGCAGATCGAAAGGCGTGCTATAAATAGATGTCGCATCCTGGAACATTCGTATTCCGAAACAGATGGATAGGTATGACATAAATAGATGTCGCTCCTTGGAATATTAGTATTCTATAACAGATAGATTGAAAAGCTACAAAGAATTGTTGCTCCTAAGAATATTGGTATCGTACAGGTAGAAAAATATGATATAAACAGATGTCGACCACTGGAAAATATATGAATAGGCATGACGGAAACAGATGTCATTCCTTGGCATATTGTTTTTTCTGAAACATAGTGATATATCTAATTACACAGATATCGTCCGCTGGAATATTGGTATTCTTAAACAGATGGGTGGGAATGTTATATACAGATATCGCCCCTACAATATTGGTATCCTACAAAAGGTTGAAAGATACAATATAAACAGATGTCGCCCGCTGGAAGTCGGGTATCCTAAAACAGATTGATATGTAGTAACTGCTGTATGTATAATGTAAATATATGTAACCCCCTGGAATATTGGTTCCCTAAAACAAGTAGAAAGGCATGCTATAAACAGATGATGCTGCCGGGACAATTGATATCCCACAACTGATGGAAAGGCACGTATAAACAGATATCATGTCTTGGATTAATGGCATCCTAGAACATCTTGATATGTATGATATATACCGATGTCGCCCCTGCTGGAATACTCTTCTAGCTTGTCACAAGGACTCTTCTCAATATAGGCAGATAGTCAATGTTCTGACGATAATAATATGCATGTTCAACTGAGCCTTTACTTAAAGTATGGCTTAAACTATCGTTGAGATCTTAAAGGTAGAGATATACTACAACTGTTGACGAACATTAAAGGTGCTAAACTCCAGATAGAGATCACAATTTTAAAATGTTAAAACTTCTGCTAATATTGCTAATAGTGACAAGTTGACAACAAAGTAAGTAATAAGTAGTTCAAAACTATTTTGGCAGTAAATTTTGAAAAACTGTCAATTGAAAGTCTTGAAAATGTTCAAAATTTAACTCACTAATCTACCCAGTAAAAATGAAGCATAACCAATCACTATATAGATGGTACTGGAAAGTGAAATTATTACTCTAATTTGACCCTAGAATTAGAATTATAAATATTTCAAGACAACTTTTGAACAGTTTTAAAACTTTGACTATAATATCTATGTTCTGCAGTTCAGCACCTTTAAAGTAATACATTACTAGTATCCATGAGCGTCAACACATGACTCGTTTTAAAATACGTTTTGTGAGGATCGTATTTGTAATACGATTTACCTGGACATATAAAGTCTACATAGTCATTTGTTATAGGATATAATATCAATTTCACTCATAACAAATTACGCAAGTATTCAAGTACGTTCATGTCCTTTTTAGAAAATAATTCAATTTTTGAATGGGTTATAAATGTATTGCCCTTGTTATTTGACGCGACAGGGTGTGGCTTGGTACAGATCAATTCGTATTGGAGTGTTGGGTAGGAATGGTTCTTACGGAGACAACGTAATTTAATTTCTCGTCATTATTCATACATTTTCGGCACTCACTATACATGTGAGCAACGCGAGAAACCCAATATTGTGGACTCTGCGTAAAGTATCGATCCGGATCAGTCTAAGCATGCCGCGCAGGCTTTCCCGGATCGACACTTTTCTCCTCATGTGGATTTTCTCTTTCAGGAGTCATTTATCTATACTTATATCCCCCTGAGACGGAATGTGTCGGCTCGGATCAGTCTGCGCGGATTGCGCAGCCTGATCTGTTTCGATACATAACGCAGAGGCCATAATGTTGGTTTTCCCACAGGACGGGTCATGTACTTATTATTTGCTTTGTTGTATTGGGTTTTACTCCGTTATCAACATTATAACTATAATTTCAATGCGACAGTTAACTTATTCATGATCCCCGGGTAAACAGGCTAGTTATAGGCTAAGAACTGTAGGTATACCAAAGGGCACTCCACCATGACTGCCATGGTCCCCTACACTTCAGAGCAATTATCGATTAATTTCTTAAACATCTATCAATCACAAAAAAACCCGATGTGTAGCGATCCGACTTCATTAATGAAGGAATTCAATTTAGTGTATATCAAAACATGTATCTAAAACAACATTAATTTCATGAGGATATTTAAAACGCACCTTACCTTATTCCAAATAGAGTCATAGCAATAGTAGTGATACCACTCATCATCAGAGTCGAACTTAAGAGCCTGGACTTGATGATGTCGTTGTCCGATGCACACACAACATCGGCCACCATGAGTGAGATTACCAACTGTGTACTCAGTGCCATCAAACCATGCTATATATATATAATTTCCTTGGATAATTGAATGGTATATGGTCGAGGATGACTATACTCCAGCAATACAATACAATACAATACAATACAATATTTATTTTGATGCTGAGTATGTGCACAATACATAAATGACAGCTCTGCAATATATTATACAACGTGATCAGAGGGCAACAAAAGGCGTAGTAATTAAATCAATATGAGAGAGAAATTGAGAATAAGAGAAAAAGAATGAAGTATAAAGAGAGAAGAAAAAAAGAAAGAAGTTACAGAATGGAGGATAGAAGCATGTTTTTTAGTTTAAATATGTTTGTTAAGCATGTTTATTTGAAAGCTCAATAAGCTTGTTTCCGTCATGTTTCCATATTTAATGATTTTCCCTTTTCGAAACAAAATAAAAAGGAAATGGTTATGGAAACATTTATGTTCCTATAATGATAAGGTACAGAATGTTAGCGGTGTGTTACTAAACAGTAACAGAGAAAAGGATCTTATGAGACTCGTGTCGCTTTTGTAGGCCGCAAAATATACAGTGTACAAAATCAGGTCACGAGGAGCTCATGCAATCACAAACAAATTTCCATGATTACTGGCGTTCGACTCCGCCAAACGTTTAAATTGTGTATAACTGTACACGCCTGTCAGAGTGAACCGTTATATAGTGGTTATTTAACCGTTTTGAGGTCTAAAAAGTGTCTATCCAGGTAAGTCTGCACGGCATGCTTAGGCTTATCCGGATCGATACTTTACGCAGAGTTCACACTGTTGGTTTTCTCGCGGGACGGCAAATATCATTAAAACTAGACCAAAATTCTTCGCTTTACGTTTATTGGATCTGACGACACCACATAAAAGGTCGTCTCGAATTGACGCTTTATATTTAAATAGTATATGCAATCGGAACACTCAACGCTTCTCTTTATCGTTAATATATATGGGTTATCTCCCGTGTTGATACATAATGATTTTGTAGGCGACAATTTGATTGGCTGACACAAAGGTCAATCTGAAACGATATATATAATAGGCAGTTATCCGATTTTTTACGAGCATTTGCTACTGCAGAGACGTTTAGGTCTGGTTTTAATGAGATTGAAAAGGCCAAGGATTGCAATACTCTAGCCAAAACCCGGAGTGGTCTACCAATGGGAGCCTTATCACTAATGTCACGAGTGACTGATCACTTCTTATAGTTGTATTAATACACTACACTACAGTGCAATATGTTTATTCATTAATGTAGGCCAACGGTCCATTATACAAATGTGCATATACATAAGTTCCGTGAGTGACATCATATTAAAGAGAAAGTTATGTATGCGATTATAAGGACAAAGTCAGTCGATGTTTGTAATCAGACACTTATCCTGAACGCAAACAGGAACGAAAATAAATATATTGTCCGGATTATTTGACACCTCAGGGCGGGACTTTAGACGTGTCTCTGCAGATCGTGGTTTTAACATAAGACAGTCGGTTTTTAACACTCATAATACTGCGTGCAGTTTGCATGAACACCGAACATGCATATTACGAGAGGTTACTACATTTGCCTCCTTGAAACACGTGTCTAATTCAAATCCAAATTAAATTCCACGACGTGTCAAATAAATAGGACAACAAATAACAGACTCGTTTACTAACAATACGTACACCAACATACTTCATATCTCACAATAAAACACAACATACATTAGTTATGAAGTTTTAGAAACCAGTTGATCTGATAAACGATATGCTTTTTAACTACGATAGGCCAATTTGATAGTGTACACTATGTTATGTACAAGCATCTGACAGGTGCAGATATATTCAAGAGACGGAGTTAGATAGAAGGGAGACCAGGTGCGATACACTAGCTCTTTACAAAAATACCCATTGGTTCTTTAAAGTGCTCAGTGTAAAGTGTAAAGCGATGCGATTTTTTCCTGGAGAGAACCAGTACTTGACCTCTAGTTGAATGGGAGTACCTCATACATTTCAAGAGCTCTAACCGGGATTTGAACCCCTGATCTCTGGGTCGACAGTGCATCGTGTTATCCACTAAACCACCGGGCCAATTTCGAACCGCTTTAACTCATTCCTACCTTCAAATGTGGTATATAATTAATTGCAATTGCGAGACGAATCTAGGATCTTACATGGAGGTGGATAGTGAAGGCACTGAAGAGACGTTGTGGATGGAGGAGGACAGTGAAGGCACATGTTAGACTTTGTGGATGGAGGTGGATAGTGAAGGGATATGTTTGACTGTGTGGATGGAGGTTGATAGTGAAGGGACAGGTTAGACTGTGTGGATGGAGGTTGATAGTGAAGGGACAGGTTAGACTGTGTGGATGGAGGTTGATAGTGAAGGGACAGGTTAGACTGTGTGGATGGAGGTATATAGTGAAGGGACAGGTTAGACTGTGTGGATGGAGGTTGATAGTGAAGGGACAGGTTAGACTGTGTGGATGGAGGTTGATAGTGAAGGGACAGGTTATACTGTGTGGATGGAGGTTGATAGTGAAGGGACAGGTTAGACTGTGTGGATGGAGGTTGATAGTGAAGGGACAGGTTAGACTGTGTGGATGGAGGTTGATAGTGAAGGGACAGGTTAGACTGTGTGGATGGAGGTTGATAGTGAAGGCACAGGTTAAACTGTGTGGATGGAGGTATATAGTGAAGGCACAGGTTAGACTGTGTGGATGGAAGTGGAAAGTGAAGGCGCATGTTAGACTGCGTGAATGGAGGTTGATAGTGAAGGGACAGGTTAGACTGTGTGGATGGAGGTTGATAGTGAAGGGACAGGTTAGACTGTGTGGATGGAGGTTGATAGTGAAGGGACAGGTTAGACTGTGTGGATGGAGGTTGATAGTGAAGGGACAGGTTAGACTGTGTGGATGGAGGTTGATAGTGAAGGGACAGGTTAGACTGTGTGGATGGAGGTTGATAGTGAAGGGACAGGTTAGACTGTGTGGATGGAGGTTGATAGTGAAGGCACAGGTTAGACTGTGTGGATGGAGGTATATAGTGAAGGCACAGGTTAGACTGTGTGGATGGAAGTGGAAAGTGAAGGCGCATGTTAGACTGCGTGAATGGAGGTTGATAGTGAAGGGACAGGTTAGACTGTGTTGATAGTGAAGGCACAGGTTAGACTGTGTGGATGGAAGTGGAAAGTGAAGGCGCATGTTAGACTGTGTGGATGGAGGGGGGTATTGAAGGCTCAGGCGAGACTGTGTGGATGGAGGGGGATAGTGAAGGCACTGGGGAGACTGTGTGGATGGAGGGGGATGGTAAAGGCACTGAAGAGACTTTTTGAATGGGGGATAGTGAAGGCACAGGTGAGACTGTGTGGATTGAGGGGGATAGTGAAGGCACAGGTGATAATGCGTGGATGGACGGGGATAGTGAAGGCACAGGTGATACTGTGAGGATGGATGGGGATAGTGAAGGCACAATTGAGACTTTGAGGATGGATGGGGATAGTTAAGACACTATTGTGACTGTGTTGATGGAGGGGGATATTGAAGCCACTGGTGAGACGGTGTGGATGGAGGGGGATAGTGAAGGCACTGGTAAGACTGTGTGGATGGAGGGGGATAGTGAAGGCACTGGTGAGACTGCGTGGATGGAGGGGGATAGTGAAGCCACTGGTGAGACTGTGTTGATGGAGGGAGATAGTGAAGGCACTGGTGAGACTGTGTGGATGGAGGGAGATAGTGAAGGCACTGGTGAGACTGTGTTGATGGAGGGAGATAGTGAAGGCACTCGTGAGACTGTGTGGATGGGTGTTGATGGAGGGGGAGGGTGAAGCCACTCTTGAGACTGTGTGGATGGAGGGAGATAGTGAAGGCACTGGTGAGACTGTGTTGATGGAGGGGGATAGTGAAGGCACTCGTGAGACTGTGTGGATGGGTGTGGATGGAGGGGGATGGTGAAGGAACCGGTGAGACTGTGTGGATGGAGGGAGATAGTGAAGGCACTGTAGAGACTGTGTATATGGAGGGGGATAGTAAAGCCACTCGTGAGACTGTGTGGATGGGTGTGGATGGAGGGGGATGGTGAAGCCACCGGTGAGACTGTGTGGATGCACTCTTCCTTTTTCCAATAGGTGTTCATTTATCTTCGTTTTTACCTGACACTAGTTCATGATAGTGTACGTGTATTTGAATCATGCGAATCATCTTGTGATTTGTTTTATGAAACAGTGACCACAGCAGGTAATCTGTATTAGACGTAGAAGTCTTTATGAGCAACTGGCTTCTTTTCCAAAAAAAATACTTTTAGACCATATTGATGGACTAAGAAAGACGTTGAAAAACTGGTTTAAAAATAAAAAATAAAAAAAGGTACCTGAATTCCACAAAAAAAGACGATATAAAATGGTGGTCTGTCGTTGATTCCATAAATCAATTTGTTTCTTTTCTCGACAACGACGTGAGTTCCGTTGTCTTTTGTTCCGTCATTATCAAGTTGTTTCTTCTCCAGAAGTTCATGTGACATGTCTTCGTCCGGACTCCGCTTTGTGACTCCATCCATAACAAAACCCACCTGATATATCTGTTTCGATTGTTATGTTTTTCGACACGTGCGCTTGATTAAAAAAAAGTTCTAGAATGAACATCAACATCATAATGACGAATTAAGTGAGCATCGACGTAAGAAAAGGCATCAAGGCAATTGTGACCAGTATTGATCCAGTTTAGCCCATATGTTTCCACTGTATTATGATCCAGAGGTCCATATAAGGAGGTTTTTACAGCTATTTTTCCCACAATATCTCTCTTAGTGTCCAACCAAACCCTATGTTGTGTGTACTCAAAAGAATCGTCGCATTGAGACGATTCTTTTGAGTACCCACAACATAGGGTTAGCGGATTAAATAACGCTTTAAAACAAGCAAAACGCTCCCTATCTAGAGCTCTGGTATCTGTTATGATTCCCTACAAGAAGTTTTCTTGTTTTAGCGCTTTCACACACACTAGATCGTCAGGTCGAAAATCAGCATTTTGCCATCGTATCAAATGAATATCTCAAACTGCCGCAATGTCGAACTAATTATTGACTAATTACGTCGCAGGGGATTCATTTTATGATATCAGAGTGCCCTGAAAAAAAATACATGCCGCTTACGCTCTGAAACTACTTCATGTACCAGCACCCTTATTTAAACATGGGTTATTATTTTTGCAAACGAACGGTGCAGTTTATAATTAGCATGACAAAAATGAGTACAGCAAACAATGTTGGTAAAGATTAAACTGCTCAATTCCTGCAACATATTCATGTACCATGATCCTTGATTTAAACGTTGATTTAATCAGTGTTATGTTGAAGTATATTCTACTTTGGATGGATACATGAGTACAGCGAACATCAGGATAAGGACTAACCTGTCCATGTCCTGCAATAAATGCATGTACAATCAGAGATGGTGTAAACTTGCTCGTGTATGCTTGGTAGGGTGCAGGTCATGATAAAAACGATTAACTGAGTACAGCGAACAATGTAAGCCAAACGCAGGCTCCTAATTTCCTGCAAATACTTTTTGTACCATTAGCTTTGGTTTAAACGTGTCCTTGTATGATACTGCTGTAACCTATGCTTCTATCGATGAATTAGCTAAGCGAACAAAGTGGGCCAATATTAGACTTCTTCTGTCCTGCAACTACTCCATGTACCATTACCCTTAATTTAAGCATGTCCTTGCATAACTATGGTGCAGTATATTGTTACTGGAATGGGGTTCAAGGTACAAATTCCACTTCTACAGCCATGCTGTATAAGCCAGCTTTCATAGCGACGTTGGTAGAGTGGTGGGCTTATTTATTCACACAGTTAAGCAACGTACATCGCGGTTAGTGCCTGGATAAGTGACCCGCGGTTGCCTAACTCCGTGAAGGACCCGGTACACGTCACATGTAAACATGTGTTCGCATACATAATGTCTAGTTAATGTTAAGAATGAATACATGAGTAAGTCGAACATTCACATCAAAGATATATATTGTTCAAACATGCAACTTCTTCATTTATCATCTGCCTTGATTCAAACGCTTTCTTGCATAACGGTGGATTAATATATGCTATTGATGAATACACGAGTAACGAATGTTGAGGGTCATGCTTACTTAGACAGCTCGAATTATTGTGCAGCTAAATCTTTGATAACCCTTTTCGCAAATGTTGTTACGCATACTTCAATTATTGTTTAAGTACCAGCGTAAAAAGTGTCTAGTCTCGCTCCTACGTACTTGTATAATTATGGCTATGGCTTTGAGCAGTTCTTGTCAAGCAACAGAAGCTCAGTCAGTAACACAGCGGGTAATCGTTCAGGTTCGAAACCCAGCTCGATCATTCAACCTTTCCAATGATATACATAATTCATTGTGACTTGCGTCATTTATCTTCCGACAAAAATAGACTGGCGGCCTATGTTGGACGACCACTTTAGAACAGTCGCCGTGTTTTAAATCAGAGATCAACTTCACCTGATATCGACGGATACCTTTCTGTAACGTGGTGACAGTCGCCGTGTTTTAAATCAGAGATCAATTTCACCTGATATCGACGGATACCTGTCTGTAACGTGGTGACAGTCGCCGTGTTTTAAGTCAGAAATCGATTTATACCTGATATCGACGGATACCTTTCTGTAACGTGGTGACAGTCGCCGTGTTTTAATTCCGAGATCGATTTATACCTGATATCGACGGAAACCTTTCTGTAACGTGGTGACAGTCGCCATGTTTTAAGTCAGAAATCGGTTTATACCTGATATCGACGGATACCTTTCTGTAACGTGGTGACAGTCGCCGTGTTTTAATTCCGAGATCGATTTATACCTGATATCGACGGAAACCTTTCTGTAACGTGGTGACAGTCGCCATGTTTTAAGTCAGAAATCGGTTTATACCTGATATCGACGGATACCTTTCTGTAACGTGGTGACAGTCGCCGTGTTTTAATTCCGAGATCGATTTATACCTGATATCGACGGAAACCTTTCTGTAACGTGGTGACAGTCGCCATGTTTTAAGTCAGAAATCGATTTATACCTGATATCGACGGAGACCTTTCTGTAACGTGGTGACAGTCGCCGTGTTTTAAGTCAGAAATCGATTTATACCTTATATCGACGGAAACCTTTCTGTAACGTGGTGACAGTCGCCGTGTTTTAATTCCGAGATCGATTTATACCTGATATCGACGGAAACCTTTCTGTAACGTGGTGACAGTCGCCGTGTTTTAAGTCAGAAATCGATTTATACCTGATATCGACGGAAACCTTTCTGTAACGTGGTGACAGTCGCCGTGTTTTAAGTCAGAGATCGATTTATACCTGATATCGACGGAAACCTTTCTGTAACGTGGTGACAGTCGTCTGTTTGCGCGTCCTGTAATTAACAACCTTTCGAAATCAAATACACTTGTATTTTGTTCAAATTAACCAAGACACTTGTGTCATATTTGAGCCGTTCCACGAGAAAACCAACATTATGGACTCTGCGTTATGTAATGACCCAGATCAGACTGCACAGTCCGCGCAGGCTAATCCGGGTCGACACATTCAGACTCAGGGGAATATAGGTATAGAGTAATGATTCCTGAAACAGAAAATCCACAGGAGGCGAAAAGTGCCTGTCCGGGTTAGCCTGCGCGGCATGCTTAGGCTGATCCGGGTCGATACTTTACGCCACAGTGTTGATTTCTCGCTCTTAAAATAGCCTTGCCACCAAAATAGTCCGCTTTGGTGTCATAAAATAATAATCTAAGTATATTACAAGACGAATTTTGATGCAGAGCATCAAAGGACGCCGCGCATGATTTTGAAGCATGACTTAAAGGAAGCAGATGTAGTTCAGTACATTTAAATAACGTGTGAAAACAGACAGGATCTAAATATTTCGAACAAGAAGGCCAAATGTCCCTTTATCATAACCAAAAAGGCCAATATGTGCCTATATTGCTCACCTGGCTACCATAGCCTATAATAAAAGGTTACCATACAACATGAAGTTTCTTAATGTTTTACCAATACACGGTTTCAAATCTGCTCTAACTAGATCAATTAGATAAAAAAAACATCACATAGGTGCTTAAATATTAACATGTAATGTCTCTAGTTATAAATTAAGTGTGACACAAGCTTTGGAAGGAGAGGGTGAAGTATATTCTCCTTCGTGTTTATCAGAAGTATGATAACAACAAGAGGCCCAAGAGACGCTCCACTGCCAATTAAATCTTCAAACAGCCCCGCGCCCTGGTTGCCATGTTTTTTACCAATCAACATGGCTTGAAGGAATCTGATAGAGGGTCATATATATATATATAAAAGATTTTTTAAGTTTTCACTATAACCATATTCTAAGGCAAAAATAGCTCTGCCCTCTGGCGGCCATAGTTTTCGACCAATCAACTTGGCTCGAAAAAATCTGAAAGAAGGTCACCCAAGCAACATTTCTACACAATTATTTGAAAATCGGCCTGATACCTACGGAGGAGAAGAAGATTTTTTAAGTCTTCACTACTACACAATTATTTGAAAATCGGCCTGATACCTACGGAGGAGAAGAAGATTTTTTAAGTCTTCATTGTTTTTTCTTTCGGAAACCAGAATTTTGCATGGATCCCAAACAGTTTGAGGAACTAAGGAGAGATCATTGAGAGGATACTTCCTATGAAGTTTCATCCTAATTGGTCCAGTGGTTAGGTAGGAGAAACAGTTTGAAGCAAAACGTTTACGGACGGACGGACGCACGCATGCACGCACGTACGTCCAAAAGGCGTTTGTTGGGTGTTTTCCTTTGATGTTCTCTTGTTGGGTATACCCAACAAGCACATGGTTTATTCCGTAATTATCCCCCCTTTACGGAATAAATAGCAATAATATGTTAATTAGATACCCATAACACAATTGTATAAAAAAAAACACTTATCAAAGTGTCTTATAAGGGTGGTGGCTGGGGTTTACGAAAAAACACTATCCAACAAGATTACTCTCGTAAGTACGCACTCACGCACGGACGCACTCACGCACGGACGCACTCACGCACGGACGCACTCACGCACGCACGAACGCAGGACGGACGATTCCCCATGACATAAGCTCGACTGGCTTTCAGCCAGTGGAGTTAAAAACGGAAGTATATAAACAAAAAATACGATATCGCAAATTTCTGAGATAACGAGAAAAAAAAAATATCAAAAAAAATAATCGAGAAATCGAAATGTGCGAACATATTGATATCTTTTTTTTTTTTTTTTTTTTTTTTTTTTCGATATCTCGAACTTTCCGATATCTCGAACTTTTCGAAAAAGAAAATTATATTTTTTTTCGATATATATAGGATCCATCATGAGTTTTCTTTGGAGATCAAGATTTCTTAAATGAGTCTAGAAAAAGACGGTTATTAACCGAGCCTCTTGGCGAGGTTAATAACTCTTTTTCGAGACGAATTTAAGAAATCTTCTCCAAAGTAAAACGAGTGATGGATATTTTTTATCACCTAAACAGTGTGTTTTAATGAAAAATATTGACAACATCAAAACAAAGACCGAATAACATATTCTTCATAAGAACTTGTGATTCACCGCATAAAAAAGTAGCCCTCATCATTTTTGAATAAGAAGAAAAAAAACAACAATGTTTTAAACAATTAAGACTCGTTATTTATTCAAAATAACGTATTATTGCATTTTTCAATGTGTAAAATTTAACAACTTAACAATAAACATAATAAAGATAAAGGTCAAAATGACGTCATCAGTAGTCGCGTGTATGACGTGTATTTGATATCACACATGTTGGATATCGTTGTTCCGTGATTTGTTCTCAACTTGAAAATAAGGGTATTTATGTGATAACTCGAACTTACCATTTTTTTTCATATTTTTTTCGATATCTCGAACTTTCCGATATCTCGAAATTTTCGGTATCTCGAACTTGTCGATATCTCGTACTTGTCGATATCTCGAACTTTCCGATAAAGTTCGAGATATCGAGAAAAAAAAAAATAAAGATATCGAAAAGTTATTGGAAAGTTCGAGATATCGAGAAGAAAAAAAAAAAAAATAAAAATAAAAATAAAAAAAAAAAAAAAATAAAAAAAAAAAAAAAAAAAATCGAGATATCGGAAAGTTCGAGATATCGAAAGTTCGAGATATTGGAAAGTTCGAGATATCGAAAGTTTCGAGATATCGATATGTTCGATTTGTCAATAAATGTTCAAGTTAAAAACATTCGTTTTATCAATGTATTCGAGATATCGATGTGTTCGAGTCATCGGTATGTTCGAGATATCGATATGTTCGAGTTATCAATATGTTCAAGTTATTTGACCAATAAGACATTCGTTTTTTGCGTGTACAATGACCTCAGACAAATTTCGTACCTAAACCTCTTAATTTGCGAATGTCTAATCGAATGTCTAATGTCTAACTGATCAATTAGACATTCGTTTTTTTAATGTACATTGATCTCTGATGAATTTGGTACATTAATCTCTTAATTTGCGAATGTCTAATCGAATGTCTAATGTCTAATTGACCAATTAGACATTCGTTTTTTTAATGTACATTGATCTCTGATTAATTTGGTACCTAACTGACCAATTAGACATTCGTTTTTTTAATGTACATTGATCTCTGACGAATTTGGTACCTAAATCTCTTAATTTGCGAATATCTAATCGAATGTCTAATGTCTAACTGACCAATTAGACATTCGTTTTTTTGCATGTATAATGACCTCCGACGAATTTGGTACCTAAATCCCTTACTTTGCGAATGTCTAATCGAATGTCTAATGTCTAACTGACCAATTAGACATTCGTTTTTTTAATGTGCAATGACCTCCGACGAATTTGGGTTATATATCTTGTAATTTGCGAATGTCTAATCGAATGTCTAATGTCTAATTGACCAATTAGACATTCGTTTTTTGCATGTACAATGACCTCCGACGAATTTGGTACCTAAATCCCTTAATTTGCGAATGTCTAATGTCTAACTGACCAATTAGACATTCGTTTTTTGAATGTACAATGACCTCCGACGAATTTGGGTTATAGATCTTGTAATTTGCGAATGTCTAATTGAATGTCTAATGTCGAATTAGACATTCGATATTTAACATTTGCGATTTTTCTGAATGTCTAATTGAATGTCTAATGTCTAATTAGACATTCGATAATCAAAATTAGCGAATGTCTAATCGAATGTCTAACGTCTAATTAGACATTCGAATATTTTTTTTGAATGTCTAATGTCTAACGTCTAATGCTTTGCCAACTTCACACACTTTTATAAATAGGCAAAAACATCCGGCGAATTTTGGGCCCGTAAACTAAACAATTAAAAACGCGTAGCCTAGAAAGTTTGGGAAAAGTGAACTTTTTCTCTGAGCTTTGATGAATTGGGTCAGGGCCGTAAACCAAACAATCAAAAACAGCGTAGCCTAGACAGTTGGGGACAAGTTATTAAATACAAATTAAATGTGTATAAAGTTTTGTAATAACGGTAGAAGACAAACGTATTTTGTATCTTGTTGTTTCTTAAATCAGTTAATACAATTTATTGATTCATAAAGGTTGTTTTTTTCAATCAAACAACAGAGGTTTTTTTAACAATAATAACATTGGTTTCTCCCTTTTCGATTACGTCACCCCATGGTACAAAATTAAAACCTATCCCATACTGACGCCGCGCTCCCACGCGGCGTCAATAATCACAGAAGGTCCAAACAAATGTGCCCAAATTTCATTTAGTATTGAATCGATTTTTAGCATTAACACTTTGACATGTGTCCTATAGGTTACAACTTTAATAACCGCCACTAGAACAATAATGAGAACGTAATCATATAAATCCAAAACACTTTTGTTTATTCTTTTTAATTGCTCTCTTGCTCGTGTAATTGCACTTTCATTTGTCTATATTTTCATTTATTTTCATAACATTGTTCACACATGAGGAGTCTAATATCTGCTATTACCGATTGACCCGTACAGAGGCTGACTGACTGCAGTTTGGATAATAGTTGTTGTTGTTCTTCTTCTTGATATGACCAGAGTGTGAAACGAAGGATCGTTAAATCGCAACTCTATAAGTTTAATTATAATTATTGAATTCAGTTGAAAACATTGTGGCAAAGGTGCAATAAAACATATGTCTGCTGCAAATGCGCCAAAAATGCATCTGCAAGTTTAAAATGATTGCTTCTTGAACAATTGTTCCTTGTTTGAAAATCATTGCCAAAAAGTTGTGACACGGTCCCTTTAAGATGGAATACGGTACATTGCTTTAGATCTTATTTGCATACATGGTCATTTAAATATTCAACAGACGATTTGGGTGAATTGAGATTAACTTAACACGGTAGTCGGTATATACGTGGTTTTTAGTTTTTTCTTATCTTCGAGCGTTCGCTAAATGTTCGTTAGGGACCACCATGCTTGTAAATTAGCAACACTCAAACAATACAGAAAGAAGACAAACACACACACGAGGATGACTTTAGCAGATACATAAGCTTGAAAACTATATACAAACTGTAACACACAGAGAACAAAGAAACAGTAAAAACTTTGCTCCAAAACTAACTAAACTCTAAAACGATCGATCTCTTTGGAAGTAATTCAACCGACATTCAAACAGGATTTTCCCGCGAAATGCATTAAATATATCAGCGTAGTAATACCATTGACATTGACCAATCAAAAAACTTGTTGTTTATGGCTTTACGTATTGTCGTAAAACCTTGAAAATTTAACATTGTGCTGGGTATTGGGTGTAATCATATTTACCTAACTCAAACGTCGTTAGCTTGTTGTTAATTCTAACATATATCTGAACCATTTGTCAGCCTTTAAAATCATCATAGTTTATCTCTAAAAGTTCGTTGAATGTTCGTTAGTTATCACCATACATTTAACAAGATGTTATGTAATTTCGGGGTGTAAACAGATTTACATTACACTGACAAACCTCGTAAGTTGATTGTTATTTCTAACATGTATCTGAACCATCTGTGAGCCCTTAACCTCATTTATATTGAATGTGTGTATGGGACCACAATACCCGTACGAAAAATCACCTTAAAACGGTCATCGTTAGGCGGTTGTTAGTTGTTACATCAATATGAACGTTCTACTAGCCTAACAAATCGTGTTCATGATCGTTAGGATCAGATCTTATACTTTATATATTGTGTAAGGTAGATTTGTGGTTTCTTTAGGCGGAGTCGGACATGAACGCGATTAAATAAACTGTATATTGGCGTGTTTAAGGTCGGTCGTTTGTACTGGCGATGACTTAAGTTGGCGGTTATCAAAATTATAACCAACACAGGAAAGAATATATGTTGTAATTGTATACGGTGTTTCAAATTAAACGAAACGGGTGGATATAACCGAAATAATTACCTATGCAATACATGAACATCCTACCACCTCAGCGATGTAGAAGTAGAGCGTCCGCCGCGGATACGGGAGGTTGCGGGTTCGATCCCAGGTCGATTTATACCAAATATTTAAAATTGGTAATTATGGTTTCCCTTCCATGGCACTGAGAAATTCGACTGACTTCTACGTTTCAGCTATGTTGTGGTACGTTATGACCTGCCTTATGCTACGGCGTTCTACGTTTCTGCTATGTTGAGGTACGTTATGACCTGCGTTATGCTACGGCGTTCTACGTTTCTTCTGTGTTGTGGTACGTTATGACCTGCGTTATGCTACGGCGTTCTACGTTTCAGCTATGTTGTGGTACGTTATGACCTGCCTTATGCTACGGCGTTCTACGTTTCAGCTATGTTGTGGTACGTTATGACCTGCGTTATGCTACGGCGTTCTACGTTTCTTCTGTGTTGTGGTACGTTATGACCTGCGTTATGCTACGGCGTTCTACGTTTCAGCTATGTTGTGGTACGTTATGACCTGCGTTATGCTACGGCGTTCTACGTTTCTTCTGTGTTGTGGTACGTTATGACCTGCGTTATGCTACGGCGTTCTACGTTTCAGCTATGTTGAGGTACGTTATGACCTGCGTTATGCTACGGCGTTCTACGTTTCAGCTATGTTGAGGTACGTTATGACCTGCGTTATGCTACGGCGTTCTACGTTTCAGCTATGTTGAGGTACGTTATGACCTGCGTTATGCTACGGCGTTCTACGTTTCTTCTGTGTTGTGGTACGTTATGACCTGCGTTATGCTACGGCGTTCTACGTTTCAGCTATGTTGTGGTACGTTATGACCTGCGTTATGCTACGGCGTTCTACGTTTCAGCTATGTTGTGGTACGTTATGACCTGCGTTATGCTACGGCGTTCTACGTTTCAGCTATGTTGTGGTACGTTATGACCTGCGTTATGCTACGGCGTTCTACGTTTCTTCTGTGTTGTGGTACGTTATGACCTGCGTTATGCTACGGCGTTCTACGTTTCTTCTGTGTTGTGGTACGTTATGACCTGCCTTATGCTACGGCGTTCTACGTTTCAGCTATGTTGAGGTACGTTATGACCTGCGTTATGCTACGGCGTTCTACGTTTCTTCTGTGTTGAGGTACGTTATGACCTGCGTTATGCTACGGCGTTCTACGTTTCAGCTATGTTGTGGTACGTTATGACCTGCGTTATGCTACGGCGTTCTACGTTTCTTCTGTGTTGAGGTACGTTATGACCTGCGTTATGCTACGGCGTTCTACGTTTCAGCTATGTTGTGGTACGTTATGACCTGCGTTATGCTACGGCGTTCTACGTTTCAGCTATGTTGAGGTACATTATGACCTGCGTTATGCTACGGCGTTCTACGTTTCTGCTGTGTTGTGGTACGTTTCATACGTTGCGGTACGCAATATATGATACGCTCTGCCGCGTCAAGGATGTCAAATGCTATCTGCCAAAGACCCCATATATACACACCCCGGTATCTTAACCCTCTCCCTCATATAGACGCTTTCTGACGCCTCTACAGCAGACGGCTTTTTGAAAACATAGTGACAAAAGAAGAAATTGCACAAATCGTGCAATTTCTCCTTTTGCCACATTGTTTTCCACTTTTTGTCATAGGTTATCCATTCAATTATGGAGATTTTCTATGTTTTATCAAAATACGTTCAAAGTCGTCTGCTGCGGAATTGTCGTATGAGGGAAAGGGTTAAACCTCAAATAGTTCGTGTTCTTGCTTAAGCCCAAGTGTTTAACCTCTGCCATGGATCTCCAACTTTGAAATGCTGCCTAGCCCTGGACCAAGACATGCTGGATAGAAGAAGAAGGGGAGAGCGTGCCCTTCGCATCATCTTCTGCAGGGACTGGCTCCGGCGACGCGAGGATTTAGGCCATTACCACTAGCGCATGGAAAAGCTGAGGCTTTCAAGAACTTCCTCAGAATGGAATGCCTTTGAGCAAGGCAAATTTCCAAACATTGTACTTGTTAGTTTACCCAGGGATCACGAATAAGTGTTATATTGCCGTGATATAACTGAAATCATTTTGAAAATGACGTTAAGCCCCAACAATAAATAGTAAAATAAATCATATTAGGCATACTGTTGCAATTGTTTTTAATCATTGAAACCGCTCAGTGATGTAGCGGTAGACTGTCCGCCTCGGTTGTGGAAAGTCGCGGGTTCGATCTCCGGCCGGGTCATTCCGGAGATTTTAAAAATGGTAGTAATGTTTTTCTCTCCGTTTAGGATTTTTGGGTAAGCATTACGTCTGACTCACTAATGTCAGTTTAAAGGGATCAGTAGTACTGGAACAAACGTACCGAGGAAATTTCGTGACAAACTGAAAAAAATGATGAAAGCAGCGTTTACTACCATACAAACACAAGCAATAATTGAGACAAAGCAACTCTTAGATTGCTTTCTTTCTTTTTTACATGTCATTGAAAGGTCGTAAACTCTTCTTAAGTAGCTCTTATTAGTCAAACGCGTGCCTTTGAATATAAGAAACGAAGGTTCAAATTACAACATGAATAACTATAAACTGCAGTCTGTTTAATGACCCTTTGAATCTTTGGGGGAAAAAAATATTTATTTGTTATATTTTTAAAACTTAAATAGCATTCATGAAAGCTTATTGACCAAATGGCTTTGCCAAACACTTTCTTAATCATAACAAGCTATAAGTATAATATATTAGCGGTTCTTTTTCAAATATTTTGAATTTGTGGTTTAAATCAGATAATTTGGAAATATTTAACCATTTCCCTTTCTGACGCCTCTCAAGCGTTTGCCATAATCTTTTCGTCTAAATGTTTTCAAAGTCGTCTGCTGCAGATATGTTGTATGGGTTTAAATGATTTATACGTAGTTTTATAAAAGCGACATCAATGTGTAATGTCATATAGCCAACACTATATATAATCAAAGCGCCAATGGCACTGTAGTGGCGATCGTATTCATATATTGCAACAACTACAAAGCGTTTATAATATTTATAAAAACCTTTCAGAATTTCCAGATTTGATAAAATTCCAGCTTCCCGTGTTTAGGTCGGTATAGCTAGATACCGAAAACAACTTTTAATATGACTCATAAAGGTCTCACCGGGTGTTCTACACACCGGCTATTGTTTGTTGATAGAGTTGGAACATTGTGAGAATATGTATGAGTTGAAAACATTGTGATAAAATGTGAAATTTCTCATTTTATCACAATGTAAGATATAGCATTTGTATCACTTGAAAACATTGTGAGAAAATGTGAAATTTCTCATTTTATCACAATGTAAGATATAGCATTTGTATGAGTTGTAAACATTGTGAGAAAATGAGAAATTTCTCATTTTATCACAATGTAAGATAGAACAGTTGTAAGAGTTGAAAACATTGTGAGAAAATGATGATAGAATAGTGAAGAGTTGAAAACATTGTGAGAAAATGATGACAGAATAGTGAAGAGTTGAAAACAGTGTGAGAAAATGATGATATAATAGTGAAGAGTTGAAAACATTGTGAGAAGAACAGTTGTAAGAGTTGAAAACATTGTGAGAAAATGATGATAGAATAGTGAAGAGTTGAAAACATTGTGAGAAAATAATGATAGAATAGTGAAGAGTTGAAAACATTGTGAGAAAATGATCGCTGATAGAACACTGTAAGAGTTGAAAACGTTGTGAGAAAATGTCATTTTCGTAGGACAATATCTTTTCTAAAAAAATGTTAATCAATCATTTGTTCCTAATTCAAAAATTATGAAGACATACAACTATAAAAAGTTGTTTTCGTAACAACCAAAATATGGTAATATGGGATTAAAAGTTGTAAGCAAAGTTGTTTTCGCGGCAGCCGAGTTGTTTTCGTGAGCCGATTTTATTTATTTATATGCGTTTTAGCCTACGCCACTCACTAATTTTTCTATTTCGCGTAATTAGTACAAAAAAAACCTATTACATACTTTTAAAATTCATCGTTATATGTTTGTGCACATGCTTTTAAGTAAATAATTAGAAAACTTATGAATACATGTGATTTATTGTCAAATAAAACGTTGTTTTTGTGACAGTCATGTTGTTTTCGTGAGCCGACTTTATTTATTTATTTGCGTTTTAGCCTATGCCACTCTATAATGTTGCAATGTTATTGAAAACGGGACCAGGTACGAAATAAGCACTTTTTACGGACCATAATTGTTAAACTCGTAGGTATTTTCAGAAATTACAAAAGAAGTTAATTGGCCGTTTTATTTTGGCGAGGTGCTTTCAGAGTACAACCAATTCCTGTAAACACGGTAATATTTTACCCTCAGGCCGAATCAGGTTAAAGGTCAAAAGGTTACGGTTGACTACAGTAAAAATAGAACGAGGCACAGCTCTGCATACCGTACCCAAGACGCGCGATGATATTTATTATCTGCCCAAACATGAAGAAAGCTAATATGTAAATAGTTTAACTCTATTTAGATATTTTCTCGGTAAATCTCAAATATTAGTACCAATCCGGTATCAAAGTAGCACTAACATTATCATTATTAATCGTGTGCCTGCATCATTGATGGAACTATATATATATATGGCGGTTTAACGGAAGTGAGTAAATTGCCTTTGCAGAAATATCCAACCGACTGTTCAAAACCGACTATATAAGTTTTTTTTTCGTTGTTGTTGTTTTGGTAGCACTGTGGCGATTGTCAACCAATCGCCACAAAAACAATCAGTAACAATTAGCACTCGTATCGTATCCTTATTGACGGGTTTGGTATTAACAAGTTCGATCGATGAGTACAAAGCTTGCTATTTGGTTGAAAAACGACATTCAGGACTTTGCGAAAATGAAGATTTGGATCATCTGGTGCATCCACGCAGTCTGATCAGGATCTTGTCTCTGGTCCTCCGTTCTAGTCGAACTAGCTTGCCGAAAGCCTCTCCCAAAAAGTAAAGAGAGCAACATAATTATTGATTTATTGGAATCTTTTAACATTTTTTTCAGTTATATCACGGCGAACAGTTCACCGAACCATTTGTCTTCTGGTTTTCACTCACCAGAACTTCAAGCAATAATCTTCCTTACTGTCCGCCTTCCAATCTTTTAAGCCAATCGGTGGAAGATCCTGATCCTGCGTGTAGGCGCTATATGATATTAATCTTCACTGTTCGCAAAGTCCTGACAATCGACTTTCACCCAAAAAGCAAACTTTTGTTTATTTAAACAAACCCAGATCAAATGTTTTCGATTCGATAACTTATAAAAATAACCAGTCTATGTTATGACTGAATTGGTTCTACTGAAGTGCGGGGTTAGCATAACGACTGTCTCGCTAACATCAGGATAAATGAACCAGAGTCCAATTCCACCAACATTACTAAGCGTTAAATAATACTTAGTAGCATATTTATTCACCTTTGTTTCCCTAATATATTGTAAAACATGGATGTTTTTATTTATTTAAGTGAATGACTACGATGATCTAAATATGAACCTTGCCGACTAACAATATTGTAAAGAAACGAAACAGTTTGGCTTTTTTTTTTATTAGGGTAACACAAATAATGAAATATGCTTTTAACTCTTTCAGCGCCAAAGGCAATATTTAGATTTGTGTGCAAACAATGCAGATTCAAGTGAGTCAGCTCGTAACGAGCTGTCTCACTTGAAATCAGCATTGTTTGCCTTTTATTCATCAAACTAATCCAAAAAAATATATTACATGATAAATGGAGACACTCGATTTTGAACATGGAAGAGTCTTCTTTAAACAATTCGGGACTGAAAGAGTTAAGTATTCAAGTCATTACTTAGCGCTTAGTCAGGTTGGTAGAACTATACCGAGTCGTACTGGTATCATACCAAGGAAATCCCGTCAGATAACTGAAAAAATTGTGGAAGACAGTGGTGCAGAGGTAGAGCGTCGGCCTCTCGTATCAAAGGTCCCTGGTTCGAGTCCCGTGATGAGCGGGTCCTGACTTTGGGATTTTTTCCACACAAACGGCGCGAGTACTGGTTAAGTCTCCAGGAAGCAGACATCGAGAGTGATTAATATAAGTCAAAGGCTTGTTTCGCAATCGATGTAAAATAAATATGTTTAAATTTAGATAAGTGAACAACTGTTGAAATTGACGTAAAACATCATTCAAACTAAATGTTCCAATAAATACCCACTTTTCAGTAAAATTGGGTATATTGTAACGAATGAACTGTCATGAACCCATGTCTTTAATCAGCGGTCCAGATAAGGAGGAGTATACAGCTCTTTTCCCAATAATAACTATCGTATCCTTCAACCAAACCCTATGATATGGGTACTCAATATAATTGTCTCATCGAGACGATTCTTTTGAGTACCCACATCATAGGGTTAGAGGGTAAAATACGGATTTTAGAATATGAAAAACACTCCTTATCTAGAGTTCTGGTCTTATAAAATAATGTACAAGAGAAAGTTGATGCAAGGCATCAATGTCGCCGGAAAAGACTGCATTGATTTATTTATGTATTCTTGACAAACATTAGAAACGTTGAAATGAAAACATTTAGTTATAAATTTTATATTCATACCTATACATTAGGGTATCTATAAAAAAAATAACGAAATGTGTACATATTTATCTTGGCTTAAATTTAATATTGCTGTTGTTACTTATTTAAATAATAGTATTCATTCATATAATATCAATGTTTGTCAATCTTATTTCAATCACAAGGTAAATATCCTGGTATTGCTTAAAGGGAGGTAATTTGATGTAAACAAAAGTCTTCAACTTCAAAAGGAGAAATATATCAGCATTACTGTCTACAGTTTAAATTGTTCTATTGTTTGTGGATTTAAAATGTTCTTTTTTTCTTATTTCTACATGTACAACGAAATATTGCGGCTTCTCTTTGACGCTTTGTGTCAAACATTCGTCTTGTACTTATCTAAAATAAAATAATATCACTCGCTTTTTCATATCGAAATGCGCATGCGCGAAAATCGATCTTAAAGGTCACGAAACTACACAACAGAATAGGGTCTATATTTAGCTTAGAAACAGTTCCTACTTTAGATATTCATGGATTAACATTATTAAATGAATTCTACACAAATCAAGACATCTCTTTGAACATGAAAACAACATTTAGTAAGTTAAAATTGCTATTAAAAGGAGAATTCGACGTGATATTTATCTCGATATTGACACATAACGGTCTGCAGCAAGTCTAGCAGGGACCTCTTGTGTCTTCGTAAATAAGACAAAAAACACAAATGCGAGTCAAAATAAAGAAACTGTAAATACCTGTGTCATTACTTAGTGTTTTTAAACAAACACAATTGTAATATGTTCAAGACATCTAAATGTGTTTCTTTCTAATAATAATCCCCCCTCCCATGTGATTTCAGAAAACCTATTAAAAATAGAAGTCGGGGGCTTCTGCCCGGCGACTAATAATAGTGAATCAGTTTCACACCTTGCCAAATGGGATATAGAAGAGCTGACGGTTCTGCTACTATAACAATTAAATGCGATGGTCTCTCATTTATAACAACCGATCTGATTATATCAAGTCTGTTAGTAAATCCAAGGAATAATTTCCGTAAATGAACACTCGTTTCTCCATTATTTCTGTGTAAGTTCAAATAAAATATCAATATAACGGGTACGTTTCGAACGGGTTAACCCCTTACACACATTCAATAAATCTGCAGCAGACAACTTCGACGGCATCAAGATAAATTACGGAAAAGCTCTATAAAAGGAAAGTGTAATTACTGAAACAATGTAACATTTATGATCAATTTCTTCTTTTCTCACAATGTTTTTAAAAGTCACCTGATACGGAGGTGTAAAAATATGTCTGCAATTTGGGAAATCTTTGGGCCATGTTACGTGGGAAACAAAACCTAAGGGATTTTTGCGAACTAAGATGATCCAGATCAGTCGATGTCTATGGGCTCATTATTAATCTATGGAAGTAGACCATCCATGCAATTAATTTCGAAACCACGTTAGTAGTGGCGAAATGACGTTGCTTCTGTTCTCAAATTATTCTGTGGTTGACAACATCTCACTTGACATCAAGGCGTTAACTATATTATGTTTCATTATGATAAACAAAACTCGTAATTAATTATTTCGATTGTGAGAAAGATGAATTCGTAACTAATTACTTCGATTGTGAGGAAGGTGAACTCGTAATTAATTATTTCGATTGTGAGAAAGATGAACTCGTAATTAATTATTTCGATTGTGAGAAAGATGAACTCGTAATTAATTACTTCAATTGTGAGAAAGATGAACTCGTAATTAATTACTTCAATTGTGAGAAAGATGAACTCGTAATTAATTACTTCAATTGTGAGAAAGATGAACTCGTAATTAATTACTTCGATTGTGAGAAAGATGAACTCGTATTTAATTATTTCGATTGTGAGAAAGATGAACTCGTAATTAATTACTTCAATTGTGAGAAAGATGAACTCGTAATTAATTACTTCAATTGTGAGAAAGATGAACTCGTAACTAATTACTTCGATTGTGAGAAAGATGAACTTGTAATTAATTACTTCAATTGTGAGAAAGATGAACTCGTAATTAATTATTTCGATTGTGAGAAAGATGAACTCGTAATTAATTATTTCGATTGTGAGAAAGATGAACTCGTAACTAATTATTTCGATTGTGAGAAAGATGAACTCGTAATTAATTATTTCGATTGTGAGAAAGATGAACTCGTAATTAATTACTTCAATTGTGAGAAAGATGAACTCGTAATTAATTACTTCAATTGTGAGAAAGATGAACTCGTAACTAATTACTTCGATTGTGAGAAAGATGAACTCGTAATTAATTATTTCGATTGTGAGAAAGATGAACTCGTAATTAATTACTTCAATTGTGAGAAAGATGAACTCGTAATTAATTACTTCAATTGTTTTTCATTTACGACCAAGTTGCAGACTTTGATATACCACATGCTTCCAGGATGCTGATCGTCTCCATGGTGAAGTGGTTAGTTCGAGCGTTCACCTTGGGAGCAGGAGATCAGGGTTCGATCCCCAAGTCGGGTCAAACTAAATGCTTTAAAAATGGTAGTAACGGCTTCCCTCCTTGGCGCTCATGGTCCCGGGAATAGCACTGCGGCCTTGGCATAGGTGTTCGGATAAATAATACCGATAGTTCTGGTTATGTATGCTTGAAACGCCGTGATATGGCTGAGCGTTGAAAGTCGCGTGGAACTCCATTAAAAAACACCGTCCAGGATGTGTGAACACTTAGACAGCGAACCGGGAATATCTTGAACTGACAAGACGAATGCGCTTGTCAATCTTCGGGGTCGTAAAAATACCGAAACTCGATTGACAGAAGGTTCGGCTTATTTTACTTCAAGACGCTCGTTTTCGTACCACGACACCGCATTTCCAGGCTTATCTCATTATTGGATCATCATTACACATGTACATTATTTAATCCTCATGGGATTCCAATGTGTTAAACTAAAAATAGATAACGAATAGAAACGATCCGGAAAAGGCAACCCGAATGGGCAGACTGGTCTTCTGATCTTTATATTGGTCTTATCCTATTGGTCAGTTAACGTGTGACGTTGATAATTTTGTAACATTTTATTGTTATCTATCCATTTCCCTCATACGACAAATCTGCAGCAGACGATTTTGAACATATTTTGTCAAAAAATAGAAAATCTCTATAATTGAATGGATAACATATGACTAAACGTGGAAAACATTGTGGCGAAAGGAGAAATTGCTCGTTTTGAGCAATTTCTTCTTTTGTCACTATGATTTCAAAAAAAGCCGTCTGCTGCAGAGGCGTCATAAAGCGTCTATATGAGGGTAAGGGTTAAACGAGCATAATTAGTTATGCATCTCGACTAACAGGCTATATCATGACAAAGTGAAATATATCTTCTTATTATTGTGTACAAGACAAAACTAATGATTTTAATTATCACGCCTTCGACATGTGTTTGCTCCTCTTTCTCTCGGGTAAGAACGGAACATATCTCATCAGACGGGAGGACAATACTCTCTCGGGACATAAAGGTTCGTACACTTCGTAACCTTCGTCGTACAGTTCCGGGTCTAAGTGGGCGGAGCTGGAGTCGTCCGTCTGGACCTGCCACGCTGCTATTCCTCGCTCTTCTTTAGTACCTGTTACAATAAATATTGAAGTTGTGAATATGCTGGGTCCCTAGAGAAACAACACTTACAAAGGTGTTAATAATCATTATTAATTATTTTTTCTTCTGATTATTATTGTAAATATAATCAGTATAACTATTATTATTATTATGATGATCATTATCATTATCATCATCATCTTCATCATCCTGATCATCACCAGTGTTATTATTTATATTGAACTTGTTTCTACCTCCATCATTTTACATCATTATAGTTATATCAAACATATTCAATTATAAATAATATTACATGTACTTCTCATTTAAATTTTAATGCGCGCTAAATGACCTTAGCTGTCGATGCGCCATAACACACTACATTTGTATACATTCATTCATTAATTATTATTATTGATTGTTGTTAGTATCATCATCATTATCATCATCATTATCATCATCTTCATCATCGTCATCATCGTCATCATCCTCGTCAGTATTCTTATTGTTGTTATTATCATCGTAAATCAAGGAATGTTAACATTGTCCGAAAGCACCAATTGTTCAGGTTCGGTATTCTTTGAACGTCCTCATAAAAAAGCTAATTTTTAACTAAAACCGTGTATATTTTCATCGTATTCCTTATTTGAATTTATTGAAGTTTTTCAAACCCAAACGCAGCTTTCACCAGTATGACAATCATATCTAAATGCTTCAAGACTTTATTGCGTTAGTACCTTCATTATCACCGAGTGTTAGAAGACGAACGATTCAAGTCTGACCGTTGTCGATCACCCATACAATGTTAATATATTAATTATTTCAACTCACGATCCCCTTTTCGGCATCGTAACCGACTGGTCTACCGGAACTCGTTCACCCATTTGATAACAAGGTACATTGAACTTATGTTTTGTCGCTCCATAATTACAGTGGTGTGTCTTTGGCTTACATTGTTATGGAATTTGGACTTACCTGCAACTGTATTGTCCAGTATACACGCTATAATGATGACGGTTAAACTGGGATTACGCAACAACATGGCGGCTATCTTATCAAACTGCACATTTCCTGAAAGACGTTTACATTGGCAATTGATAGATACTAGAGAAATGGAAAATAATACAATATACCATAATATATAACACAATTGTTTTTAGCAAAGACACATGTGTACTATCAATTCACGCATTTTAAGCATGTACGACTTTTTAAACATTGTGGCAAATGGAGAAATCACTCATAATTCAAGAGACAGAGTGAAATACAAGCAGGGACATTATATATATATACACTACCCATACACATACTTACATTATATATATATACAGTACAATAACCTTTTTATGGTTTGCAAATAACTTCATATGCAATACAACATGCAGTCAGTGTCTCGATACATATGGTAGATTTTTAATTATATGCAGTAGTTTTACCTTTATACGTTTGTATGTACGAAATGCAATTTCCGCTTTTGTCACGATGTTTTCAAATGCCGTCTGCTGCATATGCGTTAACAAGCGTCAGTAACATGGAAATGGTTAAATCGTTTCCATTGTTTAATGACTGCATTATTCTCATGTCAATCATTAAATTGTTCTGAGTATTATCGAATTTGAATTTGAATTTGAATTCGTTTGTCTGTAAAGCTGAGAGGCACTTATGGAGCTGGCTGTCTGTCTGTCTGCTGTC
>JASEVX010000900.1:0-2500 GCA_031761405.1 Serripes groenlandicus
GGATGTATGCAATATATAAAAATATGAATATTGAATAAATATAATCATTAATCATATATTAGTACAACTCGTGTTAAAGTAATGCGTGTCCATCATTCTCCCGGTCACAGAAATGTGTACATCAAATGAAGAACCTTTTCGCTGACCGGTACAGTACTAACGGAATCAAAGGAGAAATGACCATTTTCGACCATGAAACTCAGTCGATTATCTTGATAAATATCACCCCCTCTCTTTGAAATGAATTATCCTTGGAAAAGCAAAAACAGCAACAACAGAAAGAGACCGATCCAGGCGGAACAAAGAGGTTTAAGTAAGAAAGTACTTCACCCGATGGTAAATAACTAGCATGTTCCTGAATGCTCAAATGCTAGCTCGAACATTTTGCGGCGGTATTTTAGAAACATTTCGAAGTTCGTTATAATTCAGATATATGCTTAATAAAAACTATTAACCTTTGGCCAATTATATTTCAGTACTTCCAGCGCTAATGTGACTTTACCCTCGATAATATATGTAAACAAGAGGGCCACGATGGCCCTGGATCGCTTTCCCGTGTAATGCAATGTGATTCGTCAACCACAATAACTCATTTTATTTTACCAATCAACATTGCTTGAAGTTATCTCGTAGATGGTCGATCACCCAATGAACATTTCTACAGAGTTATTTGGAATAGGCCAAATACTTTCGGCAAAGAATTTTTCACTATAGCCATAAAAGGCAAACCAGCCTCGACCCCTGGCGGCCATGCCTTTCTATCAATCAAACAACATGGTCTGAAGGAATCTGATAGAGGATCAGTTTTATAAAGTTATTTGGAAATCGGCCAGATACCTTTGGAGACTATTTTAAAGTGTTCACTTTATCCATATAAGGAAAATCAGCCCCACCCTCTGGCGGCCATGTGTTTCGACCAATCAACATGGCTTGAAGGATCATTTCTACAAAAGTATTGATAAATCGGTCAACCGGTTTGGAAGGAGAAACTTTTTTTTATTAATCTTTCTCTGAGGTTTTATCCCAATTGACCTGATGGTTTCAGAGAAGAATATGTTGACGCACGACGAACGTCAGCAATAGGTCGATCACAATAGCACACCTTGAGCACTTCGTATTCAGGTAAGCTAGAGAGCAGACGCCGAATTCTCAATCAATTTCATATCCAGCGAAACAATGTTAGAAACGCCACAAGAAATCATCACTCGAGACTTTCGATCAGCCTCCGCTTTCACGCGGTCTGGTCTGAATCATCTCTTCTGGCCAGAATCGTTTCAGCTTCTGATTGCATACCCCGGCCAATAGTAGACCGTGTTGTTATGCATTCTTATCGGAATCGTCGATTATAAAGCAAACCGACGCTGGCGCTTCGTTTGCTTAACCCTTTCCCACATGTATCAAATCTGCAGCGGAATACTTTGAAAACATTTAGGAAAAATATATGGAAAATCTCACATTAACGAAAGAATAAGTATTTACTATAGTTGAAAACATTCTCGTAAATGGTTGAATTGCTCATTGTGAGGTTATAGCTTCATAACAGTACATACTTGAGGCTTCATTTTATTAGTCGCCGGGCAGAAGCCCGCGACTTCTATTTTTAATAGCTTTTCGGAAATCACATGGGAGGAGGGATAATTATTGGAAAGAAACACATTAAGATGTTTTGAACATATTACAATTGTGTTTGTTTAAAAACACTAAGTAATGACACATCTAAAATGGAATAAACATTTCGATGTTTTAGGTATTTTTAGTTTCATTTTGTTGACTTGCATTTAAGTGTTTTTGTCTTATTTACGAAGACAAATGTGGTCCCTGCTAGACTTGCAACCAACTGCTATATGTCAATATTGAGATATATTGAAATAAAAATCACGTCAAATTCTACTTTCAATAGTAATGTTAACTTACTGAATGTTATTTTCATGTTCATAAATATGTCTTGATTTGTGAAGAATTCATTTGATAATGTTAACTCGTGTATATCTAAAATATGAACTGTTTCTAACCTAGAACTGTTGATTACGTCACTACCGAGTACCGCCCGCATAGATTTGTAAATTTTGCACACGCTACTATATACTACTGTACTTACTGTGTGTGCGTTAACCAATGCGCGCACCTGCTTGCTTTTATGTAAGTCACGTCGAATTCTCCTTTTAATAGATAAGTATCAACATAAACTGGTAACAGAAACAAATAAGATTTTTTTTTTGTGAAAATATGTCTCAAATATAAGCCTGTTTATCGGTCGTGAACGTCGAAACGCTTTTTCCTCAGTTTGTGACCTAGTTTCATATTGCCAAAATGTAAACAAAGCGAAGTTACCGGAAGTAAAATGTAAACTTAGAAAAGTGACTTATGCAGACAAAAAATGTCGCACGACAAATTGATTTCTTAAACGTCACGAATCGAGTGCATGGGTCGAATGTAGGAGAAAGAAAGATACTATAGAAATGCTTTTTTCTCTCGAATGCAGTGGAATAAAACATGCACT
>JASEVX010000900.1:7500-36424 GCA_031761405.1 Serripes groenlandicus
GGTAAGAATTATTTGATTTACAATTGAGGTTTGATAGTCGAATTATATATGGTGTGAGAGATCGGAATGGGAGGAAGATAGAAAGAGATAGGGCAGATACAGTATAAATTTAGAGGTGTCAATTTAACAAACAAATGGTTAACCGTTTGATTAAATACACACTTGGCACCATATTTATAGGGAGCATCAGACGTCCTGGTTAAAAACAACACCGTTGATCAATCAGGACGTCTGCAGCTCAATGTGTATAGATCTAGCATACATTGAAGTATTGTCATTTATAGATAGAAAATGGAATTAGTGAATCTTGTCTTACAGTGAACGATTAACCTTTAAACCCGACTATTTACATATATAATTTATACATTTTACTACAGGCACCTCAGATAAGGGAAGAACAGCACCGGCTTTCTCGATATTAATCATAGAGTGCTTTTAGACCTATGTTGTGCGTACTCATCAGGATCTTCTCCAGAAGACGATCCCAGTGTGTAACCACCAAACAGTGTGATGTCTGTATGATAGGTTCGCATGAGAACTACTCCCATTATCTAAGAGTTTCTCAAGCGATAACAGTACATTGGTTTGATAGAAACTATGTTGTGGGTACTCAGCAGAGTTATCCATACAGGGTGACTCTGGTGAGCACCAACAATGAAGCATACTCTAATGGAGATGTAAGCTAGAATAGAGTGCTCTCCCCCCATCCGCAGTGCCATATGTATCCCGAAAATGGACATACAGATATTCCCATTCTGTGGTGTCCACAAGCAAGGCAACATCATCATTATTTGTTTATATACATAAACAAATGAGGTCGATGTTTCAACTCCTTACACCATACCGAGTTTTGCAAATGATCTGAGTTGAAAGCATCAGCAGACGACAGTAGTTAGATTGCGACAAGTGACAGTTTCACGTTCAAATAGTTTTGAAAAACATTGTGACAAAAGGAGAAACCATTCTTTATGGGCAATTCCTTTTCCTGTCACACTGCCCTCTGTATAGTCGTCTGCTGCAGATATGTTAAGATGCTAATTATGGGGTAAAAGGCTAAGGCCTTTTTCTATAGTTTATTGATGGGCACTCATAGCTCAACCTGTAAATACAAGATGTAGCAGTAAACAACATTTATATAAATAGTTGATTTGACAAAATATTAAATATAGTATAATGAGTAATTCACATACAAGTTAATATGCTTGAATGAGATAACTTTTGACTCCCTGGGACTGTGGCTCTGGGTAGACCCAATAAATGCATGTTATGTAATATGAAGGCTAGCAGGCAGCTTGGGCCCAGATCATGGTTCACCAAAAGAATAATAATCAAACATGAGATGCGGTCCAAGCCACCTGCTGCTCAGATTGTTTAATGTACATAATTATAGCTTACAACATCTAACATGGTATCTGAACAGTTATATTTGTGAAATAGTTTATCGGTGGTTATCACTGAAATACCTGAGTATGCTTTGTACAAATTTGCTAAGATTAAGTAGTTGTTTTGGAGATGTTGATGTCATTAGTTGACTGAATTTTAAAGTAGAAGGGTGTTTCCAGAAATACTGTTTGATATATATAAGTCTATTTAGGTTGAAGAAAGGGCACTTAAGCACGTAGTGAAGTTCGTCGCCGACATCATTTAAATTGCACAAATTACATTTTCTATCAGATATATCAATGTTATTCCACCTTCCGGTTTCCACTGGCAGATGGTGGTTTCCGGTCCTGAGTTTTACAAGTGGCATGTGATCCTTTTTTTTGAGGATTAATAGATATTTTTCAAGGTCAACTTTGCTTTTAAATACACTATAGTTTTTACCTTTATTAGAGTTATTTAGATTGCTGAACCATTTTTGTTGAAATTGGTCGGTTAGTATTGATTTTACCAGTTTATGAACGTTTTTATATACAATTTGATCTTGATTCAGCCAGATATCTGTTCTTCCTACTTCGTTTAATGTGTTTTTAATTTGATTTATCCATTTTGACTCAAATATTGGTGTATTCATCATTAGCTTATATACTTTATATGAAAGTTTGTCTTTGTTTCCAGTAATGATTTTGTTCCAATAGCTTATCATTCTGGTTTTTATTATGATATCTAGTGGGAGTCTTCCACTTTCACCATATAGCATGTACAAGGGTGTGCTTTGTTTCAGGTTAAGAACTTTTCTGATGAAATTACAGTGGATTTTTTCTAGCAATTTATTGTCTTCATAGCCCCAAATTTCAACAGAGTACAGCAATATAGGCAGAATTGTCTGATCAAATAATTTAAATATTAAGTCAAGAGGTAGATTGAGGTTATATATGCATTTATATAGAAAGTACATAGCTTTCTGTGCTTGTTGAGCTACATGTTTTCTGGCATTTAGAAACTTTCCATTTTTTGAGAAGATAGTTCCAAGATACTTATATGATGCTACTTGTTCTAGCTCAGTATTTTCCATATGAAATTTTACATTCTTCTTTTTCGGGCCAAAAATCATGATTTTTGTCTTTTCAATATTGACTTTTAATTTCCAGGTTTTGCAATAGTTGACAAAGTCATCCAAGCATTTTTGTAGATTTTTAGGATTATCTGTTAGTAAAATAGTGTCGTCTGCGTAGAGTAATACAATAATTTTAATGATAATGTTTATGTCCAGATTTTGAAACTGAATACCGTTGTTGTTTTTGGTTTCCAAGTACTCCTCAATATCATTCAGGAAGAGAGAAAATAGTATTGGCGACAAATTTTCTCCCTGACGAACACCGCAGTTTATAGAAAAAAAGTTTGATTGTTCATTGTCAAGGGAGATACAGGACTTAATATTATCATACATATTCTTAATCAGCCTTAGAAA
Organism: Serripes groenlandicus; assembly: GCA_031761405.1. Lineage (NCBI taxonomy): Eukaryota > Metazoa > Mollusca > Bivalvia > Cardiida > Cardiidae > Serripes > Serripes groenlandicus. The sequence goes on from JASEVX010000900.1 coordinate 10,352, forward strand.
TTTTCCATTAATTTTCAGATCAATTAGTTTTTTCCATAGACCAATTCTCCAGACTGAATCAAAGGCTTTTGAAAAGTCTATAAAACAACAATATAAAGTTTTTTTGGAGTGTTTCATAATTCCAATAATTGAGTTAAGGGTAAAGATATGGTCAAGGGTTGAGAATTTTTTTCTAAATCCTGCTTGGTTTTGATTTAGTGCATTGTTTTCATTTAGGAATATACTTAGCCTTTTTTCTAGTATTGATGTAAATAATTTGCTGAGACAGCTTAACAGTGTTATAGGGCGATAATTTTCTGGGTCAGAAGGGTCTCCCTTAAGTTTATATATAGGGATAATGGCACCTTTAGACCATTCTGTTGGGATGATGCCAGTGTCTAGTATTATATTAAATATTTTTAAATACAATGGCATTAGTTTATTTTGTGAGTATTTTATATATTCATTTAATATATCGTCTAGTCCAGAAGATTTATTTGTTTTTAATAGTTGTATACACTTTAATATTTCTGGGGCTGTAATAGGTGAGTTAAGGGTAAAATTGCTATTGTCTGTATATTGTTCATTTAAGTTACCGGATTCATCTAAGTTGTGTGATGGGTCATTTGATACGGTTTTAAAATGGTTATATAGGGTTTCTAACTGGGGTTTCACTGTTTGCTTTTTATTTGGTTGCACTGTTTTCAGGTATTTCCAGTATGCTTTAGGGTTTTTAGTGTTCATAGTTCTTAATGTTTGTTCATTTCTTTTATTATAGTTTGTAATATGTTTATTCATGGTGCTCTTATATACCTTACTTTTATCTTTTAAATGAGTTCTGTTGCTTATTGAAGGATTTTTGTGAAAATCTCGCCTTGCTTTATTATAGTTTTTCTTGGCTAATTTACATTGATAACCATACCAGGGTTTATGATTGGTGTTTGTTGATTTGGTGAATTTATGCTTTTTAAATGTTTTCTTAGAACAATCAATATATGTCTTATTCAGTTTTGATATCACAGAGTCAATTGTTGCTTGGTTAAAGTTTGTCATTTCAGTGCTATTTAGCTCATACATTAGGGCAGCAATTGTGTCTTCTGGGAGATTGCTATTAAAAGTACTTTCATTCCAATTAATTTTATTACCAGATTTCCCTGTAGTTTGCGGAGTTGCTTTAAGTTGATTTTTAACTAACAATTCACATTCAAGCAAGCAATGGCCATCTGAAAACAATGAGTCTAACTCTTTAACTTGAAAGTTTCGGATTAACTCGAAACAGTCAATTGTAGAAATAATATAGTCTAAAACAGACGTGTTACGAAATGTCATATTTCCGCTTGTATTAGAACCAGAGCGACCATTTAATATAATCATGTTGTTATTTTTACAAAGATTAATCAACTGGTGGCCATGGTTATTCTTTTTACAGTCGAGGTTGTTTCTGGTTAATTGTATTCCTTTTTGCTTAATTCTTTCCTTTTGGTCTATATAGTTGGTCATATCTCCATCAAGATCAAAGTACTGAGATAGAAAATCGTCCTGGGACATATAATCTGGCAAGTTGCCTGTTTGTGCGTTGAAGTCTCCACACAACAACACATTGTCATATTGTATGCACATATCATTTACATCGTTACAGAAGATATCAAATTTTTCATGACTATAAAAGTTAGATTGGGCTGGAGGAACATAGACTACCCCTATTACGATCGGATCAGTGCTAGTGGAGTTCGGGTTGCAGATGTTTATCCAAAATAAATAATCTGTTCTGGATTCAGCAATCTCAACTGATGTCATGAGTTTCTCTTTCATAAATGCCCCCAGACCACCAGACTTTCTTATGAATTTCTGCTTTCTGGGTACATTTATAAAATTATAGCCAGGTACATTCACCTGGTCGTATTGATCCATTTTCGTTTCGTTTACTAAGAATATGTCATATTTTTGAATAAGATTAATAAACTCAGGGTAGTTCGATCTTCTTTTCAGCCCACACACATTTAATGAACCAATAGTAACACTTTCATTGACTTGTTGGGTAAGGTTTTTCGAGTCATGGGGTTTTTGCTGTATTTTTTCACAACGATGCGCATTCCCCCCTTCGTTCTAATCTTCACCGTTACCTTTTGATTGCTGGCGATCTGGGGCTGGGTTAGCACTGGTACTGTTTTGGTGTGTTTTTAGGTGAGTTTGGCGGGTTCAATACGTTCAATACGTTCAGATTCAGTATCTGAAAGACAAAAATAAAGTTTTTAGAAAAATATTTTGTTCGTCAATTCGTCAACAAAATTGACGTGTTGACGAATTGACGAACTTTACGTAGCCCTTCTGAATGACTGATGGCCATGAAAGTTAAAAAAGGGCTTAATTTGCATTCAATACGTCCAGATACATTATGTTAAAGACAGAAATAAAGTTTTTAGAAAAATATTTTGTTCGTCAATTCGTCAACAAAATTGACGTGTTGACGAATTGACGAACTTTACGTAGCCCTTCTGAATGACTGATGGCCATGCAAGTTAAAAAAGGGCTTAATTTGCATTCAATACGTCCAGAAACATTATCTTAAAGACAGAAATAAAGTTTTTAGAAAAATATATTTTTCGTCAATTTCGTCAACTTTATTGACAAGTTGACGAACATGAAGAAGCTCTTCTGATTGACTGATCGCCATGAAACATTAAATAGGTCATAATTTGCATTCAATACGTCCAGATACTTATCTAAAGGAAAGAAATAAAGTTTTTAGAAAAATATTATTTTCGTCAACTTTTTTGAAAAGTTGACGAATTGACGAACTTGAAGCTCTTCTAATTGACTGATCGCCATGAAACATAAAACAGGGCCTATTTTGCATTCAATACTTCCAGATACTTATCTAAAGGAAAGAAATAAAGTTTTTAGAAAAATGTTTTTTTCGTCAATTTCGTAAACTTTATTGACAAGTTGACGAATTGACGAACTTGAAGAAGCTCTTCTGATTGACTGATCGCCATGAAACATGAAATAGGGCCTAATTTGCATTCAATACGTCCAGATACTTATCTAAAGGAAAGAAATAAAGTTTTTAGAAAAAAGTTTTTTTCGTCAATTTCGTCAACTTTTTTGACAAGTTGACGAATTGACGAACTTGAAGAAGCTCTTCTGATTGACTGATCGCCATGAAACATGAAATAGGGCCTAATTTGCATTCAATACGTCCAGATACTTATCTAAAGGAAAGAAATAAAGTTTTTAGAAAAATGTTTTTTTCGTCAATTTCGTTAACTAAATTGACGAGTTGACGAAGCTCTTCTGATTGACTGATGGCCATGAAACATGAAATGGGGCCTAATTTGCATTTAATACATCCAGATACATTATCTTAAAGAAAGAAATAAAGTTTTTAGAAAAAATGTCACAGTTCGTCACTCGTCAATTCGTCACTCGTCAACCTAACTTCACGGACCTAAAAAAATGTCACAGTTCGTCACTCGTCAATTCGTCACTCGTCAACCTAACTTCACGGAACTAATTTTACTTCCTTTCCTTAAAAGTATCCCTTTAAGAACTGTTTACGATAAATAAAAATCAATTTAACGTTTTTAACTTCTTTTTATTTTTACAATTTTCATAAGGGTCACGTTTAATAAACCGCTGTATTTCCGTAAAGAACCAATGTCCAGGTGGCAGAAAACAGGAATATGCTCCACAGACATTGGGCTTTTAGAAAAGCATAGTGTTGAAAATTCCCTATAGGGAGAGGGGAGTTATTGGTGGCCCTCGGTCTAAAAGGTATACTTTGCTTATGTTTTAATTATCAATACAGGCAAGTACAAATTTTGAACGCTTATATTGTGTCATTGTTGGGTGCTAAGCGTTTTTAAATAGCATTTCAGTTATATCACGGCAATAATTTACATATCCATGGTGATTAGGCAGTACTAGGTTAGGAAAAAAGCCATCTAATGAAACTGTACCATGACAGCAACGAATTCGGAATGCAATCTGACGTGAAATGTCCTGGGGTTTCGTAGAAATGGGCTAAATGATCGATAGAATATGCTATCAGTTGAACAATGAGATGACGAATATTGATAGGGAATCCTCATCGAATAATATATACATGCCCCGGATAACAAGTAACAACGAAAGTCATGATATTAAATATAATTCGAATAATGCATTCGCCTACCATTTTATTTAGTGATTTCCATTAACATCAATACATTATCAACAACGAGGCAAAGATTCAATGAGAAATATTTCTGAAAAAAGTGCACCCTAAAACCAACAGAAAGTACACAAATAAAGTAGGATGACCACCATGATCAGACTGCTCGAAATACCATTCAAAAGATGTGGTTAAAAACAAAAACAATCGAAACAAGAAATATCATTTAAAATAGATAAAATGCTGTTTGCAGTATATTAAAACAGTAATGAACTGACAATAACATAGCAGAAGTGTAGTAAATGATACATTTCTTCCCGTGGAGTCATGTTTTATACCAGTATATGGTAAACACGTCACCCGAAAACCGACCTTCTCGAGCGAGTGACCAGCTATGTCACCTAGTCGTATCAGCTATGTCTTTGTTTATTTGTTTGTATTGAAAAGAACACAACGACAACTGAAACAAAAATATAATTCGGGTAGTTTTATGCTGTTTGCAGTACATTAAAATAGTAATGAACTGACAATAACATAGCAGAAGTGTAGTAAATGACACATTTCTTCCTGAGGAGACTTGTATTGTACCAGTATATGGTAAACAGCGGGTAGTTTTATCATGTTTGCAGTATATTAAAATATTAATTTACTGACAATAAGATAACAGAAGTGAAGTAAATAACACTTTTCTTTCTGTGGAGACTTGTATTATACCAGTATATGGTAAACAGCGGGTAGTATTATGCTGTTTGCAGTATATTAAAAAATGAAATGACAATAACATAGCAGAAGTGAAGTAAATGACACATTTCTTCCCGTGGAGACTTGTATTGCACCAGTATATGGTAAATACATCACCCGAAAACCGACCTTCTCGAGTTTGTGACCAGCTATGTCACCATATTTGACCATATTATAGATTTAAAAGTTTTAGAATGACAACTTTTAAGTGGCATGACCCATAAGAAAAGCAGCCATCTATATCGAAATGTCGGGTCTGAGTATGCGCTGTTCGCAACTCGGAAGCTTTTACAATGTTTCTGAGTTTAAATTGTATGTACACAATAACAATCGTATTTGAATCAAACAACATGGATGTACACTTTTTCATTACACTAGTCACACATATCGTATCAAAGATACCTTTACAAACTCTGCACCCTTTTGTTTCATGGGATTTACCGACGAATACAGACGTCTATATGTGGATTCTTCTTTCGTTTTCGTCGCACTGAATTTCAGGAATAAAACCGGTTGAAGACCATGCTTTCGAGATTTAGTGTATAGATCACACGATTGGTAGGGTTTTTTCCCAAAAATAAAATCAGTTAAGTATTCATGGAAATCTACTTTCGTTTTCATTTCAGTAAACTTTAAAAAAAAAGCTTGCAATCAGTGATTTATTCAGAAAATCACGTAAGAATCAGGTTTTTAATTAACATCACGTTAGTGATTGTGCATGTATGATTCGTGTGTATATATATAAAGTCCTTTCTTACAGAGGTTTGTCTTCAGACGTATATCTTATATTTCAAGGCGTCGAAGAAACGGCGTTTGTTTTGAAAGCACCCTTTCGTACCTTTTTCTTCGCAAGGTTGTCGTTCCCTACACGCACTGAATGTTATGAGTCGATAGTGTTAGAGAGTGCATTTCGTACAGTATTTAGTTCAATTAAAGTTTGGCATTGTTATTCCTATTAACTAGCTGACAGATGAATAATAACCAGGTACTTGTTGTTCTATTGATCAGTAATATATCTAGGAAAGGGTTTTATAAACTGAGAACAAGAATAGTTATGATCCGTGTTCAAGATTGAATGGAGCTTGTCGCCGTTTCAAGGGTATTTCAGTTTTATGACGGCAGCAAGGTCACCTAAAATGTATTTCCTAACTTTCTCGCACCAGCCCCATCCAACATTAATCACATGCAAATGGCTATCTTCACACATAAACTTTTCAGTCCATTGATGCAATTCGAATGCGGCTAGGCAGCCGTACTATGTCAATCATCGGAAAGATTGAATGGGCAAGTCCTAATTCGACAGATGCATCGTGAATGTTTCTGTGAATAAGATCCAGATCAGACTACGCGGAAGGTCTGTACATGTCTGAAATGCCCATTTGTCCCGTTTTTATGTTTTCACAACCAACTGTCCCATACTATGTTACTAGATCTGATTCATTATGAGATATTCCGACAAAATACCTAACGTGTACCAGGCTCTTACCGGAGTTAAGACATCGCGGGTCACCCATCCAGGCACTAACCGCAATGGCCGTTGCATAAAAAGCCAATCATTCTACCAACGTCGCTATAAAAGCCGGCTTCTACAGCTGTAGAAGTGATATTTGTAGATGTATGTAAATACTGTTTTCAATGTAATAGAGACGCTCCTAGTGAATAGGCGTCTTAAATACACTCCGTTATCAATTTTCCTGCATACAGACGAATGTTGACGCCTCTGCAGCAAACAGATGTTGAAAATATTCTGACAAAAGGAGAGTTTGATCACAATGAACAATTTCTTCTTCTGCCATAATTCTTCAAACTAAATTCATTAATTGTAATTTCATTTACAGAGATGTTTCATATTTATTTATTTATTGTGTTGGAAAGGGTGAAGACAGTCCGCTAGTGCATCATTTAAAGTTCTAACCTGTCAACTATATGAAATAAAAGCTTTTGTCACACTTATCTTATAACTATTAAACCTTAAGTTAATATCTGTTAATATTTCAGCATCTATGTTTATTTTTTATTTAATTGATCTAGTTAAAGCAGATTTAAAACCGTTTATTGGTAAAAATTTAGAAACTTCAGCTTGTATGACACATTATAGCTGCAGTCAATGTTAAGCAAACTGTAAACCGAATGGTTTCAGGCTAAACTTGTCAATTCATGACTAAACTTCACATGCTGAATATCACATAGATCTTAGCATATAAAACGTCTAATCCCTACGTCAAAATTGACCCTTTCTGTTCTTGATAACCTTTTATTATAGAATATGATAGCCAGGTGAGTAATATAGGCACATCTTGGCCTTCTTGTTTAAAATAAAGGGACATTTGGCCTTCTTGTTCAAAATATTTAGATCCTGTCTATTTGCACAGGTTATTTAAATGAACTAAACTGCATCTGCTCCCTTTAAGTCATGCTTCAAAATCATGCGCGGTATCTTTGATGCTTTGCATCAAAATTTGTATTGTTTGTCTTCTCTAATAAAAATGTGTTTGGTCTGTGGTGATTGAATGGGGAAACTGTGCGTGGGTAGGCGACATTGACACCATTTTGTTATAGTAACAGGAACTCATCCAGTCTCTAAGTGATTAATTTCAACAGGAACCAGGAAAACATTTGTGAATTCAATTGAAATGCGATCTTTAAAAGACTTTGTTGAATACGACTAATTCTAAATCACCGGGAATCCAAAATTGGGACTTACTATTTAGATTTTGATATATTTGTCAAACAATTAAATTAGAAATGTCAATGGACCTATATTGTTTCTGTCCACATTTTAATAATAGTAAGCAAGCACACATCGCTACAGTGTTCTCCCTCAAACCTGTCAATGGACCTATATTGTTTCTGTCCACGTTTTAATAATAGTAAGCAAGCACACATCGTTACAGAGTTCTCCCTCAAACCTGTCAAGTGGTTGTCTGTTAAAACAAATATAGACGTCAACTATCATAAACTCTATTTCCCAAACAAGTAAAAAATAAATTCGTTATTAGTACCTTCAGTACTTTGATATTATGTACACATACCGTATCTGGATATGAAACTTTACAATCTCTTGATCCTTGAGTTATTGTCCCCCGCTTTTAGCGAAAGCTGGGGACTATTATTTCTCATTCGTCAGTCCGTCCGTCAGTCCGTCAGTCCGTCCGTCCCTCCGTCACGCTGTCACAAAAACTTTAACCTTGGTCATAACTTCTGAACCGTAATAGGTACTGCTTTCATATTTCACATGTGTATTCCTTGTGACAACCCCTTTCCATCAATACCAATTTTTTTGACCTTGTGACCTTGACCCTGACCTTTGACCTACATTTTAAAAATATTAACCTTGATCATAACTTTTGAACCATAACCGGTAGGGCTTTTTTATTTCACATGTGTATTCATTGTGACAAGACCTTTTCGTCAGTATCATATTTTTGGACCTTCTGACCTTTGACCGTGACCGTTGACCTACATTTTGAAAACTTTAACCTTGATCATAACTTTTGAACCATTACAGGTAGGGCTTTTATATTTCACATGTGTATTCCTTGTGACAAGCCCTTTCACTCAGTACCCATATGTTTGACCTTGTGACGTTCATCATGACCTTTGACCTACATTTCCAAAATGTTAACTTTGAGCATAACTTCTGAACCATAACAAGTATTGCTTTCATATTTTACATGTGTATTCCTTACAACAAGCCCTTTCCTTTGACCTTTTGACCTTCACCATGACCTTTGACCTACATTTCCACAATTTTAATCTTTATCATAACTTCTGAACCATAAGAGGTAGTGCTCTCATATTTCACATATGTATTCCTTGTGACAAGCCCTTTCCATCAGTACCCATATTTTTGACCTTGTGACCTTCATCATGACCTTTGACCTACATTCTGACCTATGTAATACATTGCTCATAATAAACCAGCCATGATTTAATTTTCCATATAATTTAATAAGGTCAATCTGTTTAGACTTCACAAATACAACTGACATATTACTATAAACAATAAAGCCTTCTCTAGACAGAAAAGACAGTTACAATATGCCAGGAAGCGTTGCAACCCAACCAATAAGACCCCCAAAGCGGGGGACCATAATTCTCTGAATTTGCTTGTTTATATTTAAGTTAGGGAGTATCGTTAAATATATGCACCACGTGATTGGCAGGTTTTTTTTCGAAATTAATATTGGGTAAGAATTCATGGAAATCTACTTTCAGTTTCGTATGACTTTATTTTAGAAGTTAAATTGCCCTACAATCAGTTTGAATTTTATTCAGGAAGTAACGTAAATAGCAGGTTTTTTAAAAATTAGCATTACGTAAATGATTTTACATGTACAGGTCTACGATCCGTATATATTTCATTTATGGATCACAAAGTTCATTTATACAGGGGGTTTGTTTTGGGAAGCGAGAAAATGGCGTTTGTTTGGATAGCAGCCTTTTGAAATTTATTTAGCTCAATAGATGTATGTAATAACTATCTCTCAAAAATTGTTGAAAATGGGTAATATCCAGGTACCAATTGTTCTATTAATCAGTAATAAAAGGCACCCAGGAAAGGGTTGTTTTGGGCTAAGGGGCACTTTTTTTTAACTGAGGACAATTATAGTAAATATGATCCGTGCTCAAGCTTGATTTCCATGGAACGATATTCAGTTATTTTACGGCAACAAGTTCACATAAAAAGTATTTCCTAACTTTCTCGCACCAGCCCTACATAACATTAATCACAGGCAACTGGCTACCTTCACACATAGACTATTCAGCCCATTTATGGAAGATGAATGGCTTATAGCACTCCCATTGTCAATCATCAGAAAGGGTGACGTCCAAGCCGGGGTTCGAACACAATGGTTTAATATACTTTGTCTATACCTACTGAGCTATCGCGGTTCGATCCGTGCTCAAGAAAATATAACCATACGCATGTTAGGGTTATGTTTTAAAATGTACAAAACGATATACCTGGGCAACCACGCTATCTGATCTCAGTGTCTGAAAAATGCATCGTGAATGACTTATTTGCGAACACCTAAGATGCGCGGAATCGGTCGTCCTGGATCTTTACTAGTCATAAAATGTCCATTTGTTTAGTTTTCCTGGAGCACAGTTCATATAATGGTAAAAAAGTTAAGGACGTTTTTACAATCAACTGTCCTATGATGTTTACAAGATATAGTTATTTATGACGGCTTTCGACAAAGTAGTATTTGCTTGTGCTTTTCGATTCAGTTATGTTTAAACTTATTTATTTTAAATTTATTGAAAAACAAACTTTCAGCTTTTAATAATCACGCTTCTTGTCTGCTTCCTAGAGACTTAACCAGTACTACTACATATTGGTCTCTTTAGCCCTCATCATTGACAGCTGACCTGAAGCTGACCTCAACGTAAGCCCCGCCCCCTTTTCGAAGAATGGGTCAAGACTCATCGTTACGTAAAGTAAGTCACCCCCTTCGACCAGACAACCTTTCTAAGGATACATGTGGTCAATAATGACGCGCTGAAATTTACTGATTCAATTTCAGCATTTTACGTCTTTATGAGACATGATATAACGTTATTTCCTTAAAACGGTGAAAACAAAGATCAGACAGTAAAAATATCGGAATGTTCACTTCAGAAGATAATTCCTGAAGTATACGTAGTGTAAACAAATTAACTGAGATACCAATGTATGCACCTTTTATCCATCCATAGTTTACATTAGCCATTGATAACAATTTACCCTTGTTTAATCTAGTAAAACGACACCTACGTATCGTGTTTTTTACTTTTTTAAACAAAAAATGAAACGGTTCAATGTAGTAAAACGACCAACGTTAAGAAACTATTTAGAAATGAATGAACATACAACTATTTAGAATGAATGAACACACTTACAGTTGATTAAAATTCAGAAGCGTATCTCTTTCAATTATAATAATACAGATACGTAACAGAAAGGGAAAGGTATCACTTACCGTTATATTTGAAATAAGTGATTTATATGTTTGAAAAGTACCACCGATAATACGATATTTTTAAAATAACGTTTTTTTACTGTCTGATCTTTGTTTTCACCGTTTTAAGGAAATAACGTTATATCATGTCTCATAAAGACGTAAAATGCTGAAGTTGAATCAGTACATTTCAGCGCGTCATTATTGACCACGCCTATCCTTAGAAAGGTTGTCAAGGTCGTGGGGGTGACTTACTTTACGTAACGATGAGTCTTGACCCATCCTTCAAAAAGGGGGCGGGGCTTACGTTGAGGTCAGCTTCAGGTCAGCTGTCAATCATGAGGGCTAAAGAGACCCATGTGTAGTAGTACTCACGCCGTTTGTGTGGACAATTCCACAAGGCAGAAACCGCTGATCACTAGATTTCATATTCGATTCATATGCCTGCATTAAGGTTTGTATTAAAACAGTTCATGTACCATGTTTATGTACATATTTTACAGACAATACAATTCACTAACATTGAAATAAACGATCAAATCTAATCTTTAAAAAAAAACAACTATGTAGTCCATTATCATGCGAGTGTTTTCACCTCAAAGTCAATATGAATTAATGGGTGGTACTTACCCTACATAATTGTTTACGTAGAAATGAATAAATCAATAGTACTTACACAAAGGCATACGTACGGATGAATCACTGGTTGGTACTTACACGATGGTTTACGTACTTATGTATCAATGAGTAGGTTTTAAACAATGGCTTACGTACGGATTAACCAATGTATGGTACTGACACAATGACTTTGTACGTATGAATCAATGAATGGTACTTACATAATGGATAACTTACGGATCAACCAATGAGTGGAACTTACACAATGGCTTACGTATGGATGAGTCAATGAGTAGTACTTACGCAATGGCTTACGTACGGATGAATCTTTGAGTGCTACTTACACAATAGTTTACGTACGGATGAATCAATGCGTGGTTCTTACACAATGGCTTGCGTACGTGTGTATCAATGGGTGGTTCTTACACAATAGCCTACGTACGGACGAATCAATGAGTGGTACTCCAACAATGGCTTACGTACGGATGAATCAATAAGTGGTACATATACAATGGCTTACGTACGGATAAATCAATAAGTGGTACTTACACATTGGTTTACGTACGGATGAATCAATGGGTGGTACTTGCACAATGGTTTATGTACGGATGAATCAATGAGTGGTATTTACACAATGGTTTATGTACGGACGAATCAATGAGTGGTACTTACACAATGACTTACGTACGTATGCATCAATTTGTGGCAATTATACATTGATTTACATACGGATCAATCAACGACGAGTGGGACTCGCACAAGTATTTACGATGTGGAACGCAGTAGTTCATGAAATAGTCTTGACAATTTATTTTAGATTTAAAAACACCTCCAAACCGGCTGTAGTTTACCTGGTGTTTAGGTTTTGACAAAGTCGGGCTGATATCGACTGTATTGAATCTACAACGGTAGCCGGATTTTTGGATCCGTCTAACATTACCGCTGTAAAACTACGGATTGAAAGCTGGGTATAAACGTGTTACGGTTATAACTTGGAATAATCGTAAAATGTGTGGTTTTGCACTACTGTCGTGGTTGACTGCTTAATGAAATATCCAAACCATCTGTGTTTACTTTACTTGTTGTTTAGGTTTTGACAAAGTCGATCAATGTTTGTAAATTTCTTCTGTGTGTCAAATGTTTTACACGCACGCACGCACGGACAGACAGACAGGCAGACACACAGACAGACACACACACAAACATAGTTCGGTGAATGGTTTGGACCCTGTTTGTGTAAACCTTATGGTTTCTACTGTCAAGTCCTAACTGTTACACACGTCAGACAAAATCCGTTACATACTAGTGCCCTTGCAATCGCCGAAAATGTAAAGCTCCCATGTTGGAGAGTTCCGAACAATCGTCTACCGTTGTAGTTTCAATACAGTGCTGTTATACAATGCTGTCACATGTGGAAGTATAATGAGAATTGTATTCAACCATGGGTAGGCTTTTTATCCTTCTGAAGAGTAAGCAGGAACCATGCTTCTATAGAGCCTCGCCGAAAACATTTGCTACCAGTGTAGGACCAGATCAACTTGTGTATACTCATAGTCAGACCAGGTTCTGCAAGTGTACGAAGGCAAATTTGATTACGTCGATCGTTTGTTTGTTTGAATTGTGTTAAACGCCGCTTTCAACATTACATAAGTTGTATCACGGCGTTTCCGTTGTAAATTACCAGTACTGATGTTAATTATATCATGGCACCGGTACATCATTCGAAATGCTAGTGTCGAGATAGGAAGCAACTAGTACCAGTTTTTAAGTCTTTTGCATGACCCGACTCGGGGTCGACCCCGGGTCTCCCGCTCTCGAAGTGGACGATCTAACCACTACAACGCAGGGGCGGTTCTCTACGTCGATGCTGTTAAAATGATAAATATTTGTTATATAGTGTATATCAATATATTACATTTATGATTTTACATATAAATGAAAACATATTATAATAACCTTTATGTATATTTCAATACGGTTTCAATCACTTGCAGATAAGGCATCATAAACAATGGCAGATCTTTTAAAAGACAGCGACATGGACCAGTTAGAACAATGGATTGGAAAAAGGCCCAAAACGTTCAAGTTGCTGTATAAGATATCGAGAGATGGGTGTGTCTCTACAACATTCCACCAGAAATGTAACAACCAGGGTCCAACTGTTACAGTCTTGTACAACCAACAACAAACTGTATACGGCGGATACACGAGTCAGAGCTGGAAGAATGGACAAGCTTTTGTTGTTGACGGCCAGGCTTTTCTGTTTCGACTTCATTTCAATGGTAAATCAAGTCCTATGAAAATGGCAAGAAACGGAAACGGTAATGATGTATATGACCATAATCTTTATGGTCCAACATTTGGAGGTGGGCATGATTTACATACATTTAGCAACACGATCAATAATTCTGGTGGATACTTTACACTGAATGGGTCTGTGAATATTGGTAGTTCTTTCAAGATCAGTGGACTACAGCCTAATCAGATCAACAACGGTAACATGAACGTTACTGACCTTGAAGTGTACAAAGTAACAGGTAAGTTCTTATAAAACAGCAGTTCAGTCAATGAGATGGTACATTAAATTACACCAACAACACCACACATCAAATGAAGTAGATGCATTTTGAAAGGTGTATATGCTATCGTTAACTAACATTACACTTAACCCTTTCCCACCTATAGACTCATTTTGACGCATCAGACGACTTTTGAAAACATCGTGACAAAAGGAGAAATTGCTCTATACGAGCAATTTCTCCTTTTGCCACAATGTTTTCAACTTTTTTCAGTAATAATTTTTTCCATATTTGTGTAGACATTTTCGCCTGCTGTATGTAGGAAAGGGTCAACTGGATGAAATGCCGTTTGTTACCCATTATTTATACTCATAAGTTGAATGTTCATGTAAAAAGAATTCTTAGCAAAATGGACGATTTCGGTAACATATCGTATCGTTCTCTAGCTGTCCAAGACGTTTTAATTCGATGAGAAGTCATTATCGGAATTATGCACTTCTCTTTGGTGGCTTGATTCCCTTCGTCTGTTGTCTTTTGTAATTTAGTTTTGATGCCATTATTTCCAAACAACGTAATGTTGAATGTTCATGTCAAAACGTTTCTTGGCAAAGTAAACGATCCCGGTAATATACCTTATTTGTGTCTAGTTGTTCGAAAAGTGTTGTTTGAAAGATAACACAATATCGTCGGATACATGAGTCAGGGCTGGACAGGCAGGGGAAGCTAACTTTATTGACAGTTTCGACCACATTATAAGTCCTGTGCAAATGTCAAGAAACGGGAACGGCAATGATTTTTTTAAACATCCTTAATGATGATAGTAATGACGTCGCGCAAGCTAACCCGGCACATCAACGTAAGGTTAAATTACGTTAAGTAAGTTGTATACTGTTTGACAGTAGGGGCCGTTTTGAATAATCAAAGACCTAATAACACATGGAATAATCAAATGTTTAAAACATATTTAATTTTTAGCTCCACTGGCTGAAAACCAGTCGAGCTTATGTCATGGCGAATTGTCCGTGCGTGCGTGCATGTGTTAACTTTTTCCTTTAAACGACTTCTTCTCCCTAACCACTTGGCCAATTTGGTTCAAACTGCATAGGAAGCATCCTCTCAGTGTCCTCTCTCAATTCCTTCATTTTTTTTATCCATCCATAACTCTCCAAAATCTTCTTCTCTGAAAGTGTCTGGCCGATTTTCAAATAATGTTGTAGAAATGTTCCTTGGGTGACCCTTTATTAGATTCTTTCAAGAAATGTTGATTGGTTGAAAAGCATGGCCGCCAGGGGGCGGGGCTATTTTGCCTTATATAGCTATAGTGAAAACTTAAAAAATCTTCTTCTCCTTTCAGCCGATTTTCAAATAATCTTGTAGAAATGTTCCATGGGTGACCCTCTATCAGATTCCTTCAACCCATGTTGATTGGTAAAAAAACATGGCCGCCAGAGGGCGGGGCTATTTTGCCTTATATGGCTAAAGAGAAAACTTAAAAAATCTTCTCCTCCGAAATTGTCTGGCTGATATTCAAATAATTTTGTAGAAATTTTCCTAGGCTGACCCTCTATCAGATTCCTTCAAGCCATGTTGATTGGTTGAAAAATATGTGGCTATAGTGAAAACTTAAAATATCCTCTACTCCGAAAGTGTCAGGCTGATATTCAAATAATTTTGCAGAAACATTCCTTGGGTGACACTCTAAAAGATTCCTTTAAGCCATGGTGGTTGGTAAAAAACATGGCCACCAGGGGGCAGGGCTGTTTGGATATTTGATTTTTGCCTTATGGCCGTGGAGCGATACTGGCCCTCTTGGGCCTCTTGTTTAAAACAATTGACAGTTATTTCTAAAACTGAATTATCAAAGACTGAAAGTTATCCTGTTGGTAGGTGCATTTGACGTTGTGCCGGGTAAGCGCGACGTCAATAAGTCAAGAAGTATTTGTAGCTGTGGTTATTATTGTTGTTGAAATGGTGTATTAAGTATTTCATCATCCTTTGTACAGAGCATGATGCAGTGCTAGTAGGACTTATGCGTATCAATAAATGCAATACTTCCATGATAATATTGTTACTGAACGAAATGTTCAGGTTTAAAATTGCTAATATATTTCTTATACGTGTCCGACATAAGAAATAGATCATAGCATACCTCGATTATGTTTTCTGTCCTGGTTTACATAGGTTGTGTTGCAAATATTGCACGATATGAAGAGTCTGTGTAACGATCTTGATTGTTTAAGATAACAGTGTGGGTTTAATTTATTCTATCTTTAATTCACATGTATGTGGTTTTCTCTTGACAGACGGCCAGAGAGAAAAACTTAAAGGTGAATTCCCTTGGCGAATGATACCATCTTTAGATTATGAGGTAATGTCAAATATTGCAAATTTGTTCTGTAATGTACTTGGCTAATCGTTTATATTATGATAAATACGCTAAAGTACTAAAATATGAGTTGCAGTCTGCTACAATAAAAAGTATGTAGCCGTTGTTATTATTAAATCGATTAAATCTCATGTTTCCCAGCAACGCCTTATTTTGTCGACTGTTTTGTACAAAATTGTGTATAAAGGTCAATTATCTACCAAAACAGTTATTTGTTTGACAACCGCAAATGATTCCTGGCTCGATGAAGGGTAAAATAGTTACATTTAAGATCAGCTTGCATACTCGTAGTCTTCTAGTGGTCAAGCGTCCATCTTGATCTCCATGAATACAAGTAGTATTTTATTATAGTGACATGTGTATAACCAAACAATCATATAACAAAATAAAATAATAGAAAAATACACCCGACCGCATGGACCTATATGTCACTGATAAGAAAGTGATATTTACACAGTGAGTACATTTCACTGCTCCACCGGATAAACACATTCATCAACATAAGTACGCAGCACCGAGTCGCTCATGTAGTTGTTATGTTTCCTAGTACACAGAGGGTTAGAGACATCCCAATTACGCAACCGAATTCGATCGCATGACCCTAATCATTCTTATAAAATGACGATTTCTTCACGTAGGACGAGATATGTTTAATTTCTTTTAGTGTAAAGAAACATGTTTGAGTTTGTGTGGAGTACATGAGATATGTAACGGAAACAAAAACAATAACAAAATATATTACATGTTCTATATGTATGCTTATTTGTTTTTGTTAGCTTGTTGGTCGATTAGAGGAGGATGTTATTCACTTTAAAGTGGACAAACGACTAAAACTAAAGCAAGCACGTGTCGTTCTCACTGGACCTGTAGGTGTCGGAAAATCCAGCCTGTGTAATACTATTAATTCAATACTTAAAGGCCGGGTTACCCAGAAGGCTTCAAGCGGGAGTGCAGAAAAAAGTTTGACGACAGAGGTAAAGTCTTTTTTGATAGTTTTCACGATTATACCCAGTATCATATTAAAAATCTTACGTAGTCAAGGGAATAAAATGTGTCCGTAGAAATACGTCGCTTAGTATATTACTACGAGGCACGTGGATTAATCAATATATGGCTAGACCGAAACGACGTGTTGCTACTACAACAAAAAAAATATTGATTATGTTAGTGATACACAGTTTTATATTGTCTTCTCGGAGCTGTGGCAAACTTAACTTTTGTTTGTTCAACAAAATTAGTTCATACGAAATATGTCACAGTGTACATAACGATTTCAACTCTTGATCCCCTTACTGTTTGTGATATAATTTCAGTACACTCAATACATCTTACGAACGAGATCGGGAGCGAAACTAAACTTCCGGTTATGTGACACCCCCGGACTCGAGGAAAGTCAAGGACTTGAATCAGTGGAGTTCAGTTACTTGTTAGATGGCCACATTCCTAATCATTACGAGGTAGAGTATACAGGGTGGTTCTAAATTCTAATAGCCGATTCAATATACATTGTGTTATGTACATTGCCATTAAAACTGCATTTGAAAGATTCATTAAATTGAACATTCGTCGGTGGCATCATTCACGAAATAGCTTGTGGAATATTAGTTTTGAGATCAACAAACAAACTGTAATAATTAAGGGCATCATATCTGTTAAAATATGTTATTTAAGCTCTACTTGCTGAGATCCAGTGTAGTTTATACCATGGCAAATTGTCCGCCGTATGTCCTAGCCTTAACTTTTGCCGTCAAACGACCTCTCAGTAACCATTGGACACACTGTGATGAAGCTCAACAGCAAGTACCCTCTGAATGTCCTCTTCAAGATTCCTTAAACTAGCTTTGATCCCTGAAAATAATTGTTGCCGCGGCACGAAAAAGTTGGTATAATGAAAACAACTCCCAGGTTTTTTTCCCTCACTAACCTCATGCCAAATGTTGATATCATTTACAGGGATGTCCCTTCAGTAACTCTATCTATCAAGTTCATTTCTTCAACTCATCTTAATTCGTCAAAGAACATGTCTGCAAGGGTGGCGGAATTTGCGTCGTATATGATCATAACGCACGTATCTTTTCCTCAGAAACCACTTGCCCAATGTTGATATTATTTCACAGGCATGTTTATTTTGATTTATTTATTTCATTGTCATTTGTCTAGACATATGGCCACCAGCGGAAGGGACTGTTTTAACTTATATAGCTATTTTGAAAACTTCAACAATTTTCTCCTCAGAAAATATGTTGTGGAAATGTCCCCTGTATGACCCTCTATCTGGTTTCTTCAAGTCATATTGATTGATAAATAAGCATGGCCGCCAGGGTCGGTTGGGCAGTTTTACCCTTCCTAATTGTCGCGAAAAAAATAATCCTAAGAACATATTTGCCAAATGTTGAAATTACTTCACAGAAATGTTCAGAATGTTACCTTCTCCAAAATTCTTTCAAATCGAATGTATTGGTCCAATACAATGATCGCTTGTAGGTCTTGATGTTTTACCCTAAATATATATGTTGAAAAGAAATCTTAAAAAATGTTCTCCTCAGAATGTATTGGTCCGATTTTCAAATATTGCTATGGTGACTCTCTCATAAAATACACATGCAACAAAGAGCGGGGTTATTTTACTTAATGAACTAAATTGGTACCCTTGTTTATACATTCTGTCGTAATATCACTTACACTCGTACTCGACAATATCAACTGCATCCTGGTATGTGTACAAACATATATTGTTTTCGTGACTTGCTTGTGTTTTTTATCAAATTTAGTCTGCTGAGAATGCCGCAAGAACTGGTTAAGTCACCAGGCAGTAGATTTCCATCTCGCAATCGAGGGAAAAATACAACTTAGCATAACATTTTACATTAGGTTGGTATCTTTCGTGAGAGGCATCGTCGGACAACCCTTCGCCGGCACTTTTATTACGCATATGCTTTATTAGAGCGATAACGGAATGCAAACCGAAGGTTCCGATAATGATAATGAGTGACTGACAGTTTGACTAACACGTCCTTTCCAGTTTCATCTAACCACTATATATTGGACCGATTTTAAGTAAAATATCAATCGGATGTCCCTCTACAAAGTTTCGTCAATCAATGTTGATTGATAAAAAAGCATGGCCACCAGGGCCAAGGCTGTTTAACCTTTTATGCATGTGACGAAAACTTTAAAATGTAGGATAAATTTTGCCTTACGGTATTGGAGCCATACTGGCCCTCTTGTGTATACATCATGTCGTAAACCAGCACATACACAAGCATTACTATCATTTACACCCGTACTTGCCAATAACAAACATTGACTAACACGTATGTTGCAGTTTCATCCAAGCAAGGCTATTAGCCCCGGTAAACATGGATTTAAAGCTAGTCCAACATTAGAGGACAAGATTCACATGGTGGTTTTCGTCGTGGATTCTTCAAAGCTGGACGTTTTACCCAGTAAAGTTGTGGACAAAATCAAGAATTTCCAGTCGATTGTTCGTCAGAAAGGTAATGGTGATACTAATTAGTCGCCAGGAAGAAGCCCGCGACTAATATGTTTAATAGCTTCTCGGAAATGACATGGGAGGAAGATTTTTTGTTATATTATTAGCTCTACTGGCCAGAGGCCAGAAGAGCCTATGCCGTGGCGTGGTGTCCGTCGTCCGTTCGTCCGTAAACAATGGCTTGTGAACGCAATACAGTCTTCAGTTTTGATTGTATCTCAATCAAACTTATACAGTAGTTAGATATCCATGAGAGCTGGGTTCCTTTCGCAAACCAGCCAGATCCGCCAATGCAAGACGACTGGATTGTGGCCCTTGGAATTGTCAAAATTGCTATAATAGAGCTTGTGAACACAATAGAGACTCCATTTACTATCTGATCTTCACCAAACTTACAGCAGTAAGTTAGGTATCCATGAGAGCTTGGTTCCTTTGCAAACAAGCTAGATCTGGCCATGCAAGACTGAATTATGGCCCTTGAAATTGTCAGAATTGCTATAATAGAGCTTGTGAACGCCATAAAGTCTTCAGTTTTGATTGTATCTCAATCAAACTTATACAGTAGTTAGAACTTAGATATCCATGAGAACTCGGTTCCTTTCGGAAACCAGCCAGATCCGCCCATGCAAGACTGGATTATGGCCCTTGGAATTGTCAAAATTATTATAATAGAGCTTGTGAACACAATAGAGGCTTTATTTAGTATCTGATCTTCACCAAACTTAAGTAGTAGTTAAATATTGATGAGAGCTGGGTTCCTTTTGAAAACCAGCCAGATGTGTCCTTGCATGACTGGATTATGGCCCTTGAAATTGTCAAAATTGCTATAATACAGCTTGTGAGCACAAAGAGCCTCCATTTACCTATCCGATCTTCCCCAAACGTAGATAGTAGTTAAATATTGTGATAGCTCGTTCCTTTTGCAACCAGCCAGATCCGCCCATGCAAGACTGATTAAGGCCCTTGAAATTGTCAAAAATTGCTATAATAGAGCTTGTGAACACAATAGAGGCTCCATTTACTCTCTGATCTTCACCAAACTTAGATAGTAGTGGATATTGAATGAGCTCGGTGCCTTTCGAAAACCAGCCAGATGTGCTCTTGCATGACTGGATTATGGCCCTTGAAATTGTCAAATTGCTATGATACAGCTTGTGAACACAATAGAGCCTCCATTTACTATCCGATATTCACCAACTTAGATAGTAGTTAAATATTGATAAGAGCTTGGTTCCTTTCGCAAACAAACCAGATCCGCTCAGACTGGATTATGGCCCTTGAAATTTTCAAATTTGTCTATAAAAACAGCTTGTGAACACAATAGAGCCTCCATTTACTATCCGATCTCACCATACATACATGCTCTGGATTAAAAATGACCAAAGAACCCATCCCAGTAGAGCAAAAGGCACTCATGGGCCTCTTGGTTTTTTTAATGTCTTGAACATATTACAATTGTGTTTGTTTAAAAACACTTAGTTATGACACATCTAAAGTGAAATAATAATCCGATGTTTTAAGTATTTGCAGTGTCTTTATTTTGACTCGCATTTATGTTTTTTTTTTGTCTTATTACGAAGACATAGAGTCCCTGTTAAACTTGCTACAGACCTGTGTTATGTGTCAATATCGATATAAAAATCACGTCGAATTCTCCTTTTAATAGCAATTTTACTTGCTGAAGTTATTTTCATGTTCAAAGACATGTCTTGATTTGTGTAAATTAATTTAATTATGTTAATCCATGTATATCTAAAATAGGAACTGTTTCTAAGCTAATATCTGTTGTGTCCTAGTTTCGTGACCTTTAACATCGATTTTTGCGCATGCGCATTTCGATATCAA
Organism: Serripes groenlandicus; assembly: GCA_031761405.1. Classification (NCBI taxonomy): domain Eukaryota; kingdom Metazoa; phylum Mollusca; class Bivalvia; order Cardiida; family Cardiidae; genus Serripes; species Serripes groenlandicus. The sequence continues at coordinate 32,031 of JASEVX010000900.1, forward strand.
GAAAGCGAGTGGTCTAAATATTATTTTTAAGTATCAGCATAAACTGGTAACCTAAACAAAAATAAGAAATATTTTGAAATATGTCACAAATATATGCCTGTTTATCAGTCAGTGAACGACCAAAACGCTTTTATCCTCAGTTCGTGACCTAGTTCATATTGCCAAAATCCAAAATATGAAGGGAAGTAAACGAAAGTGAAATGTAAACTTAGTAAAGCGCTTACATGACAATGACCAGTAATGCAGACAAAAAATGTCGATCGAAAAATGATTTCTTATACGTCACGCTACGAAGACTTAAATCATTTTATTTAACACAAAATGTAAAATTCACATAAAGATAGTACAGACAGGCTTTTTTTTTTCTCGAATGCAGTGGAATAAAACATGCACAAAAGCTTTGCCTGATTTTTTTATTCACTTCTTCGATGTCACAACGACTCGATCTTGACACGCGGTCAACATTTCGAAAGAATGCTCAAACATCTAATATTACAGATAGATAGCAATATTACACAATTAAGAAAAGAACAAACTCTGATAAACAATAATTTTAGAAATAAAGAAAATCTGGTCTTGGGCACCCAATTCATTTCATACTTTCCTCCTTTTAAATAGTAATGGGGACCTCGCAATTGGCATTAGTCATTAATTGAAAACATTTTGTGTATGTTTAGACTAATGAAAGTCAAGAATGCATGTGTGTAAAAAATAACAAGACAATTTTGATGCTAAGCATCAAAGACGCCGCGGCCATGATTTTAAATCATGACTTAAAGGAAGCAGATGTAGTTCAATACATTTAAATAACCCTGTGCAAACGGACAGGGTGTAAATATTTGGACGAGAAGGCCAAATGTACCTTTATCTTAAACAGAAGGCCAGATGTTCCTTTATTGCTCACCTGGATACCATAGTCTATAATAAAATGTTATCAAGAGCAAACAGGGTCTATTTTGACGTAGGGATTATACACTTTTATGCTAGGATCTAGGATCTAGGTGAATTCAGCATGTAAAGTTTAGTCTTCAAACCATTTGGGAGAGAGAGACGATTCGAAGATGAGGAGAGAGAGAGACGAACATGAGATAGAGAGCTGACAGACTCCGAGATAGAGATGAGGAGATCCGAGACCGAGATGAGAGATCCCGAGATCTAAGAGAGATACGATGACGGAGGCCGAGAGACTGTACGAGACGAGAGAGAGAGAATTGGGAGAATATGACTTATTCTACACAGAGAGTGATGTGGAGCGAGAGAGAGACGGAGACTGTGATGGTGCCGATCGTGAAGACTCTCGAGCCTGAGAGAGCCGTGATGTGACGGGAGAGGAGAGAGGGGGAGTGAGATTGTGTTTGCTAGGGCACAACAGATGAGAATGAGACGAGATCTGACGAGAGACTGGAATTTGGATCGATTGACGAAGAGAATTTTGGAAGAGACGACAAAGAGAGGAAGAGAGATTGTGAGTGTGAATGACGAGAGAGTATGAGAGGGATGAGAGTGAGAGATCTGCTTGTGAGAGTAGAGAGACGAGGGACGAGAGAGAGAGAGAGAGAGAAGAGCAGAGATGAGAGACGTACGATGAGATGAGAGAGACGAGAGAGAGACAGCGAGAGAGAGCTGATCCAAATTCTTTTACGAAAGCATTAATGACTGAGACAGCGGACGAGGACGATCTCGAGAAGGAGAAAGAGAATCGAGAGACATACAGAGAGAGCCAGCGTGCGAGAGAGAAGAGATTCTACTGGACGTGCGGAACCTTAGTTTTGAAATCTTAGCGAGAGTTATTAGAAATCGAAGAGATCTCTCGATGGAATACTCGGAGAGAGACTACAGTTAGAGAACTCTCATTAAAGAGGGGAATTGAGAGAGGGGGAGTTGAACTAGAGATCCCGAGAGGATGAGAGAGAGGTTCCTTTACGGTGGAGAGAGAGAGAGAGAGACTAGATGACGAAGAGGAGAGAGAGAGAGGAGAGAGAGAGAGAGAGAGAGATGCGATCAGAAGGAGAGTAAATGAGGGAGAGATGAGAGAGAGAGAGAGAGAGAGAGAGAGAGAGAGAGAGAGAGAAAAAAGATGAGAGAGATGATCAGATGAGAGAACAGAGAGCCAGAAGAGAACAAGAGAGACAGATGAGAGGAGACAGGAGAGACAGAGAGACAGAGAGAGAAGAGAGAGAGAGAGAGAGAGAGAGAGAGAGAGAGGAGACAGACAGAGAGAGACAGAGTGGGAGAGAGAGAGAGAGAGGAGATAGAGAGAGAGAGAGAGAGAGAGAGGGGGGGATAGGGGGAGAGAGAAGGAGAGGGTGGGATGATTATGATCATTTGCATCAATTCAAAAAGGGGTTCATTTCAGGTATTCCACAGTCATGTTCAGACAAAAATTGACGACAAATTGCAAAGAAGCAATCCACTCAATATTCATTGGCGTATAATAGTATTGCTGTGGAAAAAGTGGTTCTTACAGCAGCCAGAAAACGTTCGGGTTACCACGTTCCAGCGTTCTACCGTTGAAGAAATACGAGAACGAGTTGAATTAAGATGTGACATCAGCGGGGTGACCTTGCTGTCACTTAAGACAAATATTAGGTTTTCTTGAAGATTATCTTGAAAATATGATAGATGAGTTGAGACGACGGAAACGTGATAGTAGCTAATATGCAACCTTTTAGACCTAATACCTTGTTGATGATCAGACAGTGTCTCTCAACCATTGTGTATGGTTTAATTGGACAGTATCACAAACACGTCATATTCAATAATATGTAATAAACATTTATATTAGAGCGATAACCGGTAAATTTTAAACAATACTTTTTTACATAACAATAAGGCAAATAACTGCGTATTATGAAAATATCATTCGGATATTAGTATCCTTATTCTGCATTACATATCACATACCATACCTTCTCTGGCAGTAGGTGGAAACAGTATACTATCGAAGATAAAGTACTTTGACTCTGCGTAAGTATCGACGGGTAGCCTAAGCAAGCGAGCAGGCTAATCGACACTTTCGACTCCCTGTTGATTTTTGTTTCGGGATTCATAACTCTATATCTCTATTCCCTGCGACGGTTGCTCAGGCTTATCTGGGTCGATACATTACTTTGGTCCATAAAGGTGGTATTCTCGTGGAACAGCTATATGTAAGTGAGTGTCTATCTGTCATTTCGATATTTCACATTCGATAATGTTAACTTTTTATTCTCCATTCTTGTTATCGTCAGGCCGAAAGTGCTCAGTCTGTAAACCACGTGATCGTCAGTTAGAACCCATCTGATAATTGATTCTTTCGTGATGATTGACAAATGCATTTGTTACTAGCTGTGTCATTCGTCTTTCCACCAACGCGCTTTAACTATATATGTGAGGAGACTAGCCAGTTGTCTGGTAAAAGTGCTGTTTGGAGGTATTGGTGGCGAGAAAGCCAGGAAACCCTATGGTTATACTGAACTGGCCTCCATGACATAAATCATATATGGTGTTTGAACTTGCGTTTACCTAATTGCAAATCTAATTAACTGTGTTTGTACCAGTCGTCATATATTGTTAGGATTACGCATAGGTATTATTATGCTTATGTTAACATATTATTCGCCAGCATTACCAAATTATCATTATTATGTACACAGTTTCTTGATAAATGTCCACGACGATGGTAAATTCATTGGATGGATGTATGAATATATACAAGTATGAATGTTGAATAAATAAATCCTTTATCTTATGTTAGCTACAACTGGTGTTAAAGTTATACGGCAGTCCATCACACTCCGGTGCACAGACATGTGTACAGCAACACATATACGCAAATTGTAATTCATTGGACACTTTATTCAAAGGAGAAATATACCATTTTCGACCATCAAAACTCAGTCGATTATGATGATAAATATCACCCCCTCTCTTTGAAATGATTATCCTTGGAAGAAAAACAGCAAAAGAGTTAGAGACGATCCAGGCGGAGCAAAGAGGTTAAAGTAAGAAAAGGAAAAAAACAAAAAAAAAAAAAAAAAAAAAAAAGAAACAAAAAAAACAAAAAAAAAAAAACTAAAAAAAAAAAAAAAAAAAAAAAAAAAAAAAAAAAAAAAAAAAAAAAAAAAAAAAAAAAAAAAAAAAAAAACAAAAAAAAAAAAAAAAAAAAAAAAAAAAAAAGAAAAAGTGCTTTAACCCAATGGTTATAACTAGCATGTTCCTGACTTCCCAAATGCTAGTCGAACATTTTGCGGCGGTATTTTAGAACATTTTGAAGTTTGTTATGATCTGTTATATTCTTGCTAGTAACTTTTGGCCAATTATCTTTCAGTACTTCAGCGCTTATGTGACTTTACCTCGATAGTACCTGTAAACAAGAGGGTCACGATGCCCTGGATCGCTATTCCGTGTAATGC
>JASEVX010000901.1:0-36360 GCA_031761405.1 Serripes groenlandicus
TCTGTCTCTCTCTCTCTCTCTCTCTCTCTCTCTCTCTCTCTATATATATATATATATATATATATAGATAGAAGACGTGTGTTTGCTTTACTGAACATATTGCGAGGTCAAAAGGGGCATCTAAATCTTAATATAAAACACAAATATCCAGGCGTAAATACCAGAATAAGAGAATACACGTTCTTTTCTTAATGGAAAACACTGTTAGAAAAAGCGTTACACATCATGTTGTCGACGATTCAATTTCGAGTCGACGACAATGGCGATTCGTAAATTATATTCTCACGACCCTAGCAACCATCGGAAAGGAGAGGATAATTACGCGATACATCGTTAATGTTTTTTATCTAAACAATCCAAAACCAGTGTTAATTTTCTAAATGGTGACATGTTTAAAACAAACAAAACGACAAATTTTAAATAGCCAATATCAAATTATACAATAAAAAGGGTGTTGCATGATAATGGGAATATAATGTGTTAAGACTCGTTCCTTCTACGTATTTCTGCTCTTTTGTTTTTTTAAAAATATATTTGTTATTTTATGTCATTAAACGTACTTTACAGTAATTCATCGTTACCGTTACAGTACGTATAGAGATATGTTCCTTCGACGTTTTTTTGTGTTGTTCTAACGTTCCTGGCGGGCTATGTTTACACAATCTACGAAAATGGCGCCTGTGTAGAGTCACATTTACGGACACTCTTTCGTGCATCGCCTGAAATGTTTTATTTTGGAAGCTACAGACCTACGTTATGATCTGCGGCTATATCACTCAGTGGTTGTGCAATTTTCGGGTTTTCCAGGTACTAAAATCACCAATTTGGAAATAATCGACGATTTTGCTCCAGATATTGTGGTACTAATGATTGGGACCTATGTCATTTATTGATGCCAACACACCTTCGGATGTTGCTAGTGCCATTATTAGTTCGGTTGAAAGACTTTTGACAATACATAGTACACAAATCTTAATATAGTGAGTCAGATTATTCACAGGAAATCATCCGTTTCAACGCGATTTCCAGTCAATGTTGATTGGTTTAGCTCTAGAGTAGACACTACTAACCAGCTGCTCTCTCTATGCCGGGAGGCCCGATACCCGACACAGGCCAGATTGTGGCGCTTCAAAAGATGTTGGTCACTAGTTGCTAAACAAACAGTTTTCGCCAGGGATGGAACACATTTGACCGATGAGGGTCAAGTAAAACTATTCATCAACTTAAAAGGAGCCGTAATTTCTGTATTGAACAACTCATTCTAGTCAAGATATGTGTTATTAGATTATTTTTATTTCATTTCCTGAAACATTTAGTCTGCATCCCTTCCTTCATTATTATTATCAATCTGTTCTATATGATTTGTTTTGCTAGGGATACTTTATATATCATACGTTACGTAAGAAAGAATTAATTTATTAGGTTCTGCTTTACATGGTTTTGCCTTTTAAATGTTATTCAATTTTTAAGGCAGGTTCTGCTTTACACGGTATGCATGGTCTGTAACATCTGACAGGGTCTGCCTGTTCTACAATTTTCAAGCGGGGTTCTGCTTTACACGTCATAAGGGTCTGCAACAGCTGGCAATGTTTTGCTTTTTCGACAATTACAAGCAGGGTTCTTCTCAACACTGTATGCAGGGTCTACAACAGCTGGCAGGGTTCTGCTTAACACTGTATGCAGGGACTACAACAGCTGGCAGGATTTTTCCGTAGCTACAATTTTCAAGCATGCTTATGCAGGGTTTATACATTGTTCTACCTTACACCATATGTCCCCTCTGCAGCACGTAGAAAACGTCTGCCTGTTAGGACATGTCCAATGTTTCGCTGTTAATTGTCTTCAGTTATGAAAGACAAGCAGTTATATTTCATTTTATATTTTACACTTGCCAAGAGTTTGAATTTCTTTATCATGGAGTTTATTCAATCACAAAATGGTCTGAACAGTGCTCTCTTTTGCTTTTTATTTTTGGAACAAATCTTAGTTTAGCAATATCTATTCTAAGATACTGTCACATGCTTTACTATATATAGACTGTCATAGTTTGCAAAAAAATAATAGGTGTAGGTTTGTGCTCGCATCCAATTTGTTTGTCGGCCGGATGATTTAGGATCAGACCTGGACAAAGCATAGTCTGTGATCAGACTCATAAATGATGATCATTTTCTCAATACAAGTATTTTCCATTTAGATGCATGCTAAAAGGAAGTCTACCATTAACAGGACAGAATGCCACTAAAGGGACCAGCACTCAAACATTAAGTTCTGAAGTACCTGGAACAAGTTCTCAAACAAACTTTCATGCCAATGTCAGTTTGAACCCAGAGAACAGTCGGATTCTTAATTCTAGAAACCACATTAATGGTTACCATCCACACAGACAGGTTGGTTCCCGGACCCGGCCCGGGTTTCTCAGTCAGAAAGTGAAGAGGAGGACAGTGACGAGGGAGTTGTCTCTTTCCAAAGTGTTTTAACATATCACACTGATACTTTCTAAGGTATGAACAATCCTACATATATAGAACCAGTTGCTACTCCAATTAACTTCCAAACTTCTGCGGCTATTCAGAAGAAAATTTACGAAAATAAATTTGTAGATTTTTCTTTACTCTTGCCTTCGGATTCAATATCACAGGGCAACTCAAAAGTCAAAAAAGATATCTTCTATCGAAACATGCACAACAGCCTGTTTACGGTTTGTGTCAGTGTATTCTGTCATCTTTCCATATGAAACGCCAGCACTTATGAAATAAGTACAGACTACTTCACCACTTTAGCTACCCAAAAGGTCAGTCAGTAAATTTCTTTATCGACCCACTCTTTTCCTCGATTCACTATTCTTCCTTTGATGATGTGGTTTCCTTAGGTCCAGGGACATTCATGGCAAAAACAGATATTGATAGCGCATTTCGACTCATTCCCATACATCCACTAGACCATGAACTGCTAGGTTTCACATTTCTGGAAAAATACTATTTTGATACATGCCTTCCCGTGGGTGTTTCTAGCTCCTGTGCAATATTCGAACAAATCAGTACAGCTGTCCACTGGATAGCTTTTACACAGTTAAAGGTGCAACAACATATGGTAAATATTTTAGATGATTTTCTAGCTTGACTCCATTTCTATGGAGGCATGTTTGCCAGAAGATCAATTGGAAAAGTTGCAAGCCCCCTGGCACATTGTAGGAAAAGACTTAATCTCAAATTGAAAGAGCTACAGTCTTTGCTTGGTCTTTTGAATTTATGCTACCAAGTGGTTGTCACGGGGCGCTGTTTCATGCGCCGTCTGACCGATTTAGCTTATAAAGTTAACAATCCTAATCACCATATCACACTGAATAAGGACAGTCGTAAAGATATTTCTGTTTGGCTTATGTTTATGCAGCATTTCAATTGAAACAATTACTGTTAAACAGACGTTGGATTACGACAGACATGTTGCAGGTTACTTGATTCATCTAAACATCACATTTAAAGGACTTTTTCAAATAGTCCTAGCATTTAAAATAGGAGGGGCAAAATTTTCAAAATAGATGTTTAATCATATACACTCTGATAACATGGCCGTGGTGAAAATCATCAATAGTCAAACTACTAAAAAACCATTGGTTATGTCTTAGGTACGCCGTATTGTTATAATATGTATGACTTTAAATATACTTATTCGGGCAAAACATATCCCTGGTAAGGAGAATATTTTGCTAGACATTCTTTCACGTTTTCAGATGGGGCATTGTCATCGTTTAACAGCCCAATGGACAACCATCCCACAGTCATACCAGACAACTTGCTCCAGATGATCTGTATTTGGCAGTTGGCCGGTTGCATCAGAATGCTTTGGCAACAGCAACTATCAATACTTACCGGAATGCTCTTAACCATTATCAAGTTTTTCACATGACCTTTTATACCTCTGAGTCAATTTTACCTATCTCTGTAGAGAAACTTGCTCAGTTCATAGCTGTGTGTCATTACAAGGGTATTAAGGCTTCTAAGATTACTACCTACATGTCGGCCATTGCATATGTTCATAACAAAAGGGGATACCCTAACCCTGGGGAGGCATTTTCAATACAAAAAATCCTTCACGGTCTTCGCCGCTCCTCTTCCCCTGACAAAAGGTTACCGATAACATTGGATATTCCTCAAAATCTTATACAAGCCCTACCTCAACATTGCACTGATTCACATACATGTCTTGTATTCAAAGCTATGTTTCTTGTCGCTTTTGTTGGTCTTCTCAGAGTAAGTGTAATTGCAGTTACGACATCAAGTCCGTACCAAGCTCTTTTCTGCAAAATTGTTCAGGTTCAACTATTGGGATCGAAACCATAATTAATTATTTTACACTTAACCTCAGACAAACAATAAAATGACAATGTGGCCATTGTGCCGTTGCAATGCAATGCTTTGAAGTACATGTGCCCGGTTAGGTCTCTTTATACAATCCACAACTGGTCAACAGCCCAGGGTCCAATTTTTCGTTATGCTTGACTCCGTCCAATAACCGCAACTTGTTTCAGAACCATTCTCAGAAAATGTGTGGTATCATCTAATCTAGACCCTTTCGATACACAGCTCATTCACTGACAATTGGTGGTGCAACTTATGTACACAGTACAAATGTTTCAAATGAACAGATTAAAAGGCTAGGCCGGTGGAATTCGTCTGCTTTCCAAATATACATACGGCCAAATCCTTAACCAATTTCAAATGAACATTGATTAATGCTCGAGTTTTATTTTAAGATTAAGCACTTTGAAACAGGCTATTTAGTGTTAAATATTCTCTCTGACTGTCTGAGGAGAGTGCAGTCAATTTTCCTCAGATGGCCATATTTGCAATCATAATAAACATTCAAATGTTCCTCAGACTCGACTGACTGAAGCGGCGAGAATATATGTTTTCTTACCTTACAACTGTTTATTACCGTTGTTTAGCCTTTACCAATGTTTTTCGACAAGTGTAGGCTTTTTTTTCATCCAAATTAGTTTCAGTTTTAGGGGATGGCTGGTGTGTACCAACTGTCTGAGGCAGTGGTTACAACTGATACGGCATCCACTAATTGCCAGACAAAGCTTGACGAAAATCATGATGAAACTGTTCTAGATATACTCGTGTAAACGTATCGGAGGAATGAAAAAAACATCATGTATTGTATACTCTTATACATTTATCTGTGAGAGTTTGACAAAGTTTGTTTTATATTCCGTTCTATGCTGTACGAAATCGATTCTGGTATGAATTACTTAACAATGTAGATCCGGACCTTCATGGAAATGTGCGTATTATTATGATATGCAGGAATGTTTGGCGAATCATTTTCAAATAATTTTTGTTGTACTGACCTAAACTTTAATGTATGTTTTATTATGATTTGCAAGTATTTTCATCGAACTTTTATTTGTTGTTTAAATAATATTGACCTGGTCGTGACCTTTATGCAATAGGTACATATTTGTATGATGTACATATATTTTCATATATTAATTCTTGTGTTTATGTAAAGTCAATACAAGATGAGATAAGCGATGCACAGTGATGCAAATCATACCATGACTGTTTCCACAATGGTGAGGATCTTGTCAATCGTCTCCGGTAATGATAGGATTAAAAACAAATCTAGTGTCGGTTTAATATTATATTCGATGCGGTACCACTACAGTACATTCGTTTTGAACATTTGAGTATGTTAATGCAGTCGCATTATTAGTAAAAGTAATCAGCAGGCTTGGTATCGGGTTCGACAATATCCAAGTTGAATCATGTTAAGTATTAAACTATTTCTATCGAAAATAAGGTCCGTTTGTAAAAGTTCGGTTCGACATATTGCCTTTAAAACTGTAATTACACTGCTTCATAACCGTTTATTTTGGAATATAATTCGGTGATATTCAAAACTGTCCATACTCTATGTACGGGCATGGTCGCCATAATACATATCAATTGGCAACAGTATCTATCTGATCACATGACAACAATATCAATTCGATCCTGACATTTGTGCAAACAACGCTACGAACCATTTTTTATTTCAAAAAGTGATAATACAGTCGGTATTTAAAATTGCAATTTCAACTACAATTAAACTGCTTAATAACCGGTTATTATGTAATCAAATCTCTGATTTTATAAACAGTCCATAAGCTTTCTAAGAGCATGGTTACTTTAAAACGATCCACTTTGTAATATTTACATGTCCTTGACCTTTAGGGAAATATCGTTCGAAGCAATGCTTTCTTTTTCAACGATGTCTGCTTTAGACGTGCGAACATGTTCTTCTTTCTAGGAATGGATGAACTTCGAATCCTATTTCGTCACCTTATTAAAGTCTTTCACACAAAAAACTTTTCTATAAGTGTAAGTTTGGTTATTGAAAGGAGTTGAACACATAATGGCAAAGGGATGAATTGCATTTTATGAGTAATTTCTTATTTTGTCATAATGTTCGCGTGGTGTAGCGATATTTATTTTGAATTGACGGAACTCATTAGTTGTCAGGCATTAGTTTCGACGTTATTATTAACCAATATTGGTGTACTTCCTGGTTCGGAGGCATTCGATTTGCACGTAATGTTTTTCAATTCCATGCACAGATTTCTATTCTGCAGGATTTTTTTATATATATTTTGAGACTCGATATATTCTTCCAAGCACATATGGTCACGTGACAGAGGAAGAACACGTAGACCACCAACTGCATAGTGTAGAAGTAATATGTAATTGTATTCGTAAGTTGATATTTCCATAGTTTCATATTTCATTTCGACTTATTTTATCGAAGTAGATATTTCAATTTTACTCGGAGATTTGAATTCCATACACAAGTGTCTATTTAACATATTAGCCATTCCACGAGAAAATCAACATTGTGGACTCGGCGTAATGTATCGATCAGCCTACGTTTGCCGCGCAGGCTAACCCGAACGGACACTTTTCAACTCCTGTAAATTGTCTGTTTCGGGAAACATTACTCTATACCGCTATCCCACTGAGACGGAATGTATTGGCCTAGATTAGAATGCGCGGACTGCGCAGGCTGATATGGGTCGGTACATTACGCATAGTCCATAGTGTTGGTTTTCTCGTGGAAAGGCTCATATTGATATTTATTTTAGATTTGGTAGATTCGCCAAACAATAGCGGATCAAGCGACAGAGCAAGCATAACACAATCTACGTATGGTAGAAGTAAAATTGAATGTTATTCGCTAGTAAGTAATTAAACATTCATAAAAGTAACCGAATATTTCTTTTAAGACTTAAGTTGTTCTATATAGCATTCTGACTCGGAAGAGTAGCACTTCGATACCCCCGAACGGCATCTGTTTTTAGTTCAGGCAATGGTCATGTTATTCTAAATGTTGTTAAATGTACGTTATAGTCCTACCAACCCAGCGATTTATCAAAACAGTAATTTTGTTAAACAAACAATGCATATAGAAAATTACGCAGTGTAATTCCTTTTTGGTAGAATTGCGATAATGTTAACAGTAATGGTTATGGCTCGGATGATTCCCGAGCGGCAATTGTTTTGTACCTCAGGCAATGGTCATGATATTCTAAATGTTGTAAAATGCACGTTATGGTCCTACCAACCCAGCGATTTAACAATAACTATAATTTTAAACAAACAATGCATAAAAAAAACAAGATAACGCACTGCAATTCCCATTTCGCGGATTGCAGCTTGACAGGTAATCCAAGTTGCCAATACAATAAAGGTAATTGGCCAATTAACCATCTTCAAACAAATTGATATTGACCTGCGTGATATATATTTATAAATAAACCAAGTAACACGACAACCAACCGGCCTGACTTCGTGACCAGCGACAGCGCATATACCCCGACTATTTGTAATAGTCTAATCAATGCATATCAGCCGACCATTTGTAACAGTCTAATCAATGCATATCAGCCTACCATTTGTAACAGTCTAATCAATGCATATCAGCCGACCATTTGTAATAGTCTAATCAATGCATATCAGCCGACCATTTGTAACAGTCTAACCAATGCATATCAGCCGACCATTTATAACAGTCTAATCAATGCATATCAGCCGACAATTTGTTACAGTCCAATCAATGCATATCAGCCGACCATTTGTTACAGTCCAATCAATGCATATCAGCCGACCATTTGTTACAGTCCAATCAGTGCATATCAGCCGACCATTTGTAACAGTCCAATCAGTGCATATCAGCCGACCATTTGTAACAGTCTAATCATTGCATATCAGCCGACCACTTGTTACAGTCCAATCAGTGCATATCAGCCGACCATTTATAACAGTCCAATCAGTGCATATCAGCCGACCATTTGTAACAGTCTAATCAGTGCATATCAGCCGACCACTTGTAACAGTCTAATCAGTGCATATCAGCCGATCATTTGTAACAGTCTAATCAGTGCATATCAGCCGACCATTTGTTACAGTCCAATCAGTGCATATCAGCCGACCATTTGTAACAGTCCAATCAGTGCATATCAGCCGACCATTTGTAACAGTCTAATCAGTGCATATCAGACGACCACTTGTTACACAGTCCAATCAGGTTCTCACATATTCGCATTCCGGTCTTACCAGACACATAGAGAACTCGAGGTTTCGATTATATATATATAGCGGCAATGTAGATGAGACGACCTATTTGCACATTTTACACGTTCCCATCCCCGTCTTACCAGAAACCATTAATTTGTTTTATTGGGGGTTTCGCCGCATTCAACATTATTTTAGTCATATCACGGCAACAGTTCACATATTTATGATCCCTGGGTAAACAAACCAGTACTAGGCTAAGAAATATGCCTTGCCCAAGGGCACTCCATCTTGACCGTCGCCCACAGTTTCAAATCCAGAACGCTAACTACTCGGCCATGGTGGTTTTTTACCAGAAGCCTCTAGATATATTGTATAGGCTTAAGGCGACATCACATGAACGTGAATACACATAAGTATGCACGTTGTATTTAATTGGCTTTTGTTTCTAAAACGTTGAGGGTCAACTGGCTACACAACATACTCAATGCCCAGACTTCAGTCTAAAGTAATGACAATGACAATGACAATAATGACAATATTTTATTGACATAAGGCCACCGGCCCATAACAATTATGTTTACATCATATAACATTTTCACACAGAACTTGTTTTACAGTTTACCTTATATGATATGTTAAGATCTGTCATTATTGAAAGCATACGAGAATGAAACAATTGGTATCTTAAATGTGGTTTATTTAAAACCTTGAAAACATTGATGCGAAATGAGAAATAAGTTATTTTGAGCAGTTACTACTTTTCCCATCATGTTTTGAATTAGTATCTACGATAGAAGCATATTTTATTATGAAAAAGCTAAAGGTTTACACATAGACATAGGCATACATTTTTTTATCACGTCGTATAACAGTTGATTCATGTACTTATAACATATATGTTATTACTTTCTATAATATATACATATGCATACGTTTTGTTATAGCATTCTAAATTCACTGCTGCATATACAAATAACTAGGGATGGGACCGAGTACGCGAGTACCCGAGTACTCGGTCGGACGTCCGAGTACCGGTTAACAAAATCGGTACTCGAGTACTCGTAAAAATAAAAATAAAAAGTATGTTAAAGTAAATAAAAAACCTAAAACGTATTGAATCTGTTTTACTTATTGAGTTACTAAAAAAGTCAGTAAATCAGCGATGAAGGAATGAAGGGATATTAAACAAACAGCTAGCACCTATTCGTCTGAAGATAGTACTTAATCCATTTTAATCCACTTTAATTGGCGATTTGATTGCAATCACGAGTCAAATCCGAACAACGTGACAAACAGGTAGTTAGCGATATCTCCAGTCAATTAGCCATATGCCAAACAATACGTCAAACACATAGGGCCGTCGGTTTTTCACACCTTCGTCGCAATCGTGTTGTCAATTGTCAACACGTTATAATTGGATAGTTGTAAGAAATACACTTCCATATGATTGGATAAGAACTGTTGCTATTGAAGTTAAATGATTAGAAAGAACCGTCTTCTATCATTCTTATCTATTCGAACGAAAAGAAAACAACCACAAATACAACCATGCTTCCTGCTAAATCTGCCGTCTGGAAACATTTTAAGCGCACAGCAGATGACAAGTCAGTTAAATGCATACTATGTAGTGCAGCACTCGCTTACAACGGTGGTACCACTAGTATGCACAACCATCTCCGCCTGAAACACACAGAAACTACAGCTCCGAGTTAAACTAACAATATACGCAGATTCACTTTTAGGAAATGTTGCGATAAAGGTCATATCTGTTAGGCGTGTATATATTACGGACACCGGTTTAATTGAAAACCGAAAGAAAACAAAAACATTCCGATTGTTTATTTATATTTCTTTTTGCATTGACGATAAAGATATTATTTTATTAAATGTATTGTTTATCATTCTTTGTATTGTTTTCCTTTCATCGTTTGACTTGCTTTGATTTTGCGTCTTTTAAGAGATATACAGTCTTCACACAAACCTGTGGATGTTTACGCCAATAGTTCATTACCATTCCGAGAGACAAGACGTTTGATGACGGAATGAACAAAATGTGATTTCTGGCGAGTACCCGAGTACTCGATCGGAAGAGTTCACGAGTACCCGAGTACTAATATCGGTACTCGTTCCCATCCCTACAAATAACATATGGGAACATCGATCTGACTTCGTAATGTGCTGCAAAATGGAATTACATATATAGTATACACTGACATAAAACTTAAAACATGTGACTGAAATTCATACCAAACACCTCTTCCTTCGTTCAAAAGCATAGTATATATATGTTGCAAGAGATTTGATTACCGACTCGTTTTTAGACGACATAAGTAAAATGAACCTGTTATACGAAATGGGATTACAGTACTTAAGCGGTATATAATGATTTCTCAAACTCGCATAACATGTACAATGCATAACAAAATGATATTCGTCTTCTATTGCCTGAGCGTCACATAACTTGCATAACATATCGGGATATAAGACGTTATTACGTCTATACTTGTCAACTTGTAGAGAATGTGATCCGTTTCGTAAACAGGACATAGCACGCCTGAATGTTCTTATAGTAATGATTTCTAGATAATATTCAAATTCGTACACCGACTTGTATTGTCTATAGTGACTTAATTTTGAACTATTATCAATTTTGCTGCGCCAGTTTTGTAAATACTGGTCTCGAGCCCTTGTCACAAAAGAGTTTATAAATACATTCTCATTATTCACATTTTGGCTCTCCCATACGTATCCGAAACCATTGATTTGCAGACATGATCGTAGCTGTGTTACCCAATTGATTTTACCATAAGCGTCTTCGTTTTTCAACATTATATAACACTATTTTGGATATCGTTTATCCTCCATTTTTAGTAATTTGAACCAATACTTTAACCCACGTTTCATAGTTTCAATATGTAACGGATATCTATCACAATCGCCAAGGGCGACTGCGTTACAGCTCCTCTTATCAGCACACATAAAACGCTTGCAAGCGTAATACTGTATCCGTTCTAGGCTCTCGTGACGCTCAAAGCCCCATAGCTCACTACCATAGAGCAGCTGTGCACAAGTTTTACTATCAAATATTTTGAAATAAGCTTTTCTCGGAATTTGCCCACATTTATATAAGTTTGATAATATACCATATAAAACACGCTTCGCCTTTACCGCGAGATCTTTACCGCAAGTATCTGATTGGTCAAAAGCAAAATCATTATCGAAATCGACCCATCAGAAGTCTTAT
Organism: Serripes groenlandicus; assembly: GCA_031761405.1. Classification (NCBI taxonomy): domain Eukaryota; kingdom Metazoa; phylum Mollusca; class Bivalvia; order Cardiida; family Cardiidae; genus Serripes; species Serripes groenlandicus. The sequence goes on from JASEVX010000901.1 coordinate 11,800, forward strand.
TTGGAGCAAGGTGTTTCTTTTTTCGAGCGCAGAGCACGTTTCCAGCGTGTAATAGTTACGGGCCCAGGTTACATGAGACTTGATTCACTTCGCATAGAGTGAATTTACGCCATTCCTGATAAGATATCAATCAAAAATCTGCTACAAATATATGGTTACTCACGTCCTATGACGTGACCAATATCTCAAGCAAATGCTTCCTTTAAAGTTATGGTTGGACATAAAACGATGACTGAATAGGAAAATTACGTATAACTCTTCTCAAGTTATCTCAAAAGTCTTCAGGTTCTAACTATTCAGATGTAGATAGAATCCGGTAAAGGGTTAACTGATCTCTATGGTCTTATATTCGTAAACATTCATCTTTTTTTGTTTATTTATTGGCTATATTTGGGTTACTAGGCTAGGAGGTTTTGGAGAATTATTATTTGATCCATGTTTTATATCGATGAACTTTATTACATTGTAGGCGCGTCATATCAAATCGTTGAATATATATGTGTGTGTTTGTTTAAGTGATGTTCAACGCGGTTTTCAACCTGATTTCCGTTATATGACTGCGCCAGTTTATTGTAGAGTATATAATTGCGAGTTTGTTTTATTTATGTTTTACGCGGTTTCAACATTATTATTTTTGTAATATGACGACGCAAAGTTCACCTATGCATGATCCCTGGGTTAAAACCAGTACTAGACTAGGACATGTGCCATGCCCAATGCCATCCTGACCGCCGCGACTGGGGATCGAAACCAGGTTCCAAATTATGATTTTCTGTATAACGTTAGTTAAAAGTAAAATCATGTCCTTCCCTTTTAAAGAGCCAGTCATTCATGACTCATGAGACACCTTTGTCCCAAACATATTTGTGTTTATAGCCAGAATCTTAACCTGTTTACCAGGTACCTGGCATTCTATACATTACGCCAGACGCAAATCATGTATATTCGTCAATAAATTTAGTCTATGATCTGTATCAGCAAAACAAAGCTAGGTATGTCGGGTTTCAAAAATAGATATGCTCCGGATAACCAAACCACTTCAGTTGAACCACAGTTTACGTAAGACTGGTGAAGAACTCTCTACAATACCATGACAAACATGTTATATTGCTTAAGCCTAATCCCGATATCATCGACTCTGAATTTAATCAACTTCTGCAATTGTTATGGAGAATTTTGTTACAAGAGTTGAATCATGAGAGGCGATCAATTTAGACCAACAATAGACGGCACCATTCGACCAGACAAGACTCGCTTTGAGCTATTGAAGACGTGTACATTAGCTTGCCTGCTTTTACACTAATACAGTGACCATTTTTAGTATTGTAAATGTAAGTACTTAACTTTTCCTGCGTGCGCAATTCGTGAATGTGACAGTTTATTCGGCGGTCACAATACAATGGCAGCTATACTTACCTTATTCAGAAATGCAAGGTCTTGGACTGCGACATATCGTATGCGGGAGGAAAAAATCATTATCACAACTCTTTCCAACTTGATTATAAGAAAAGCTATGCTCGAAGATTTATCGAAAGCTGTTTCGGTACAGTCCAGTAACGTAAAGAGGCTGAACTTGGCGTGGATCTTGGGGCTCAGAAAATATCACAACTGATTTTTTGTTATTTATAGAAAGGACATTAAACATCACAGAATATGTTATTCGTTTAATTATAGAAAATAAAATTTCCAAATGAATATTTATTTATTCACAACTTCTAGTGTCGAAAATGCGTTTGTTCTGAACCTTATCGGCTCTGTATTGTTAACAGTATTATTTAAAATAACGTGTGTAAATCGACTCAAAAAAAAAAGAAGAAAAAAAGACGTATTCATTGAATGAAGTATTGACTGGAATGTTGCATATGGAATGACACAGACTTCTAGATAAAGGATACATATTTTGATTGTCAAAAATTTAAACTGTATTGAAAACAAGTTAAAAGGGCACAGCTGAAACACCAGTGTCATATATATTTGTGACTCCATCTTTAGAACGATTTACTGAACACAAAATAAACTCATTTTGACAATGCCTGTATGGAAAAAGAAATACAAAGAATGAACATACATTTCGTATAATACTTTGAACAGGCTGTCAAGGGAAAACAAGATGAACATATGATCATATATAATATTACTCAATATTCAAGCTTTTGGCCTGATGGCCTTCTTTAGGAAAAGAAAATCAATGTACTGTAACAATACCATGTAGTTATCTTTTCAATACTCAAAGTATAACCAACAGAGTTCACGTGATGATATCAATAACGTCATGACGTCTCGACAACATTGACGTCATGCCGTCACTTCATAATTGTATTGTACTAGATTGTGTTATTTATATAATTGATTATTGTGCATAATTCAGCTCGTCTGGCTACAACTTGAAGTGTTCACCTCGGGTTAAACGTTAAGAAGGGAGGAAAATGGCTTTCTTGTAAGAAAACACATTCATCACTGGGTCACCCTTGTTTCTTTTCGCCGATTATATATTTCAGATCTAGTTTCCTCCGTAAATTACTTCTACCCAATAAATCCTAAAAATAATTTGATTAATTGCATTTAGTATAGTCCTATTTAATGACATGTTATGATTAAAATTCCTATCGAGAGCCGAAGGACATAACATCAACAAGGCGAATATGACATTTATAGGCGTAATACTTAAAACATTAATTTCGTTTAAAAGAACAAAAAAGAAAATTCTCCAGGCATACTTTTCATCAGTTTGAGGCGCCGTTTTACTATTTATTCCTTATTTTTTGATATCAGGAATTCGATTTTTTGATATCAGAAAATGGATTTCTTGATATCAAGAAATAAAGAGTATTTTCTGATATAAAAAAATAGATTTTCTGATATCAAGAAATTGATTTCCTGATGTCAAAAAATGATTTTCTGATATCAAAATATCAAAAAATATCAAGAAATATGCTCTTTTTGTCCTTATCAGATGATTTTCTGATATCAAGAATTCGAATTCCTGATATTAGAAAATGAATATTTGATATCAGAAAATGTATTTCTTGATATCAGAAAATCGTCAGTATTTTTTTATATCAGAAAATAGATTATTTGATATCAGAAAATGGATTTCTTGACATCAAAAATGCTTTTCTTATATCAATAAATGGAATTTTTGATATCAAGAAATATAAATGATTTTCTGATATCAAGAAATTGATGTCAATTAATTTATTTTCTGATATCAAAAAATACTGACGATTTTCGGATATCATGAAATACATTTTCTGATAACAAATATTCATTTTCTGATATCAAATATCAAATATTCATTTTCTGATATCAAATAATCAAATATTCATTTTCTGATATCAAATATTCATTTTCTGATATCAAATATTCATTTTCTGATATCAAATATTCATTTTCGGATATCAGGAATTCGAATTCTTGATATCAGAAAATCATCTGATGAGGAAAAATAGAGCATATTTCTTGATAATTTTTGATATCAGGAATTCGATTTTTTTATATCAAAAAATAATGAATATTTTCTGATATCAAAAATATGAATTCCTGATATCAAAAAATGATTTTTTTATATCAGATAATCTATTTTTCGATATCAGAAAATACTTTTTATTTCTTGATATCAAGAAATCAATTTTCTGATATCAAAAAATCGAATTCCTGATATAAAAAAATAAGAAATAAATAGTAAAACGGCGCCTCATAGTATAGCCATTATATTTTAATTCAATGTTACAATTATATTTTAATTTAATGTTACCATTATATCTTAATTTAATAATTTTATTTTAAACACTCATTACGTGATATTTATATGACGAATACATTACACTATTAAACTGTTGTGTTATTCGATGGCATTCTAAATGGGTTATAAATAACTAAGTTGGGGCCAATTGTGTGACTATTAACATCTCTGCAGTATCAAAAAGCTCGTTAAAATAAATATATTTTCTAGATGTTTTATCGAACAATTATTTCACCTTGATAAAAGCTAGGGTGTTTATTTCTCTAGGGACTTTTCCACTTTTAAAATTATAGACCTTTTTTTTCACTCTGTGAACGAACTCTCGATACTACACTGAAACAAAAACTACATCAATTTCTATTCGACATCACGTTGCAACTTGTAATTTGCCTCTGAAATGGGAAGTTGTTCTTCTCTATAATTGACATGTTTCGATAATCTAGATAGACGATGTCAACACATTTGCGACGTCCTCCTTCAACACTGATAAGCCAAATATAACACCAGACATAACCGACGCTGCAGAAGCAAAACAATCAGGTATATCTAATGACTGCCCTTTACAGGTCGGTTTCAGATTAACCTTTACGTCAACCAATCAAATTGTTGCCTACAATTCGTTAGGTATCAACAGTGTAGATGACTCCGCTATACATAAACGAGATAGAGAAACAGTGATGTCCGAGTGTTAACGATCGGTTTACAAACGCCAGACTTAAAATCACAACACTAACGGTGACATTTGACGAACCGGATACGGACCGTATGTGTGGTGCGGCTTTAATGTAATATAAATGAGGGTGGTTGTTTATGAGCTGCACTGAGGGAAAACGAACCATCGTGAGTTTGTGTCAATTGTCAAATACCATTGAGTGTTGCACTCATGTTAACTCTTTCACTGTCGAATTTGAAAAAGTTGACTCTTCCATATTGAAATTGGACCACCTCATTTTACTTCCATCAGGACAAGTGCTAAATTGTATTTTCTGAGTGGCAAACAATACTGATTTTAGGAGAGACAATTCGTGACGAGCTGGCTCACCTGAATCTGTATTGTTTGCAAAAAGTATTCAATTGTCTTTGGCAGCGAAAGTGTTAAGTAATCTAAATGTATACTGTATATAAGATATCTCTTGAATCCGTTTTTTACCTGTTGTTGAAGTGTGTAGATAAAGATGATACTATGTTGATAACTTGGTCATCTGGACCGACACTGGTCGCAACATAAGTCTATAGGTTGGTTTACATCGAACACTGAACGCATCGACGGATAGGAGTTGAGCGAAATGCACCTTCTGTCTGTGCCACGCGACACCCAGTACAAAACAAATCTGCTCGCCTTGTAACTCCTCTTAATAAGTCTGCATCTTCTGACAACAACATATGTGTATCCCGACTTAGTCAATTATACTTTAAAGGAGGCCAAGCATAATAGTTAAGAAGACCCAAATTAGCGGACGCGTCTTAAAGCTGCTGAACTCCAGAAAACAGATATTATATCCAAATTTTAAAACTGTTTAAAAGTTGTCTTGAAATATTAAATTCATAATTCTGGAATAAACATCAAAATATTGATCGTTTATGCTTCAATTTTATTTGGTAGACATATCCAGTAAGCCAAATTGTGTACATTTTCATATCTTTCAATTGTTTTTCAACATTTACTGCCAAAATATTACTTATTTTGTTGTCACTAATAGCAATATCTGCTGAAGTTTCAACATTTCGAAATCAAAATCACCATCTGGAGTTCAGCACCTTTAATTATATATTGTTATAGGTCTTAATGTTGCTAAAGGTTGTGTCGACGCTGGAAGAAAACTGTGTATAAGGTCGTGCAGCATTGTTCTGGTAAGGGTCTTCTATATCTATAGAACGTAGGATATATAGTTTGTACAGTAAGTTCTTCACATTTTGTATATATTCTGCATACACACTTGCATAGAATCATATCTTTAAAATAACACATTTATAGGTGGTTCAAGATATCGCAAAAAGTACTGTCCCGATTTGAAATAATTTGGCACAGATGTTCCTTGTGTGACCCTTTTTCAGGATTGTTATATCATTCTGATCCGTTGAATAACATGGCCACCAGGGGGCGGATATTGTTTTCCTTATATGTGTATAGTAAACATTTAGAAAATCTCCTAGGGCTCAGCCGAGCAAAAAATAGGTGAGAAAATAAATGCAGTGCTTTAGTAGTTTGTGTATTCTCAATATATTTGAATGAGCAGATTACATATATGTCAACAGCGGTTTGAACCGCTCACTTTATGAAATCATTTAACAATCACAGCGCCGCCGAAGGCACTGTTGTGGCGATCGTGTAGAAAATCCTGCGAAGTAACAAGCACTATCTCGGTGTAGGCTAAATTGTTGGGGTTATCACATTCTCATCACCAGGTCACTAGGCCGTATTAAAATATAATATTGTGTACACATTAGAGACCACATTTTCGAATTAAGAATGTTGAAACCCTGTGTCAGAATATTTTTCTCAACTGCTGACATCAGGGCTTTGTTCAAAATAGATTATGTCTCTTCCGAAAGAGGAATCCGTCGTGGCCGAGTGGTTCTTGTCTGAGATTTAAACTGCATGTCTTTGGTTTGATCCTCAGTCACGGCCGGCATGATGCCCTTGGACAATTCACAGTTCAAAACCTAGATTGTTTATCCAGGATGCATGAATAAGTGAACTATCACCATGATGTAACTGAAATAATGTTGAAATTGGTGTAAAACTACAAAAAAATCTATCAAAAACTAAGTCACTATGCTAAATTGAAGAAAGATCTTGTTGACTCTTAAGGAGCTGCATGTGGAAGATATTGATGCAGTTATAGAGGTGAACGTACCAGGTCCAACATGGTCATCTTTAATACACCTTTGCTAATGGATGAACTTTCCCTGTGAGATTTGATGCCTCTGCAGGAGACCACCTGATGGTTCCTTTCTCATGGATGGTCTTTAAAAAACAGGTTTGCTCAAGTAAGAAAGGAACATGTTAAGTATAACTTCTCATTCTTAAACCTTCCCCACATACAGACGCTAGCCGGTTTATTACTTTTGTTAGAAGGTTTAAATGTATGTAAATTCCGTCAAAAGTAGGTAATACCTGCTTCTTCTTCTCAAATGTATGGGCGGAGAGCATGTTTTATCATAATCTTACAATAAGCAAGATCAAGTGAAAGCTGCTTCTTATTGTCACGTCGTATTACTTTCAGTTATTTTCAATTATATCAACTAGTTTAAGAAAACATCTCAGCAACTCTATATTACTTCGAATTGATTTATCTCCAACTCGGTTACAAAGTATACCTTTATACTAGGATTTTAATTCGAAAAAAGTGAAATAAATGTGTTTGTACTATATTCAACATAGAATCTAAGAATAGTTTAATGATTTCGGAACGACCTCCCTTTATATCAAAAGTCCATTGACTCTCTATTTACAATGGAGGTTGTTTTGCCAACAAAACATAGCTTGCACCCTGCTTACTACGTCACTCCTCAATGGGCGTATGTGAAACTTAATGCTATATTTATTGTGTTTGGTATGAAACTCGACGCAGGAAAAGGGGCATTTTCAGAATTTGGTGACAAATGCCACAACGACTATCTATCCACGTCGATGCCGATATCATATACATATAATGGATACCTCTCGGTTATATTGGAATTTAAGATATTTTAAATACTAGTAGTTTAGCTTTCTTAGCAATAGTAAATATCGTCATCTGCTGCTGGAACTTAGGGATGTACTTTGAGCTGAGGACTATAATAATACAGTAGTTAGGGCCCTTAGGGGATATCGTATGAAATGTATGGTTTATTTCCAGTACACGCTATTGTTGCTGATATGTATTGTCAACATTGTGTTACGACATACGTAAAACGATCTAACGGTATATCTGACGTTTAATTATCTAGATCACCATTCGCCTCGAGAAGTTGCTTCCATTGTAGCTTTACATCAGTCTGAACTGCATCAACACTGGTGGCAATTGCCCAGATGTCGATTTATCAACGTCGATGATGTAGACATGTAAATGAGATGTTTCAGTTTAATGGGGACTTCGATGTATACCAGCAGTTTTGTTTATTTAGCAGTACAGTCCGATCACGCAGTACAGTCCGATCACCTGATATCATCAACCAACTGGTATAAGTGATCGCAAAGAACACCCACCGTTTTTTATGTTCGGCTAAAACCTGTTTAATTTACACTGAAGGGATCGGTTGTTTGATTGGATTTAAAATAAATGAACAACACCAAAATGATATTAAAAAGGCCATTTAATAAATAAATGATAGGAAAAAAAGACAGCTCAAATACTCTTTGGAATTCTCTTAAAGCAGGTTTGACTGTACTATAAAGTAGCGTCATCTGCGTTTCGAAATAAATATTCATTACACTACATGAAGTCTTAATTGCTTCCACAATAAATTCGATTAAACGCCTTTAAAACTAATCGTAATGTGTCTGTAAGCTATTAGTATGGCAATATAATATTATATATGAATATTAAAAGTACATTAAATATCAATCAAACGTTTGGTTATAGTGTGTACTCAATACAAGTATGTGTACGTGAGCGATACTTTTGTAGATCAATAGATGAATAAGATGAACCATTTCCCACATACACAACATCGGCAACATATAACTTAAAATACATTTAGCCTAAATCGTGCCAATTGTCTGAAATGAAAGTTTTATTATTGGATAGAGTTGAAAATATTATGGGGCTCTTTATGAACAATTTCTCTCTCTTCCACTGTATGTTCAAAAGTATTTTCCACCATATAAGTACGTCGCCAGTATAATGACCTAACACAATACATATTATGAGCATTAATAAACACAACAAGACGCCTCCGCGAAAAAAGGAGAATATAGGTGTTTCTTAAAGTAGATGGTTTTTTGTTTGTATTGTGATTTACGCTGCTTCCAACATTTGTTGGTTATATCACGGCGTTCCATTGGTTAGTTATATCACGGTGTTTCATTGGTAAGTTATATCCTGACCTCAGAATGTCAGTCGTTACTACACTATCCTTGCTATTCATTGCTACCAGTTTTAAAATCTATGGTATGACCCGACTGGGGATCGGAAAAGATATCTCATGCACCGATTCGGATGCTTTGCCACTTCACAGCCGATTTGGAGTAGATGATAGTTATCACAATAATACTAATTTATTCAATGTATTGGGTTTTCTCCAGTTTTAACATTTTTGATTTATATCACGGCTAATGAACACTTATTAATGATCCTACTTCTCACTGTCCAGGTTCAGGTTCCGGTATCTTCCGGTGAAGACTAGCAAGTATACCGGGATGATCCGGGATGATCCGGGACATTTGTGCCAGAAAAATAAATTGCATTTTCAAATTCCCGTCGCTGTCCAGGAGTGCTCCCGGTTTAGAAGCCGGATGCCTCCGTTTGATCCCGGTTTGGCACGGTGTATTTACGGTGTCGCGCCGGTGTGTTTGCCAGCGGATGAGACCACGATAGTGTTACGACCGTGCCGGTCCAACCCGGTAGAACCGCGGGCATGCGCCGTTGGTGCTACGGTGACACCCGGTGTCCTCTGGTGGTAATCGGATAGTACCGGTATATAAACTGAGACAAGCGCAGATCAGCATCAGTGTTCTATCGTCTGTCGAAGAATAAGCATCTATCTGATAAGTGGTAACATCGTCAGAAATGCATAGAAACAAGAAACCTCCGCCTGTTAAAAAACATGTGAGGAACAATGCTCTAGATAGTACCATACCTTCACCGTCAGATAACGAATCTATTCGTGAGCCAACACATCAGCGCCACTTGTGACCATCACCTACGCAGAGTCTGCAGACAAGGCGCAAAAGGTGGCAATGCCTAGGACCTAGACCACACCACAGTCTGTGAGGAAGATTGCACCAGTAGAGGAGCCATCACGAGATGAAGAATCTTTTCTGGGGCCGACATCTCAACCCCAGAGAGAACTATCACCTGAGCGCCACTCGCCACCATTACCGACGCAGGATCCGCCGAAAAAGCGCCAGAAGATTGCACCACTCATTTTGACGGATGAACAAGAGGAGGAAATTGCAGATTGGTTAAAGTCCTACGAGTATTTGTACATGAAGGGTGAAGAGGGAGTACAAAGATATTGCGAAGAAGAAATCATGGGAGAAGAAGGCAGCAGATCTAGGCGTGGCGGTGAAGCCCCTCAGTACGTGGTAAGACTCCGTGAGGACCAGGGTACACAAATTCGGCAAATTAACCGCATAGATCAACGGTTCGTGCGCCAGGGTAAATACGGACTGGGACGAGCTCATCCTAAGGAACTTCAGATTCCCTAAGGCTCATATAGTGCGGTTGCCATCCGTGCCTGCTGTCAGTGTAAGTGTTGAATTTTGTTAACATTTATAAATTTGTAATTGTCAATCTTGCTATAATAAATGTCATATTTTCTAAACAATTAACATGTGACTTATATAAGCCTATGAGTATTCCTATATTAATGGAAAATGTAACATTTGTAAAATGTTAGAAGATAAATTGTATTAGTGTATGTCCACCGTTGTATCTATGTTGAAATTTGTAAATCTGATCACATCCACAAACGTATCGGTCGTGAAAAACAATAGGTGTGTTTATACAAAAAGCCTTTGCCTGTAAAAGTCAACTGTTAATTATGCAAATTTGTCATTGTGAATTTTAAACTCATATTTGTTGGCATATTTCGGTGGCATGATTGTATTAAACCTTATTTGTGCATTAACTTCCTTGTAGTGTATTTTTATTTATAATTATGTTGTTGTATATTTCTTTGAATGTGAATGTCATTATATGCACCTTCTCAGAGACGTAGTCCGTTTCAAAATATATTATGTTATTTAGAGATGCTTGTAGTATAATGTCATGTGCATAGTGTTGTATATATGTGTGTCCTCACGGGCCTCATGGCCTATTGGATTTGAAAATAAAATTCTATTCTATTCTATATTTCTTTCCTCTTCTGTATTTCCAGATGAAAACAAAAGCACAGGGGACCGTTGCAACCAGGGATATCATGGATACTGCCATGCCCTGTGACTCTGGCCCGGAGGAGATAGATGGTGTGGAGCCATTATCACAGCAAACGACACAGCCCGGATCCTCTCAGACTGAAGGGCCAGAGATACTTCCACCACGCCCTATCCGTGCACCTTGGCAATCGAAGGGCAAGCCGAAACCGTCATTGTCAGCCTTAGATCAGCAGGTCGAAAATACACGGTTACAATCACACATCCGGAGCCTTTTCGCAACATCACTGGTGTCTCCCGCTCATCTATGAGGATCGTGGATTGGTACAATGGCTGAGTCGTTTCATCCGTCACTGATAAACCCGTTCTACCAGGAAACATTCCGGCAGGGATAATGCCCAACTCCAACAGGACCCGCAGCCACAGCAGCATTACTTTTTACCAAGTATGTGTAGTACAAATAATTATTAATTGCGTACACATAATTAATATAACTGCTTGGCTTTGAATTATGTGTTTATCTTTATGTTAAGTATTACATAGTAGTGTTTGGCTTGTTTGCCTAAATTCTGTTTTACATTGGCTTACATGTCGTTTTATATTAATGTTAAGTATCGCATACATCATGTTTGATTGTGTTGTCTAATAAACTGGTTAGTTATATTTCAATTTTAATTATTTCATAATTTACAGTACGTAAATTATTAAGCGCCCAAAATGACCTTAGTTATCGACGGGCCTTAAAACACCATTCATTCATTCATTCATTCATTCATTCCTCAGATATTATTTGTCTTTGTGTTAAGTATTGCATAGTAATGTTGTGCTTGTTTACCTATATCTTATTTTATATTGGCTTACATATTATTTTATATCTAGTTTAGGTATCGCATACATCATGTTTGATTATTTCACTTTACATTAAGTAAATTATTAAGCGCCCAAAATGACCTTAGTTGTCGACGGGCCTTAAAACACCATTCATTCATTCATTCCAATACCTGCTATGAAATGGAAACAAATAATTAATAGCTTTCATAGAGATTAAAGGTACGGAATTCCAGAATGGTACAATTGTCAGAAAAAAAGCAAATCGTCAAAAGGGTTGACATCATCGTATAGAACATATTGAACAATTAGTAACGTATTGTTTTATTTACTTGAGAAACAGTCATTTAAGTCAATTTGGGGCGATTAAAAGGATGAAATCTATGAAATAACATTGTTTTAAAGTGAATCAAAAAAACGTGTCTATGTTTTCAATATGTTTTATACGATAATGTCATTTTTTTTTTTTGTAATGTGCGTGAGACTCTAGAAATATGTCATTTTCCAGGATGAATTTAGCCTTAATTACCTTACTATAATTACGGTTTGTAACCCGCAGGCCTCAGTAGTCTCAGCAGCCTGATGAAACACTCACAGACCAGGAGGCCCTTCATTCTCCGACCTGCAGACGCCTCTACTTCCAGATGCCAACAAGTGAAAGAATTGATCGTTAACTCATTGTTAATTGTTAAATGTTGATAGGGAATCACTAAGAGGATAGTGACCGGACTTTTGTGTTGACGAACTTTAACTTGTTTAAGTGGGATAAATGTCAGTTGCACTTTGCTATGTGTTATTGTCTAGAAGTATACTTTCTCCTAATTGCCAGTAGCACTTATTTTTAGATATGTTTTTATTTTCTATAATCATAGTTTCTAATTGCCAGTAGCTTTGTTATGCTTTTTGGTTTTTTAGGGTTTCAAAAGCCAAGTCTTTAAGGCAAATACGTCATCTGCTGCTATAAAGTACGCTACATCGGTGTCGTCACCATGTACGGGGTTAGGTGCAGGAACATATGCACTCCCATCTTCTATAAACTCCTTCAACTCTGATCTAGTGAACACTTGTGCGTCACCTGCATACCCTGGCTGTTCAACGTCCACCCACATGAACTTGTAGTACCCATCTCCTACAGAATAATTGAGTGAAACTACTTATAGTTGAAAAACTCGGATCCACTTTATCGAGAATACATCAGCCTTGGCTCTCCATTCCTGCAGTTGACAACCTCGTCCGCCAGTTCAGCTACGATAGCTTCACACACTTATAATATATTTCGGAAAAAGAGTATTACATTATATTGCTTTAGATTTCATCGCATTACATTATTTAATCACATTGAGGAAGGTCATGGGTTCGATCCTTGGATGCTTCATACCAAAGACGTATACAATTGGGACCAGTAAATTACTTGACGCTCTTCAAAGGGTAAACTGGCTTCTCTCCTCCCACACCTCATCGCGATTGATATAATCATGATTCAGCGATCGAGAGTGAATAACATATATATACGAATAACTTCACAATCGACCAAAAAAAACTAGTATAAACTTGATCACATTAATAAACTAATAATACGATACATAACATGAAATAACATTCTATATTATTGCATCATTACTTTGCAATGCCAAAATTAATTACTCACCTCGGGAATGAAGTTGGAGATGGTGAACTCCTCTTCCCATTTTGTTTTGATAAAGTATATAATATATACCGAGTTCGATATAGACCGAGTTCGATCTATACCGAGTTCAATATATATACCGAGTTCAATATATAACGAGTTCGATATATACCGAGTTAAATATATACCGAGTTCTATATAGACCGAGTTCGATATAAACAGAGTTCGATATATACCGAGTTCGATCTATACCGAGTTCGATATATACCGAGTTCGATATATACCGAGTTCGATATTTACCGAGTTCGATATATACCGATTTCAATATATACTGAGTTCGATAAATACCGAGTTCAATATATACCGAGCTCGATCTATACCGAGCTCGATCTATACCGAGTTCGATCTATACCGAATTCGATATAAACAGAGTTCAATATATACCGGGTTTCTTATAAACCGAGTTCGATATATACCGAGTTAAATATATACCGAGTTCAATATAAACCGAGTTCGATATATACCAAGTTCAATATATACCGGGTTTCATATAAACCGAGTTTGATTTATACCGAGTTCGATATATACTGAGTTGATATATACCGAGTTCGATATACACCGAGTTGATATATACCGAATTCGATATATACCGAGTTCGATATATACCGAGTTCGATATAAACCAAGTTCGATATAAACCGAGTTCGATATATACCGAGTTCAATATATACCGAGTATATACCGAGTTTGATTTATACCGAGTTGATATATACCGAGTAGATATATACCGAGTTCGATATATACCGAGTTCAATCTATACCGAGTTCGATCTATACCGAGTTCGATCTATACCGAGTTCGATCTATACCGAGTTCGATTTAAACCGAGTTCGATATAAACCGAGTTCGATATATACCGAGTTCGATCTATACCGAGTTCGATGTATACCGAGTTCGATTTATACCGAGTTGATATATACCGAGTTGATCTATACAAAGTTGATATATACCGAGTTCGATCTATACCGAGTTTGATATATACCGATCTCGATATATACCGAGTTCGATAAATACCGAGTTCGATATATACCGAGTTCGATATATACCGAGTTGATATATACCGAATTCGATATATACCGAGTTCGATATATACCGAGTTCGATATAAACCAAGTTCGATATAAACCGAGTTCGATATATACCGAGTTCAATATATACCGAGTATATACCGAGTTTGATTTATACCGAGTTGATATATACCGAGTAGATATATACCGAGTTCGATATATACCGAGTTCAATCTATACCGAGTTCGATCTATACCGAGTTCGATCTATACCGAGTTCGATCTATACCGAGTTCGATTTAAACCGAGTTCGATATAAACCGAGTTCGATATATACCGAGTTCGATCTATACCGAGTTCGATGTATACCGAGTTCGATTTATACCGAGTTGATATATACCGAGTTGATCTATACAGAGTTGATATATACCGAGTTCGATCTATACCGAGTTTGATATATACCGATCTCGATATATACCGAGTTCGATAAATACCGAGTTCGATATATACCGAGTTCGATATATACCGAGTTCGATATATACCGAGTTGATCTATACCGGGTTCGATCTATACCGAGTTCACTATATACCGAGTTCGATAGATACCGAGTTCGATCTATACCGAGTTCGATCTATACCGAGTTCGATCTATACCGAGTTCGATCTATACCGAGTTCGATATATACTGATTTCGATATATACAGAGTTCGATCTATACCGAGTTGTTACTGTTGTGCAGTTGTTTCAAGGGTTAGATGTGGAGGTCCATGCCTACTTAAATAAGCTATACGTTACGGTTGTTATGAAAATAATAGCAAACGATTGATTTTACCTTCACGTCGGCTTCTTTTTGAACTAGTCGACGTTTATGAAAGAGAACACTCAGTAACAATTGAATGTAATGGCATACGGGAAATGATATTTCAAAATATATATCTGACTTTATTTGTTTTCCATGCTTATGAAACGTTTCTCTAAAATAAAATGTTTGCTTACTTCAACTCCATTTAACATTCCAACATACTTGTGGACTCGTTATTCTACATTTGCATTTCTACTTTTCGTCACAATGTTTTCAACAGTCGTCTGCTGCTATTGCGTCAAAATACATCTGTATGTGGAAAACGGTTAAATAACACTTAGGACCTAAGAGGTGTGATACCTATTGGATGGTCCCAATTAGGTTTAGTTATGGTGATGAAACAAGTATGTTTACCTCTTTGTTATGGGAGTTCAATTGTAGCGTAGTTGTACTGTCACAATATTTGATTTGCTGTTAGTGTTACTTCCATTTCATGCTTTGGTCGATAACATTGGTTCGCATTAACAGACTTTGTAAAGATCTAAAAACCAGGACAAACGTTCAACTTTTGAACTTATCAAAGTATTTACGCCGTTTTCCCATGTATTTCCGTTTTATCACGGCGGCCAGTTCACCTGACGCGTGTTTCCTGGCTTCCTTGCACATCAGCTCCATCCAACAGTACTCCAAGGCAACTGGCTACCTTCCCTCATAACGAGCAATTCCTTCTTTTGTCACAATGTTTATAACTTTTAAGAAATTATACCTTCATGTATACATATTAACTAGATGAGTATAAAGTCGTCCTCTGCAGATTTGTTGTATGTGGAAAATGGTTAAACGATTTTTATCAATATTAAAACCAACCATGCGTTGTCAATTGCTTTCCAGTTTAGTATACAATAATAAAACAACACTTCACTGCATGTATATAAATATATTCTGAATTCAAGTCTACTAGTTTTAAAATATCTACCTTTTGGTACATACTATCAACGTTAGTTCACATTGGTGCAATACGAATGATGCTCTAGTCACAACACTGGAATCCTCGAAAGGACTGGTCATACGTTGGAATGTTTGCTTCTATGATTATTTGCATTTGACAACCATCGTCCGCGGACTGATTACATATCCAGAATGTATGCATCGATTTGATTGATCCACACAACTGTCTTTCTAGGCAACTGGCTGCTTTCCAGTCCACATAGACTGTTTCCATTGTTGGAAGAAGAATGACGCTTGTCGCATTGAATTGTGTCTTACGTCGGAAAGAATGCTTGCCGAGCTGGGGTTCCAACTCCCGACCACTGGATTGACAGCCCGTGGCTTTACTGACTGTGCTACCGTGATTTGGTTAATTGGGGTCTAACGCCGTTTTCAACATTTTTTCAGTAATATCATGGCGACAGTTCACTTTATCATGATCCCGGGGTAAACCAGTACTAGGCTATGAAACGTTCCTTTCTCAAGAGCATTCCTCCATGACCGTCGTGCCGCGACTAGGGATCGAACCGGGACGCACGGTTTCAAATCCTCGACGCTAACCACTCGACCGCGGTGGATTCCTGTGCTACCGTGATCGAAGGAAGAAACAAATCGTTTCGCTGTTGGAGAAAAAAAGAAGCTAAACTAATAACTGGGAAAGGAAATCATGCTCAGGTAGAAACATTGCACATTTTCCAACAACTTTTCAGCCGCGCCCCGGTATCTCAGTATTTAGCGACGCTGGGGGTCAATTTGAGAACTATGAGTTGTTCGAATCCCACCTCGACCAACTTTGATTCCAGCGTTTGACAAAAGTTTATGCGACACGAATCATCCTTCTTCCACGAATTTGCTTACAGTCTATATGGAAAAGCAGCCAGATCTTGGAGATACTGACGTGATAAAAGTCTTTCTTATCAATCCTTTAAAATATGTTTATAAATTTAAATGTTGTTCTGAAAGTATCTAATAACATTTTGTTTAAACCAACTCCATTATGTGGTCGCCGAGAACCGAAACAATGATTTCATGTAACGTGATCCAATGAAAGTCAAACCCATACTGAACAGTACGAACTTTTTTAACCCTCTGCCAAATACAGACGCTTTCTGACGCCTCAGCTGCAGACTATTAGAAACATTGTGGCAAACGGAGAAATTGCTCATTATGCCACAGGGTTTTTAATAATCGTCTAATTACGGTGTTTCGTTAGGGCCATCGTTGTTTCGCGGTTTCGACCTAGGGTCGAATTACGATAACGCGATGCGATAGTACGAACGTGCGATGCGAAACTGCGAAAATGCGATGCGAAACTGCGAGACCACAAGCGAGGAGGCGATATTAATATCGTACTTTCGCATCGCACTTTCGTACTATCGCATCGCGTTATCGTACTATCGCATCGAGGTATCGTACTATCGACCTACTATCGACCTAGGGTCGACAGTACCATAACGCGATGCGAAACTGCGAGACCACGATGCGAGGAGGCGATATTAATATCGTACTTTCGCATCGCACTTTCGTACTATCGCATCGCGTTTTCGTACTATCGCATCGCGTTATCATACTATCGCATCGCGCTATCGTACTATTGACCTCGGGTCGATAGTACGATAACGCGATGCGAAACTGCGAGACCACGATGCGAGGAGGCGATATTAATATCGTACTTTCGCATCGCACTTTCGTACTATCGCATCGCGTTTTCGTACTATCGCATCGCGATATCGTACTGTCGACCCTAGATCGAAACCGCGAAACAACGATCTAATAATTAAACTTTCGTACTATCGCATCGCGTTTTCGTACTATCGCATCGCGTTATCGTACTGTCGACCCTAGGTCGAAACCGCGAAACAACGATCTAATAATTAAACTTTCATTTTTTTTTTAAGGTATTCAATATTTTTGTCTGTATGTTTTCAAAGTCGTCTGCTGCAGATTTATTGTATGTGGGAAAAAGGACTAAATGTTATGTGGGATGATTACTGTTGCAGGCATGCAGCAAACGTCATAGATAACTTGGTATATTAATGGATTGTTATGAGACTAGCTGTCCATAAATCATTGCACATTTCGTAACAGGCATTGGTGTGTTTTGGTGTGTTTTGGTGTTTTGGTGTTTTTTGGTGTTTTTTTCAATTTGAGTCTAGTTAATTAGTAATGATGTGTCACCTTGTGTCACCTTGTAAGAACTATTGTCGATAGAAAGCAAATATTAGTCAGACAGATATCGCTTTATGATGTATTACTTTTAGCCTAAGTAAATAGGTATAACACAGCAAATAGCCATGCGAGGGCCGGCGGTTTGGGCTGCGCTTGAAGGGATCTCCGCTGTCCCCGGAATACATTCTTCACAAATGTTAAATTACATCGTCCCAGGTCATGACCTCTCTCGGTGATATGTCATCCGATACTAATATAACGACTTTTGACGCATTTTAAACAGATGACGTTTCAAAACATAATGGGAAAAGAAAAACAACGCATATAAAGTCCAACCTGTGTTTAAAGACCACCAAAGGGAAGAAAACAATCTGGTCTTTATTCAGAGTTGGTCTTTAATTATAGGGTAATTCATTCAGAAAATTAGAGTGTGGTTGCTGTAGACAGTGTATAAAATGTTGACTGTCTTGTTTTATTCGTCTTCCATTTAGTTAATGACCTTTCCAATGTCATATTGTTTTGATGCTTTATTTCAAATTAAAGATAGATATTTCTTTATTTCATCCATAAATGAAGAGTAAATACATACATACATACATAGTACGACAAATAATATAAATAAAGAGTAAATACATACATATATAGTACGACAAATAATATAAATAAACAGTAAACAGTCCACATATTAGTTATTTACAGGTTGCTACAAGAGACATACAAGTAATATCGAACATACGCAATTTAAGCATGTGTGTATATGTGTGTTGGGGGGATTTGTTTGGTGGTTGTGGATGCAATAATGGAAAAAGATCATGATGAGGATGCAGATTAATCATTTATTGCACGCATGCTACGCGACTATATATGTATGTAAGAAAGTTGATGCTTATCCTTAACACATTCCGTCTCAGGGGGGATGAAGGTATAGAGTAATGATATTTGAAACAAAAAAATCCACAAAAGGCGAAATGTTTCTGTTAGGATTAGCCTGCACGGCATCGATATACGGGTCGATACATTATGCAGAGTGCACAATGTTGGTTTTCTCGTAGAATGGCTCATATGTAATAGTAGTACATACTTACGGTTAAACCATTATATGTTGTATAAGCTGTAATCATTGAGGGCTTATATCATTCCAATGCATTATATTTGTGACAAGTGTTGGTCTAGACCAATTACAGAGTTGTATAAATAAAAGCAAGTGTTTCTGTAGACATAGTTTATTGTGGAATAAAGAAGTAAACGACATAATTATGTATGTTAATGCAGTCAGACAGGCAAAGCCCACATTTGGATCAGGGCCATGTCATAAGAAAAGCATAGTTTGAGAATCTGTATTTAACAGAGATTCAGATTTGTTCGCAACTCCACGCAGATGACTCATGATCTTGTTCGTGGGTAATCTTTTAAACCCTTTCCCACATACAGAAAATAAACAGCAGACGAATTAAAAAAATATTTGCAAAAATGTGAAAAAAATCGTTTTGAGCAATTTCTCCTTTTGTCACAGTGTTTTCTTCTTCTGCAGAGGCGTCAGAAAGTGTCAATATGTGGGAAAGGGTTTAAATGTTTGGTAATCATCGATTGTGAATAAACGTAATTATGATTTTGATTATGTCAAAGTAAGCTCGGTGTCTAAACCAGACGTCGCACCGTCTGTATAAAACGATCCAAAAGGCAGACACCTGCTCATTACGGGATTTGAACATTGGACCGTGTGGTGGGGAGCCCGATGCACTACCAATGCGCCATTGTCTTCCACGTTCATTATATACAACGAATAAGCATCCATGAATTAACTTGTAAACCGTAAATATAAACAGCCATGTCTGGCGCTTTAAGGTACCATTGGCTGTTTGAACAGTGCAGATTCAGGTAAACCTGTGCCCGTAAAATGTAAAGAAGTCTTAGATACGATGTTCGAAAAAAAAAAAACAAGTGTGCATCCCAATGGATTCTCGGCAAATGTAACTTGAAAAGATGCCAGAACATAGAGCTTTTGTTTTTCATTTTATTTGGGTTTTACACCGTTTTCAACATTATTTCAGTTATATCACGGCGACAGTTCACTCAATCATGATCCCCGAAACAACTAACCAGTACTAGGCAAGGAAATGTACCTTACGCAATGGCACCGAAAAGTGACCGCTACGTTGCGACTGGTGATCAAACCAAGGACCATTGTAACAAATCCCCTAAATGTATAGCCGTAGCTCAAATGCTTTCATTAAAGTGTTAATGCCAATTCTTGCAACGTCCCGGATGTTCGATTATCTTATGACGAGGCTCGTTTTATTTACAGTTCCGTAATAAGTACTTAGTTGTGCAGTAACTACCGGTCTAGACGAATTTATTAGAACCACTCAAACGCAGAACATGACGAATTTTGATGCAAATCATCAAAGACGCCGCGCATTATTTTGAAGCATGACTTTAAGGAAGCAGATGCAGTTCAGTACATTTAAATACGTTTAAACAGACAGGATGTAAATATTACGAACAATAAGGCCCAATGTCACTTTATTTTAAACAAGAAGACCAAGATGTGCTTACATTGCTCACACCATTTGCCGAGAATCCATTGGGATGCACACTTGTTTTTTTTTTTTCGAACATCGTATCTAAGACTTCTTTACATTTTACGGGCACAGGTTTACCTGAATCTGCACTGTTCAAACAGCCAATGGTACCTTAAAGCGCCAGACATGGCTGTTTATATTTACGGTTTACAAGTTAATTCATGGATGCTTATTCGTTGTATATAATGAACGTGGAAGACAATGGCGCATTGGTAGTGCATCGGGCTCCCCACCACACGGTCCAATGTTCAAATCCCGTAATGAGCAGGTGTCTGCCTTTTGGATCGTTTTATACAGACGGTGCGACGTCTGGTTTAGACACCGAGCTTACTTTGACATAATCAAAATCATAATTACGTTTATTCACAATCGATGATTACCAAACATTTAAACCCTTTCCCACATATTGACACTTTCTGACGCCTCTGCAGAAGAAGAAAACACTGTGACAAAAGGAGAAATTGCTCAAAACGATTTTTTTCACATTTTTGCAAATATTTTTTTAATTCGTCTGCTGTTTATTTTCAACCCTTTCCCACATACAGACGCTTTCTGACGCCTCTGAAGCAGACGATCTTTGAAAACATTGTGGCAAAAGGAGAAATTGCTCAAAACCAGCAATTTCCCCATTTGCCACAATGTTTTCAACATTTTGCAGTAATTATACCTTCATTTATAGAGATTTTCCGGTTTATTTCCAACATGCTTTCAAAGTCGTCTGCTGCATGTTTTCTGTACGTGGGAGTGGGAAGTTATATAACAAAAATGTAAGTTCTTATACATGAAAGTAAAATAAATTATATATAGATAATAACATGATACCAAATGAGAAAGTGTTCAACATGAACAATCTCTCCTTTCACTTGAATGTTTACAAAATCCGTAAACCTGAACATGCGTAAATCTGCGTCTCCATGATCGAAATTGTAGACGCTTGCTTTGATTTACGTGATAAACGACACTAAGCATATCAATTACTTGTTCAAAAGTTTAAACGTCGACATCATCTTAGATTTGCCATTCAAATTAAGTTCATTATAGAATGATATCTAACATTAATGTGTTATATCAAATCAATATCTATATATATTTGAGCCGCTCCACGAGAACACCAACATTATGGACTGTGCGTAATATATCGACCCAGATCAGCTTGCGCAGTTAGCACAGACTAATCCGGACCGACACATTCCGTCTCAGGAGGATAGAGATATAGAGTAATGATTCGTGAAACACAGGAGAAGAAAAGTGTCTATCCGGGTAAGCCTGCGCGGCATGCTTATGCTGATCCGGGTCGATACTTTACGCAGAGTCCACAATGTTGGTTTTCTCGCGGACGGCTCAAATACTGTCTCGTTTCAGATATAACAATTCAACTTGCTAAACAATTAAAATAACTTTCATAATCATACTTTAATCGTAAAACATGAGTACAACATGAGTACACCATGAGTGCAACATGAGTGCAACATGAGTTCAACATAAGTACAGTACACCATGAGTACAACATGAGTACAACATGAGCCATCTGTGTGTTTCCTTGGTTCAGTCTCATTGTGCGCACGAGATAAAGAAAAATTCGTATGTAATTTATAAAAATGTGTGTGTCCCTTTAGAGCTGCCGTATGTCTCACTTTGCCTATCAGTTATTCTTTAACCCCTCGGTCTTATCTGTAATTACAAGTGAGGCAAGTGGACGTCTTTGTCTACCTAGCCACATTGTTAATGTATAAATACATTATATATTTGTATAGGATTAAAAGGAAGAAGTACATTTTGACTTACTTGCAATTTATTTAGGGTTGGTAGTATGTCTGTCCTTGCATGTAATGCAACAGTATTCGTGCGTATTGGTTGACAATTTTACAAGTTTCTTCCTAGTGTAATTACCACGGTAAAGAAATAATATTGCAGTCTTTATTTGACAATGTATTTACATTCAATAGAGATTATCTACTGTCTGATTTACATTCAACAGAGATTATCTACTGTCTGATTTACATTCAACAGAGATTATCTACTGTCTGATTTACATTTAACAGGGATTATCTACTGTCTGATTTACATTCAACAGAGATTATCTACTGTCTGATTTACATTTAACAGGGATTATCTACTGTCTGATTTACATTTAACAGAGATTATCTACTGTCAGATTTACATTTAACAGGGATTATCTACTGTCTGATTTACATTCAACAGAGATTATCTACTGTCTGATTTACATTTAACAGAGATTATCTACTGTCTGATTTACATTCAACAGGGAATATCTACTGTCTGATTTACATTCAACAGGGATTATCTACTGTCTGATTTACATTGAATAGAGATTATCTACTGTCTGATTTACATTCAATAGGGATTATCTACTGTCTGATTTACATTCAACAGGGATTATCTACTGTCTGATTTACATTGAATAGAGATTATCTACTGTCTAATTTACATTCAACAGAGATTATCTACTGTCTGATTTACATTCAACAGGGATTATCTACTGTCTGATTTACATTCAACAGGGAGTATCTACTGTCTGATTTACATTTAACAGGGATTATCTACTGTCTGATTTACATTTAACAGAGATTATCTACTGTCTGATTTACATTTAACAGGAATTATCTACTGTCTGATTTACATTCAACAGGGATTATCTACTGTCTGATTTACATTTAACAGGGATTATCTACTGTCTGATTTACATTGAATAGAGATTATCTACTGTCTGATTTACATTTAACAGAGATTATCTACTGTCTGATTTACATTCAACAGGGATTATCTACTGTCTGATTTACATTCAACAGAGATTATATACTGTCTGATTTACATTCAACAGGGATTATCTACTGTCTGGCAGCACTAGGAGTGGCAGGCGGCTACATGGGCGGCAGTCAGTTCTTGAGTATCTATACAGATGCTGACAGAATAGATACAAGTAGGTAAGTCATGAGGGGATTTAAAGACACAAATTCAACTTCCTTACATTGATTGTTCTGCAATATTGCTGGAAGGTTGTTCGACATGGATTAAAGCCTTTCAAATAAATGTGCAACAGACGTCTTTAGAATAACGTAGCGAAAGTGTTACAATTGACGAAAACGTACTGGCAAAGTGATAAATTGACGAAAACGTAGTGGCAAAGTTATCAATTGTAACGGCGACAATGGACTCCGTTCTGATGCGGTCGGTCGGCGAGCCGCCAGTTAAGAAATGATGGTACATTAACCCTTTCCCTCATACGACAATTCTGCAGCAGACGACCTTGAACATACTTTGTCAAACAATGTGCACTCTGTAATTGAATGGATAACCTATGACTAAAAGTGGAACACATTGTTGCAAAAGGAGAAATTGCTCGTTTTGAGCAATTTCTTCTTTTGTAACTATGTTTTTCAAAAAGCCGTCTGCTGCAGAGGCGTCAGAAAGCGTCTATATGAGTGAAGGGTTAACCATACTTGGTGCCTTCCAAAATTACAAAAATCTGGAAGTAGTAAGTGATTTTGACAAAGATGTTTATAAGTCTGACAGCTGCCCATGTTAGCAGCTCAAACAAACACTTTACTACTAACTTACTTTTACTTTAAACCAAAGCCATGACTAAACTCGGAAAAGTATTTTGTTTTTTCTATGTTATAGTGTAAATATCACGCCTTAGCATGTTTATAAATCAGAAAGTATTGACAATTCCAATAGTGACATCATAACAAGCAAACACTCTACTTTGTACACGAAAAC
>JASEVX010000902.1:0-36238 GCA_031761405.1 Serripes groenlandicus
TATTGCAAAATGTAACAAATACAACTCAAATCTAAATAATAGTATATTATATACATCCTAAACAACATCTTTAATACGAAAAACAGTTAAATATCTTACTATGATTTCAGCGTTGGAGTCACACTTGTATCAAAGTTTGGGTTCTTGGATTCCTGCAAATTCACTGTAACACTGGTGGATATAATGTCTCCGATACTCCGATTCAACTGTCCTATAGAAGAGGCCTCCCGCGAATATATCAACAGTTATAGGGCTAGTCCAATACGTGATGCTTCACGCTCAATGAATATAGTGGGGAAAAGAACCAACGTCCTAGCTTTCAATAATAACTTTCCCTTTTCTGGAAAGTCATCATAAATATGTGAATAGATTCGCAGTCTTTACACACACGCACACACCCCTCCCCCTCCACTCTATCTCCCCCTCCCTCTCTCTCTATCCCGCTCTCGCTCTCTCTCTCTCTCTCTCTCTCTCTCTCTCTCTCTCTCTCTCTCTCTCTCTCTCTCTCTCTCTCTCTCTCTCTTTCTCTCTCTCTCTCTATTTCTCTCTCTCTCTATCCCCCTCTCCCCCCCCCCTCTCTCTCTCTCTCTCTCTCTCTCTCTTTTTTTCTCCCCTCTCTCTCTCCCTCTCTCCCACCTCCTTCTCTCTCTCTCTCTCCCTCTCTATCTCTCTCTCTCTCTCTCTCTCTCTCTCTCTCTCGCTCTATCTCGCTCTCTTTTTCTCTCTCTCTATCTCTCTCTCTCTCTCGCTCGCACACTCTTTCTTGCACACACTCTCCCCCTCTCTATCTATCTCTCTCTCTCTCTCACTCTGTTTCTCTTTTTTTCTCTCTCTCTCGCTCTCTCTCTCTCTCCTCTCTCTCTCTCTCTCTCTCTCTCTCTCTCTCTCTCTCTCTCTCTCTCTTTTTTTTTTCTCTCTATCTCCCCATCTCTCTTGATTTTAACGGTTGTAGTTAAGAAAAAGTAGGATAGAATGAAAATAAGTTGCTGCAAAGTGATGCTAGTTACATTTTATTCAGGATAATACGCCAAACATTCCACATACATAAATAACAATAGCGGACTTATTGTAAAATAAAGTAAATCAACAAAAGTAATTTATTTAACGCTTATGTAAGAGAAGGAAGACATACAAATACCAATCAGGAATCATTGAAGAAATTGACAAAGTTACTCAATTGGGACATTTTACACATTGATTTCTTCTTAACGCGGCATGCAATAACAATAACTGTATTCCTATTTGGATGTTTCCAATACTATCCTGTTGTATATATCATTCATATATCAGTAGATATTGTAACATACATTCAAAGGAATGTAGTAAGAAGATCTTGTCACATTATACAGAAGAAATGCTTTATTGGATCATTGAGTTCCTTGAGGTTTTTACTATCTTACAGAATGTTAAAGCAGTCCATTAACTGATTTGACACTCTTGTGATGTAAGACAGCCACTACATATGTTGCATATGGCGAAGATGACGCATGTTGAGTGCGGTACAGGGACGTGGAAGTTATACTCGTGGGGTTACACTTCAGGCGGTTTGGTAAGAAGTTTCATTTTGATGCATACTACATACACGCCGACAGTGACGACTCTGGTCAGAATGTGCGTATGTAGTATGCGCTCCTCATGCTTAAAGCTGACAGATACAAGAACACCTCACATGGCCAGACACCGTGCATAGGTGCGCTTGCCTCAAGTTTAAAGCTGACGTATACAACAACACCTCAACACCTCACATGGCCAGACTCCGTGCATCTGTATTTTCTATCTTGGTATTTCCGTCAACAAAGTCTGGAAGGGTACTCTCAGAAATGCTATCTAAGCATTTTTGACATACCTGTCTCTTTTGCAAACGGAAACATGGGAATATAGTAGATGAAATCTTAACCTGCTTAATTCCCTGATTTTAAAGAAATTCACGCATACATATATGTTTCAATTTTAAAGAAGACAAATGAGTTGTTGTAAATCTCTGTAAATGTATACCACGATTATGGATGATATTGGTTAACACTATAAGCAAATAAAGTAATGAATATACGACCGGTGCCCCAGGAAACCAACCGTAGCGCAATTATAACGAATGAGCCGTTCCACGAGAAAACCAAAATTATTGACCCAGTCGACGTTGGCTAATCCGGGCCGACACATTCCGTCACAGAGGGTAGAGTAATGATTCCTGAAACAAAAAATCCACAGGAGGCTAAATGTGTCTGCCCGAGTTAGCTTGGGCGGCATGCTTAGGATGATCCGAGTCGATACTTTACGCAGAGTACACACTTTTGTTTTTTTCTTTATTCGGCTCAAGTGTAGTACAAACATGTGCCTGAACATCCAGATCCAAATAAAGACTATTGTTCAGAAGGTTCTTGAAATCTTCTATGACTTTACAGATGAGAAATGAAAAACTACAGTAATAGTCTGCGCGGATGCACAGGCTGATCTGAATCTAAACCAGTCGCAAGTTTTGGAAGCGCCTTTATCCTAAATTGATCAGCGAATGTTGTTTATAGCGGCGTACAGTGGATTAAGGGTTAAACCCTGTCGCAATGTCTAACAAGCGTGTATCTCTCTATCCATAATCAACTCAGGAGGTAGAGATCGTTACAAATTAAATAAAGTCTTGAATCTATATATTGTAAATGCTCAAGGCCAAATGAAACAAACAGCAAGTTGGGTTAGCTGTCAAAGGAATCTACTTTGAAATGATCAGTGGTTTAGAGACATTCGACATATGTTTTTTAGTATGCAAATACTCCGTTTTATTTCGTTTAAATGAAACAATTATTCGAACACATTACTTTGATATGCAAATTAGCAGTTTCTTTCCGCCGGTAGACTAATGTGAATGCAAACCAATGGTTAAAACGAAATAAAATGTGTCGAATAATTATTTCGTTTTAACGTTGTGTCTAGGCTCAATCAATATATAATAATTTTTAGAAATGCGATCCATGCAATTATTTAAGATATTATAACCGTTTTATACACACATTGATCGGCGTCACGAGAAAATCAATGTGCATAGATTAGTGTGTATATGCACTGTTCGCTAAGGAGGTGAAGAGATCAGATACGTTGGACACGTCAGAATTACTCGTGCTGGTTTTTCTAGTGTGCGACTCGTATAAAGTTTAGTTTAAACTTATTTATTTTACATCGATTGCGAAATAAGCTGAAAGCTTATATTAATCACGCTCGATGTCTGCTTCCTGGAGACTTAACCAGTACTCGCGCCGTTTGAGTAGAACAATCCCAAAGTCAGAACCCGGTCATCACGCGACTCGAACCAGGGACCTTTGTTAAGAGAGGCCGACGCTC
This sequence comes from Serripes groenlandicus, assembly GCA_031761405.1. Taxonomy (NCBI): domain Eukaryota; kingdom Metazoa; phylum Mollusca; class Bivalvia; order Cardiida; family Cardiidae; genus Serripes; species Serripes groenlandicus. The sequence continues at coordinate 3,331 of JASEVX010000902.1, forward strand.
TACCTCTGCACCAATGTCTTCCAACTTCGTAGTTCTAAAAAGGATTATCTATTGAATGAGCCTAAGGCATAACGCAAAGGCAAGACATTGCGCAGAACGTTAAAACGAAATAATTATTCGACACTTCTTTTTTAATATGCAAATTAGTCATTTTATTTCGTTTTTATGAAATAATTATGTTTTTATAAAGTTTACATGAATGATTTGGTGTGGGATTCAATTCATGAGCGGTGATCCAAGAAAACCAACCTCAGTGCATCTAGCTAACTTAGATGTGTACTTAAAGTACCATTTAGTAGCAGAAATAGATATCGCTTTATTAATTGAAATTGAGCAGACACAGTCCAATTCTTTTATTTTCGCTGAAAGTGGTAGGGCCTAGATTCTTACAAGCTTTGAGCAATATTTCAAATCAATTAAAAACCTGGAATCCGGTTTTTTCCAACCAGATGATGAAGTTTTAGCATTTAATGAACGTGGTTTTAACAGTAAATTGCAGGTAATGTTTAAGGAACTAGAAGATGACCTTACACATGAAGAAATAAAGAAAGCCTTTGAACAATTAAACAAAGATAGATCTGGCGGTTCGGATTATGTTGTTAATGAATATTGCATATTTTGCAAATTACTTGCATACATTTTTGTTATACAATATTTAAACAGGAATACATCCCTTGTAAATGAAGTGATGGTTATATTGCCCCATTACATAAAAAGGTGGCTATCAACAACGTAGATAACTACAGAGGTAGAGGTATAACATTGTTAAGTGTTTTTGGCAAATTGTTGACCAGAATTCGAAATAATGGGCTTAATAACTGAACAGAAGAATATTCCGTATACGTAAAAAATATAAACAAGAAATATCTTTAAAAAAGATAAACGACTATCAATATGAGAAAACACTAAGAAATGGACTATTCGCATATGATTTGATTTAGAATGACAGAAAACAATAACGTTAAATATGTAATATTTGGTTTATAAATGTTTTATTTCATATATATATACTTTGGTTTTGATATGAATGAGAGAGGAAAGAAGAAGCTTGCCCCTGCCAGGAAGCGAACCACGGACCTTTTACTTGGCAATCCATGTCAACATTCATTACACTAGCGCGACATCACTTTAAGTTCGTTCAAGACCGAGAATTAATCACATGACTGGAGATATGCGAGGCTCCCAAGAGGTGTATTATGTAACACAGTTAAAGTTTCAATTGACGATAAATAACTTAAAACTTATCATGTTTCAAAAATAATTAATATTTTGCTCTTAAATATTATATTTCATACGTTTTCACTGATTTTGTCACTGAAATTTATTTCTTAAGGAAAAAAATTAAAGGTTAGTATGCAGAACATTTCATTTTAAAACTTCACCTGATTGGTGCCTCTCGAAGGATCGCCAACTTCAACTTAACTATGAACCAATCAAAACGTTTCATTTCCTTTATTTCTTCGACATTTTTCATTAAATACAACATTTGATTGGTCTACAATCTAGATCATTTGTTTAACATCTAGATCAAAACCCACGTTAGTCGGCTACTCGCCGAAAAATAGAACAAATATGGGAACAATACACAATGTTTTTGTTTTGCATCGGTTGATGAGTTATTATTTGAATGAAAATAAAAAAACTGTATATGTGCTGCATAGATTTTACAAAGGCGTTCGATTATTTCGTACGTGAACATATTATTTATAAATTAATCAAGTATGGAGTCCGAGTTATAATTCGCAATCTTATCAAATCGTTATATAGTAATATAAAATCCAAGGTACAATTTAAAAATACCCTCAGCAGAAGCTTCGAATGCTTAATGGGCGAAGTCCATGAAGACGGTATGTCACCATTTATCTTAGCAATGTACATGAATGACGTTGAAGAATACTTGATTACAAAAGGTTTTAAAGGCATAGATACCGGAATGCTTAAACAATGTTTATTATTATATGCTGATGATAATGTCTTATTTTCGGAAAATGAAGAAGAGCTACAAAACGGACTTAACCTTTCATACGATTATTTCCAAAGATGGAAATGGTTGTGAATGTAAATAAAACTCAAATTATGGCAGAAAGGGAGGTAATCTTAGAACAAATGTGTCATTCTTATACAATGAAAATGAAATACAAATTGCCACCAACTTTACGTATCTAGGAATAGTTTTCTCTACAGACGGATAATTTATTGGCAGATTTGATGCATTAAGTGGACAAGAATTAAAGAGTATTTTCCAGATGAGATTATATATATATCCAAGTTCACATTTTTATCTATAAGACACAAGTTAGACTTATTTTATGAATTAATATAACCTTTACTTCATTACTTTGTGAAATATGGGGCTACTTTGATGCAAATAAATTAGAATTTGTTCACTTACGATCTCTGAAACGACTACTAGGGATAAGAAACCAATCACAACATGATTTTATCTATGGTGAATCTGGAAGGTGTTGAAAGGGTAATACAAATGCTGAAATATTGGTTTAAAGTTATACAGTCAAGTGAAAGAAAATATATAAAACAAACTTATAATATAATGTTAAATGATTTAATAGAATGCCCACATAAACAAAACTGGTCTTCTCAAATCAAATATATCTTAGAATCACACGGTTTTAATAATGTATGGCTCTTTCAAGGAGTGGAACAACCAATTACAAAACTCACCCAAAGCGATAACATATAGATCAATAGCTAGTTTAAACTTTAAGCAATATCTAAACACAGTGGTGAATAACAAATACAGAACAGCTCTTACAAGTTTAAGAGTATCTAGTCACAGATTTGAAATAGAAATGGGTAGATGGCACAAACCTAATAAAATAACTAGATCAGAGAGAAAATGTCAGCATTGTAATGTCTTAGAAGATGAGTTTCATTCCATTTTGGAATGTACTGTTTACCATGAAATAAGATCACAACTCTTAAGTAAATATTACTAGAAAAGACCAAATAGGCATAAATTTATAGAATTATTCATGTCAGATAACAAAAAAATCGTCAATAATATTTCAAAATTCATATACAACAGCTTCATTAAAAGAACAAATATCTGTTACGATAAGTTATATAAGTAATAATAATACTATATATATTCTGTCATATCTGCTTGGAATTTTAAGAGCCCAAACAAATAGATTTCATTAATACCCATCTCGTTCTCTTTTGTTGTTTTACTATAAGAATCAAAATACTTTGTAATTGGTACTTATATGTGTATATACTAACCTTACATATTGTAACTGTATTGTATATACATGCATGCGCATGCTGTATATTGTATATCGAAGGGAGAGGCTGGTCAGTTAATTAACCTTTACACTGCTGAGCCTTAAACATAGACCATCAGGCTATTCATGTTAGGATATTCAAAGAAGAGTGTCGGATAATTTGTTCATGTACACTATTGGTGTTGAAGGCGATGAAAGCTCAGATGAGACAGCTCGTCATGAGCGGTCTCATCTGAATTAACATTGTTTTCAGTAACCCCCCCCCCCTTTTAAGCATGCAGCAGTATGAGGGTTATGGAGGGCCATTTTCTCTGGTTTATTCTTTTATTCAGCCGGAAATTGTTAAATTGTCAAATGCATTCATACATGTATGCTGATGGATTGTACATCTATGTTGCATAATAGATAACATATATATATACATTCATATATATATATTGATCGCCTTTCATTTGCTTAAGTTTGATTTCACTATACTTCTTTGCAATTTCAGTTTCGAAGCTTAACAATTCATGACATCAAATTGCTCAAAATATTATCATATTTTAATTATAAAGGTGTTCAAATATGCATTACATAGTTAGTTAGGTTCGATGTTTTGTTGCGGCCTTAAATGTGTGTTCTATTAATTATAATTTAGTTCCAGTAATACGTTTGTGTATATGTTTGGGTGGATGAGGCACAGTGTTCTGTTTGTTGTTTGTTTTCTTTTCTAAAATTGCATCTTACTTCGCTTCAAAATGTAGGTAATATATTAACTTGGTTATAAGTGATAATGTCAACCTGTGAAATTAACCACTTGCACTACAGTCTTGTCATGCGTAAACAATGAAAATAAAAGACTAGATTTATTTTTGATACACACAAATACCCCACTGTGAGCAAAATAAAAACAGCATGAAATATATTTAATCCACAAATAGTCCGATTTTTCAAGGGGAATAATATACTAAAACACCCTTAACTGGAACAAGAGCCAATCTTGTCTTTATATAGCTGTCAAACAATGATCAATGCAATATAAATATCCAGATAGACTGCAACGGAAATGAACTGAAATCACGAAACGTGACAATTTTTAGAAAAGTAAGTGAACCACACATTTCTACTTATAGATAGATCATGCAAGAACAATAACTAAGAAACAGAATAAATACAAGTACATGGCATACATGTTATTTCAAAACATCCTTTTTTTATAAATGTGTGTAAAGTTGGCTCTGTGATCGGTCATCGGCCATCGGTGACAAAAACCGGAACGCCGACCTGGTACACCGAGCTCGGCCATCGGTGTTCGAATTTATATAGCAGTTTGAACGCCGACCTGGAATATCGAACTCGGCCATCGGTGTTCGAATTTCTATAGCAATTTGAACGCCGACCTGGAATATCGAGCTCGGCCATCGGAATTCGAATTTCTATAGTAATCTGAACGCCGACCTGGTACACCGAGCTCGGCCATCGGAGTTCGAATTTATATATTAATCTGAACGCCGACCTGGAACACCGAGCTCGCCCATCGGTGTTCGAATTTATATAGCAATTTGAACGCCGACCTGGAATATCGAGCTCGCCCATCGGTGTTCGAATTTATATTGCAATTTGAACGCCGACCTGGAATATCGAGCTCGCCCATCGGTGTTCGAATTTATATAGCAATTTGAACGCCGACCTGGTACACCGAGCTCGACTATCGGTGTTCATATTTATATAGCAATTTGAACGCCGACTTGGAATATCGAGCTCGGCCATCGGAATTCGAATTTATATATTAATTTGAACGCCGACCTGGAACACTGAGCTCGGCCATCGGTGTTCGAATTTATATAGCAATTTGAACGCCGACCTGGAATATCGAGCTCGCCCATCGGTGTTCGAATTTATATATATAGCAATTTGAACGCCGACCTGGAATATCGAGCTCGCCCATCGGAATTCGAATTTCTATAGTAATCTGAACGCCGACCTGGTACACTGAGCTCGGCCATCGGTGTTCGAATTTATATAGCAATTTGAACGCCGACCTGGAATATCGAGCTCGGCCATCTGAATTCGATTTTATATAGTAATCTGAACGCCGACCTGGTACACCGAGCTCGGCCATCGAATGTATATAGCAATCTGAACGCCGACCTGGTACACCGAGCTCTGCCATCGGTGTTCAAATTTATATAGCAAGAGAATGGAACGCTTGTAGAGAGCCTGCCGTTGCGGCTGGAGTTTGTCACGGGAGTGGAACGACCTGATAGGTGACTGTGTGCCCGGTGTTGTCACAGGAATATAACGCTTGCAGAGAGTCTGCGTCCGGGGTTTGCCCGATAAAAGTCTGTGTGCCCGGAGTGTGTAACGGTAGTTGAACGGCGCGGGACTAGGCTGTATGCCCAGTGTTGTCACGGGAATATAACGCTTGCAGCGAGTCTGCCTCTGCGCCCGCAGTTTGTCACGCTGACCTAGAATCCCGAGCTTGGCATCAGCATTAACATTTCTATAGCAATTGAGACCGAGCGAGGACATCGGCGTTCGAATTTAATTGCACACTGAACACCGACCGGGAATTCTGTGCTCGCCATCAGCATTCGATTTGTTATAGAAATTGAATGGGTCTGACCGCTGCTGCAAGGCTATATCACCCGAGTGCTAATTTCCCCTTGTAAGTGTCACGGGAGAAGAACGACCCGAGACAAGACCGTGCGAGCCCGGTTTTGTCAGGGGAATGGATAACTCTGGCTGCTCCTGCAAGGCCATAACACCGAGTATTCCTTTGCCATTGTATGTGTCACGGGAGTGGAACACTGACGGTCCGAGACGGTACCGTTCGATCCCGGTGTTGTCACGGGAATGGAAAACTTGCAGAGAGCCTGTGTCTGCGACCTGGATTTTGTCACGGGAGTTGAACGCTCTAGCCGCGCACGAAGCCGCTGCTGCAAAGCCACATCACACAGTGCTAATTTCTTAACTAATTACGTGTATATTTATTTATCCATGCACATGAATTGAAATAACTGAAACAATATTAGTAAACGTTATGACATCAAATTGAATGTTCTATTCATTTGCATGCGGATGATTGTATACAACGTTAGAAAATTAATATCTCGCGAGACCGTATGTCAACCGAAATTTTAATTTTCAAAGGCTGTGAGTAGAAAATACAAATTGAAAAAACATGTTTAACATTTAGAAAAGCGTATTTCGTCTTTCATGGTAGTATATACAGCTGTGCCAAACCCAACTGTTAGTGATTGCTTATACGTATGTGTTCATCAAAATATATTTAGATCAACTACACCGAAGCAAACATATTAAAAAACGGACATTTGCTTGCATCCCCGAACAAATTAAAATAAAATAAATAAATGATTAAGGTAATTACATATGAGTCGGGTTCTACGAAAACCAACGTTAAGCTATTTGAAACAAGCTAGGTTAAAGATCAGTTTACTCATTCATACTTATATATCTCATTACAATGTATGTTGTTTAACCAAAGGTTGTTTCTTAGGAGGTTCTAAACGTGTTCTGCAAACAGTTCAGATTCAGACAATACAGCGCTGAATAGCCGACTGACCTGACTCTAGACTTTTCACAAAGGACCTTATGTGAGATTCGCACTGCTCAAATACATTTTAACTAGAAAATGGGGCAGGCAATTCGAAAACCGATCTTCTCGACTTTCAATCCAGCGAATATCCAGATCAGGCTGCAGTCTGATCAAGATCTTTCATATTCGCTATAAAATCGTCTATGCATTCCGAAAGCTTCTTGAGAAGCGCTCTGACCAACAATCGAATTTAAAGATTAGACTTTGAAGTTTATTTCAATTACTCTCACAATCTCCGAATGTCGGTTTTCGTGTTGCTTAAACTATATTCGTGTTCACTGATTGTGAAATAGTATACCGAACATTAATTTACATGGTGTAATATCTAAGAGTCATTTATATTGTTTATCTGATATCAATTCACCATAGTTCTTCTTTTAAAACATTTTAGTGTTACACTAAAACATTTTAGTGTTACACTAAAACATATTAGTGTTACACTAAAACATATTAGTGTTACACGAAATTACAGAAAACTAAAGGCATAACCATGGTACAGATGGTACAGAAAACTATTTTGACTCCTTAGTATCCAGAGAAGTGTCACAAATTCCGTAAAGTAGTATTATATATTATCAAAAAGCATAAATATGGTACAGTTTGAAATCCTGTTCAGTATTTATGCAGAGTTAGTTTTGAAGCAAAAGATATTTAAGTAAATATGAATTTGATACTAATCAGAAATATAAATTTTCTAAATAATATCTGTAACAGTTCTAGAGATATAGAAGGAAATGTGAATTTAGGAATTATCTTAAGTCTAAAAAGAGGCATAACTCTGGGAAATAGGTACGGAGCTACCTCCTTTTTGGGCGCACACAATATCATGTGCTTGTGATTATTTCTACCAAGTTTGGCATCAATATCTTATACGGTGTAAGAGGAGTAGGCCGGACAACATTTGTTAAGTCTAAAAAGGGGCATAACTCTGGGAAATAGATTAGAAGTTATCCCTTTTTTCGCGCACATAATATCATGTGCTGTTGATTATTTCTACGAAGTTTGGTATCAATATCTTAAACGGTGTAGGAGGAGTAGGCCAGACAAAATTGGACGGACAGACAGACAGACGGACGGACAACGCCTGACCATAATACGTCCCGTTTTTTCAAAACGGGTGTATACAAAAAATATACTATACTATATAAATTTGAATTCCGATGGCAGAGCTTGATATTCCAGGTCGGCGTTCAAATTGCTATATAAAGTCGAACACCGATGGCCGAGCTAGGTGTACCAGGTCGGCGTTCAGATTACTATATAAATTCGAATTCTGATGGCCGAGCTGGATATTCCAGGTCGGCGTTCAAATGACTATATATATTCGAACACCGATGGCCGGGCTCGGTGTACCAGGTCGACGTTCAGATTACTATATAAATTCGAACACCGATGGCCGAGCTCGCTGTACCAGGTCGGCGTTCAAATTACTATAGAATTCGAATTCCGATGGACGAGCTCGATATTCCATGTCGGCGTTCAAATTGCTACATAAATTCGAACACCTATGGCCGAGCTCGGTGTACCAGGTCGGCGTTCAGATTACTATAGAATTCGAATTCCGATGACAGAGCTCGATATTCCAGGTCGGTGTTCAAATTGCTATATAAATTCAAACACCGATGGCCGAGCTCAGTGTACCAGGTCGGCGTTCAGATTACTATAGAATTCGAATTCCGATGATCGAACTCGATATTCCAGGTCGGCGTTCAAATTGCTATATAAATTCGAACAGCGATGGCCGAGCTCGGTGTACCAGGTCGGCGTTCAGATTACTATAAAAGTTCGAATTCCGATGGCCGAGCTCGATATTCCAGATCGGAGTTCAAAATGATATATAAAGTCGAACACCGATGGCCGAGCCAGTTGTACAAGGTCGGCGTTCAGATTACTATATAAATTTGAACACCCTTGGCCGAGCTCGGTGTACCAGGTCGGCGTTCAGATTACTATATAAATTCGAATTCCGAAGGCCGAGCTCGAATTTCCAGGTCGGCGTTCAAATTACTATATAAATTCGAACACCGATGGCCGAGCTCGGTGTACCAGGTCGGCGTTCAGATTACTATATAAATTCGAATTCCGATGGAGGAGCTGGATATTCCAGGTCGGCGATCAAATTACTATATATATTCGAACACCGATGGCCGAGCTCGGTGTACCAGGTCGGCGTTCAGATTACTATAGAATTCGAATTACGATGACCGAGCTCGATATTCCAGGTCGGCGTTCAAATTGCTATATAAATTCGAACACCAATGGCCGAGCTCGGTGTACCAGGTCGGCGTTCAGATTACTATATCAATTCGAATTCTGATGGCCGAGCTGGATGGCCGAGCTAGGTGTACCAGGTCGGCGTTCATATTACTATATATAATTCGAATTCCGATGGCAGAGCTCGCTATTCCAGGTCGGCGTTCAAATTACTATATAAATTCGAACACCGATGGCTGAGCTCGGTGTACCAGGTCGGCGTTCAGATTACTATAGAATTCGAATTCCGATGACCGAGCTCGATATTCCAGGTCGGCGTTCAAATTACTATATATATTCGAACACCGATGGCCAAGCTCGGTGTACCAGGTCGGCGTTCAGATTACTATAGAATTCGAATTACGATGACCGAGCTCGATATTCCAGGTCGGCGTTAAAATTGCTATATAAATTCGAACACCAATGGCCGAGCTCGGTGTACCAGGTCGGCGTTCAGATTACTATATCAATTCGAATTCTGATGGCCGAGCTGGATATATAAAGTCGAACACCGATGGCCGAGCTCGGTGTACCAGGTCGGCGTTCAGATTACTATATAAATTCGAATTCCGATGGCCGAGCTCGCTATTCCAGGTCGGCGTTCAAATTACTATATAAATTCGAACACCGATGGCCGAGCTCGGTGTACCAGGTCGGCGTTCAGATTACTATAGAATTCGAATTCCGATGACCGAGCTCGATATTCCAGGTAGGCGTTCAAATTGCTATATAAATTCGAACACCGATGACCGAGCTCGGTGTACCAGGTCGGCGTTCAAATTACTATATCAATTCGAACACCGATGGCCGAGCTCGGTGTACCAGGTCGGCGTTCAGATTACTATATAAATTCGAATTCCGATGGCCGAGCTGGATATTCCAGATCGGCGTTCAAATTGCTATATAAATTCGAACACCGATGGCCGAGCTCGGTGTACCAGGTCGGCGTTCAGATTACTATATAAATTCGAACACCGATGGCCGAGCTCGGTGTACCAAGTCGGCGTTCAGGTTACTATAGAATTCGAATTCCGATGGCCGAGCTCGATATTCCAGGTCGGCGTTCAAATTGCTATATACATTCGAACACCGATGGCCGAGCTCGGTGTACCAGGTCGGCGTTCAGATTACTATATAAAGTCCAACATCGATGGCCGAGCTCGGTGTACCAGGTCGGCGTTCAGATTACTATATAAATTCGAACACCGATGGCCGAGCTCGGTGTACCAGATCGGCGTTCAGATTACTATATAAATTCGAACACCGATGGCCGAGCTCGGTGTACCAGGTCGGCGTTCAGATTACTATATCAATTCGAACAGCGATGGCCGAGCTCGGTGTACCAGGTCGGCGTTCAGATTACTATATAAATTCGAATTCCGATGACCGAGCTCGATATTCCAGGTCGGCGTTCAAATTGCTATATAAATTCGAACACCGATGACCGAGCTCGGTGTACCAGGTCGGCGTTCAGATTACTATATAAATTCGAACACCGATGGCCGAGCTCGGTGTACCAGGTCGGCGTTCAGATTACTATAGAATTCGAATTCCGATGGCCGAGCTCGATATTCCAGGTCGGCGTTCAAATTGCTATATACATTCGAACACCGATGGCCGAGCTCGGTGTACCAGGTCGGCGTTCAGATTACTATATAAATTCGAATTCCGATGGACGAGCTCGATATTCCAGGTGGGCGTTCACATTGCTATATGAATTCGAACACCGATGGCCAAGCTCGGTGTACCAGGTCGGCGTTCAGATTACTTTATAAAGTCGAACACCGATGGCCGAGCTCGGTGTACCAGGTCGGCGTTCAGATTACTATATAAATTCGAACACCGATGGCCGAGCTCGGTGTACCAGGTGGCGTGCAGATTACTATATTAATTCGAATTTCGATGGCCGAGCTCGATATTCCAGGTCGGCGTTCAAATTGCTATATAAAGTCGAACACCGATGGTCGAGCTCGGTGTACCAGGTCGGCGTTCAGATTACTATATAAATTCGAGCACCGATGGCCGAGCTCGGTGTACCAGGTCGTCGTTCAGATTACTATATAAATTCGAATTCCGATGGCCGAGCTGGATATTCCAGGTCGGCGTTCAAATTGCTATATAAATTAGAACACCGATGGCCGAGCTCGGTGTACCAGGTCGGCGTTCAGATTACTATATAAATTCGAATTCCGATGGGCGAGCTCGATATTCCAGGTCGACGTTCAAATTGATATATAAATTCGAACACCGATGGCCGAGCTCGGTGTTCCAGGTCGGCGTTCCGATTTTTGTCACCGATGGCCGATGACCGATCACAGAGCCAACTTCACACACATTTTTTATAACAGTATGTACAGACAAACAAAAAAAAGTATGATATATTTATGTTTGTCAAGGACATTTTAACCGTATTTAGATAAATATATGTTTTACATTTCGATGAATAGTGTTCTCAAATATAGCTATAGAAAACACATACTATTTCATTCATGCTATGAATATTTTAGTTATGGAAGGCTCCCTGAACTATTCGGAAAAAAAATACAGTCGCTGCCTTTGTCTGTGCATGCATCAGTGTGTCCGTCCGTTCCCATCTCGTAACCTGGCCTTTCTTATCAACTGCTGACCGGAATGGGTGAAGCTTTGTGGGAAGCTTTAGTACCAAGAGCGCTGTCTTTTGATATTATAATACACATTCGGACATATTTCGAAAATGCTTGCTTTTGGTGTTTGATAATGGCAGGGACGTAGATATGTCCCTGATAATGGTAAACAGGGAAAACACAATTTGAGTGCATTTTCGTTTCAGGAAATTAAACACAGATTGTCAAACAATACATTCATATGGCAAAGATTTTGTCTTTGGATATTCACATATCCTTTTCTATTTATAAGTTCATCAAACATGATCCTGTTATTTCAAATAAAAAAATGATAAAGTAACTATTACTTGTTAATGTTTCAAACATATACATGCTTCTAGTCATTATGGATGGGACCGTTTCGGTGGTGTATTGTTAGATCGTCCGCTTCGGGTTCGATCCACGGCCATGTCACACACGAGTGACGGAAAATGCATGCAGTTGTTATCGGCCGATTTGTTTTCATAATTCCTCACAAAAGGTATTCCAAGAAATAACAAGAGATGTTGCCCCTTCCCCCCCTCCCACCCCCCCCCCCCCCCCCCCCAACCGACTTTTGACCCGATGACCTCAAAATCAATAGAGGTCATCTACTGGTCACCCTCAGCTTTCATGTCAAGTGTAAGGACCATGGGTGTAGGCAATGTGGAGTTATCACTCTTACAAGCCTTTTGCGTTCAAAGTCAAAATCAAAAGGGGTCATCTACTGGTCAGGACCAACCTCCAAGTCAAGTTTGAGGACTAAAGCTCCAGGTACTATTTAGTTATCACCCGGACAAGCTTGGTAACTATGACCTTGACCTTTCACATGATGACCTCACAATAGGGGTCATCTACTGGTCTACCGCAGCCTCCATGTTAAGTTTTAGGGTCATGGGTGCATGCAATGTCGAGTTATCACTCGGACAAAATTTCGCGTTCAAGGTCAGTGACCTTGATGTTTGACCTGATGACCTCACAATCAATAGGGGTCATCTACTGGTCACCTCCAGCCTCCATGTCAAGTTTGAGGGTCATGGGTGCAGGCAATGTCGAGTTATCACTCGTACAAGCTTTTCAGATTCAAAGTCACTATGACCTTGACCTTTGATCCAAGGACCTCAAAATCAATAGGGGTCATTACCTAGTAACCCCTAGGCAATGTCGAGTTATCACTCGGACAAGATCTTCGCGTTCAAGGTCACTTTGACCTTGACCTTTGACCTGATGACCTCAAAAGTTATAGGGTTCGTCTACTAGTCATTCCAAACATCCAAGTTTGAGGACCACAAGTCTAGGCGTTGTTGAGTTATCATTCGGACAAGCTTTGGTCTACCGACGGACCAACATGTGCAAAGCAATATACCCCTCTTCTTCGAAAGGGTGTAAATTATAGGTCAACATATCCTCTTACAGATTTGATAGTAATAGATATTTGCACCGGAAACACACACATATATATTTATATATAAATCGGATTTTATTGATTGTTTTAAGGTGCTTTTTTTAGTCGGGTTCAATTTGCAATTTAACCAGACTATTGCAATCGAAACGATTATAACGGATGGTGACCGTACAGTCGCCAAAGAAAAGTGTGCGCACTGTAAAAAAGTTCACCAATTCTTATTAAATACTCAAAAAAGTCCAATGTCACGTATGAAAAACTTCGTACTAACGCAGTAACTGTAAATAATTGTGCATGTTAAACGAAATTCGATGACTTCCGTGAGATTGCCGGAAATATCCGAGTCAAAAATATGTAATAATGCTCAGTATTGGCAGACGGATCGGAGATCAAGCCTTGTTTTCGCTTTAAATAAATATCCCGCCGAAAATATCCAAAATATTGTTTTTTTACAAAGAAAGATAAGGTACATGTATTGCTTATGGTGTTTAACGTATCAAAATACCTCTTTCAGTTGTGGCGAGGCCACAGTTGGTTCTTTTTTTGTGGATTACACTATTCAAGGGAAACAACTCCTGTTTTACTAAAGCAACCTTTCAAGGGATAGTTAACATGAATAGTTGATCTACTGTTTAAGGACACTTACATGTTCTGTTACATTTATGCAATCATAGGAATTTATTATTTAAACCCAAAACAGATTCAATATACATTTGTATTAATTAAAAAACGTTTATTTTTTATTTTGTATGCAGTAAGTGTGTAAACGAAACAAATATAACAGAATATTGACATTATCATTTTGTGTTACCCTTCACACCCTCTTATCCATGTTTTCTTTGTACTTTCAACATCTTTGAATTCATTTAATCTTTGGCGTCTTCATGTGAACCGGACTTTCACTACTCCCTAGTACTTTGATTCATATTTATACTAGCAAATGGAATTCCAAAATAACCAGATGTTAACGAACATCTAAATGTTCTCATCACATATAAACTATTTATAAACTGGCTTATGAATATTTCATAATTGTATCACAGCTTAACCATAGTAGTGTATCTCATCCAACCCGTTTTAAGAGTATTTTATTTGTCTATTTAGACGAATTTGAAAGAATAAAAATCTCGTTCTCTTTTGCAAGATTTTATCCAAACATAATGCAATTCTTGTTTCATTTAAGTGACTATTTAGGGAAGATTGACACACTAGATTAGATCGAACTGCACAGGATGATATTAACCTTGGTTCAAAGAGCCAGGGGGATGGTTTTCGTTCAGCATGGTAAATACTTGTTTATGGCAAATTAGCAATTTAGCGCCGAATATTCAAAAGTAGACTATTCCATGTTCAATCTTGGGCGAATTTATTTTTCATGTAACAACAATTTTGGCATATTTTGAAAACTAAAAGGTAAACGATACTGATATCAGGTTAGTAAGCTCGTTATAAGCTAACTAACCTGAATCTGTATTGATTGCCAAATCCTCAATATTGCCATGGCGCTGAAATAGTGAAACGTTGAACAAAAGTTAAATTTTGACATCATGCTGGGATTTAAGACACCTAAACGAGGTTTCTATTGCGCTATTTTTCACAGAAATTGACAAATGCGTTTCGTCTAACTTGAATAACCTTAATCAAGTAATTCAAGTTTGTTTTAAATATTGTATCATGCTGCACAGTAGATGATCAGAGAACATTCTGCAGATCCGCTCATTCACACAGTTCGATCAGGGTTTCCTATGGACATTCCGTGGGTTATCAGGGATTTAAAGGGATCATAGCCGACTAGTATGAACACTGTCGAAATGAACATTCCGTGGGTCATCAGGGATTTAAAGTGATCATAGCCGACTAGTATGAACACTGTCCAAATGGACATTCCGTGGGTCATCAGGGATTGAAAGGGATCATAGCCGTCTAGAATGAACACTGTCCAAATGGATATTCCGTGGGTCATCAGGTATTTAAAGTCATCATAGCGGACTAGAATGAACACTGTCCAAATGGACATTCCGTGGGTCATCAGGAATTTAAAGTGATCATAGCCGACTAGTATGAACACAATCTAAATAGATTATTCCGTGGGTCATCAGGGATTTCACGTGATAATTGGTGGTCGATAAAACCACAAACGATGTTTCGTTATTACACCAATATGCTGTGGAAAACGCAAAACAGACAGTCTAATGACTCAACTGGGATCAACAATTACGGCCTGATATCTTCCAGGGTACTTCTTAAACAAATACACAAATACAGGACTCTTTACATGGTATTTTGTTTGTTAAGCTCAATTGCTGGTTTCAATGGAATTTCCTTATAGTATAGGTATTACTACATAGACTAAACTGTTGAGAAGGGTACACACACCGTGAATTATGTATTCGTGTTAATTGTCTGATTGATGCAAAATGTGTGCAAACATACAGACTTCCAAATACATTTGCACACTGATGTCGTAGATTTTAAGAATAAAATGGCAAAGTCGGGCATACTGAAAACGTCCGGTGTTAATGTATTTAGCAGCAGTATTTACTTTCTCCACCATATTAAACTAGAGGGGCTCTTAAATTACTAAAAGCAAATCGGTCTAGTGGCGTTGCATTTTTCTGGTATAAAATGGATTTTGTTTTCTGATCGTGTATTTAAATTGATACGGCGACATACAAGTGCATATAAAGCGGGACAGAAAAATGACCATTCAGGCTTTGAGAACAGCAATGACCTGCGGTTTGATTATGTCTGACCATGATGGGACTGTTAGCTACACCAAATTGTCCACGAGGAGAACACGGGTAAATAAACGAGATCATATAGTGATACATTTATTTATTTAAATAGGTAAACTAGAGAGGCATGCCTATCACTCTCTGATTCTCCCCAGAGCCCATGACTCTCCTCCCTATCTCTGCATATCTCTCTCCGCTTCCTCAAAAACATACATTTATATACTACAGGGCTGGCGCCGTATACACGTGATATCCCGTATATAGTTATACCCTCAATGGATCTAATATCTCAAGTGTATACCTCTATACCTCTACCCTCATTGTGTTACAGACTCTTTCATTGCCAAATTTCACAAAATTGACACATCCATGTTGAAAATTGGACCACTCCAGTTTTAGTCCAACATGATTTTTTTTGAAAAATACTTTAATTGCCTTTGACAACGAAAGTGTGAAGTTCTTAAAGAAGGGTTAGCGCAGTATAGGTTCTTCTGGAAAACGATTTTGAAATAGGAAAATTTGTTATTTGTATTTTCCGACACAATCTAGGAAAAGAAGCAATGCTAGGGGAAGGAATTTACGGATACACATAATTTGACCAGTGCTTAACGAAAATCTTCCATAAAGTATCGTAATTCTTACGCATGTGAAAAAGACCTGCATTGGCTTCGACTTTAAAATATCCAAATAGTATCTGCTTTAAGGAAGCGCCTTAAAAATAAACCTGATATCGTAATGCTTACACGTGTTGACAATACTTCGACTCTAAACTATCCAAATAGTATCTGCTTTACAGAAGCGCCTTTCAAATACACCTTCCGTGACTAATTGGTGATTAGTAGAGCAGGATCAGAATGCGCTGAAGCAATATATATTTATACCAGTTTCAAATGATTAACGGTTGGTCTTCGTAGAGCCTCGCTCAAACAGTCTCCAACATTTGGACTACTTAATTCAGTATATGTATCTGTGAGTGAGTCGTTGTGATCAGCCGTATCGTATGGTATATTCATCTGCCTTATACTGGACTTTTAGAGTTTCTTGCCTTGACTCTATCTGACACTTGTTCTGTGAAGGTGGAAAATGCTTCAAAAAGCAAGGAACATAACTACTTCAACATAAGTATGTACTTGCATGTGTTACCTCCCTTGACAAATGAAATATTTCTACTCGAACATAAAAGGTATATTCTTAAAGTCCCGAAGTTAAAACAGATATAATTAATAAGTATTATACGGGTAATCAAATCGAAGGCGATGATATGATAACATGATATACTACCTACGTAGTAGGGGAGTGTAAACAAGGACACTGAAATAATGTAACGGTCGTAATCAACTTTGTATTTATGCATTTTATTGTGTTCGCATCGATTGAAGAAAATGCTGTATGGCACTGCATGAATGTAAATCGTCAAAGTGGCCAATTAAGTTGCACTTCAAATAAAACAAAATCTGAATAATGGCATACACTTTTTTTTTAGAATAGAAAGTCTTAACTAAATACACAAAGTTGTGGCAGTACACTACAGTGTGGTGGAAATGAGAAAACCTTTCGGCCTTAACCCTTTACCCGACTTATTGTTTGATTCATATGAATAATGCCATTCATTGTTTACGTACAACTATCATATTCTTCAACAACAACCAGATGATTTTATGCTACTTTAGGTAATAGGGAAACAATTCTGATCGGAGCGCCATGCAGAAACGAACGATGGAAAGAGGATAGGATTTGACATTTTTGATAATATCTCAAATGTGATCGCAGACATTAGATTTAAACCCAACAAGGGAAACAAGTTAGAAAAATTACATGTTCTTTTGTGTTTTGTTTGTTTATTTGTATTCCTCTTCCCTTGTAACATTAGACTATATAGGTATTCGTAAAAAATCCAAAAGGTGTATTGTTTTTTGTTTTCGCTCTTTCTTTAGACCGTATGATCTAAACATCCCATGCTCCTGAACTCAAAATGACTAGTAAATTATATAAACAATGTTCCGGCTGATTGTACACATTGTCAACATGATGGGCATCTTTGCTTATTGGTTGTGATCGGGTCAATATAGTCGAGCTAGGGATACATGTACAAATAGCTCAAAGAAGGCTGTCTCGATTAAATTGTTCTTTATTGACTGATGATATAGTCGATCATAATCTATAGTTAAATCGTAAGACGGCTGGGTTTTATTTTAGTTTCCTCACGTGAAATTGGACTCTGGATGTTGGCTATATATTTGATAATGTCCATCCTCCTATTTAAAAGCAGACGTAGATCATGAGCAGTATATGCACGGACTATATACAATGTGGAGCTACATTGTTCTGAATTATACTGTCATATGGTTTGATTATTAATTGACTCTAGAGATAAGTATTAGAGCGTGACACATTGAGTATATGTAAATCCTCTTTTTTTCATGTTGAAGGTCAAGCTCCTATATCGGAGCGGAGGACCAATATAAATAAAGTTTGTTTAAGAAAACATTATATGCCCATGTACTTTGTTCCGTTATTTGACCGAGAGAAAAGAATAACCTAGTGCTGTCTTATGGCTTGATTATTTAATAATTTCATGAGTACATGTAAATCCCTTTGTGTTCCATATTGAAGGTCAAACTACTGTATCAGAGCGGCGGCCCAATATGGTTCAGTTTATATAATAGGATCAAATGCTCATACTTTTGTTTGTGATTGGTAAATTTTTGAATCTATCTTGTCCCCTTTTTGTTTACCGAGGAGAAAGAAACCCCCAGGTAGGCAATCCATGTAATAGGCTATTAAAGTGTATGAACGAATATAATGCTTATGTAATGTCAGTTTATCTGAACACTTTTCATTATCAGAATGGGGTGAAGGTGCTCGTTCGGAGATCATTGTCGCCTCGTATTGATGTTTGAATAGAACTCGTCAGCGGTAAGGGTAACAGGTGTCATGTGTCCTCTTTGTGAGGAAATGGGTTAAGAACGTTCTCTTCAGCATATAAACTAATAAATTAAACTGTATTTTGTATTTTACCTAATATGTTATATAGTCACTTTCTAGTTATTTGTAAGGGTTAAACTTGAATTTTACTTATAAACTTCGTACAATGGATATTAAGCGTGATCTTGCTGGCGCTAGAAGAAAATAATATTTTGGTAGGATAATAAATGGTCACCGGGATAAATTAAGGATATTCTCTTACAATTGCCGAGGTCTCAAATATAAGAAAAAACGTTTTGACATTTTTAATTTGTTTTAAGAAAAAAAGGCTTATATTTTGTGCTTACAAGAGACTCATTTTGTTGAAAACATGGAAAAATGTATATATCCCGAGTGGTATGGAAACTGTTTATTCAGCCATGACACATCAAACTCAACAGGAGTTGCTATACTGTTCAATAAACGTCTAGACATTAACATCTTAAGTATAAAAAGAGACAATAACGGACAATATTTAATCATAGAATTGCAATATTATGATACCAAATTCCTCTTAAGTAATTTATAAGCTCCAAACATAGATGACCCAATCTTTTTTGAAAACATTTTCGACACTATTGACTCTTTTAATGACTCAGACAATATCATAATGTGTGGAGATTTTAATTTAGTTGTGAACACTTCAGTAGACTATGAAAACTATAAAATAAATAACCATAGCAAAAAAGCGAGGGATATTATTTTAGCAAATATAGCTTATCGAGACCTTTTAGACCCTTTTCGAGAAATACATGATACTAAGAGAAAATATACTTGGAAAAGGATGACACCTTTGCAAAGAGGACGATTAGATTAGTTTCTAATTTCAAGTAGTTTTAAGAAATTGTGACATAGATATTAGCTACAAGTCAGACCATTCCATTATTGTCCTTGATCTCGAATTTGCAATGCTTCAACATGGAAAAGGATTGAGGAAGTTTAACAACAGTCTTTACTTTATGACGCGGATTATGTAAAATGCATTAATAACACGAAATACGAGGTTATATTACAATACTGTGCTCCGGTTTACAATAATGATTTTGTTATCAATATGGATAGATCTGAAATAAATTCCGTTATAGATGATCAACGTTTTTTGGAAAAAATGTTGATGGAAATTCGTGGTAAAACTATTTCTTATTCTAGTCATAAAGTGAAGGAAAGAAATAATCGGGAACAAGAACTTGTTTTGGAATGTATTCAATTTAGAATCAAATTTGAATGCATTTAATGCCGGAAGAAATGTTGCTATTGAACAGTCGGAATTATCTGATTGAGAAAGAACAAAATGCATGGCTATTTCATCAAGTCAAGGTCACATTGGATTGATAATATAGGGATAATACACATTTTCGAGGGCGTGAACATCTGCGGACGCCCGCAAAATGTGTTTATGCCCGAGTGCGAAGCACGAGGGCATAAACACATTTAAGGGCGTCCGCAGATGTTCACGCCCGAGAAAATGTGTATTTTCGCTATTATTGCATAAAATAAGAGCAAACATCCAACATACAGTCCGCTGTAACGTTCAGTTGTACGATAACCGCCGATGAACATGACCCGATAACGCATGTGACGTCATAAACACATGTGACGTCATAAAGTAAACAAGTAATGTTTAACATATCCACGAACCGGGCCTACATCAAGGTTGCCATCGCTGACTCGACACGGGTCGAATTAAATAAATGGTTTTGGATTATTTTATGCTCTTTAACTGTGAATCTAGTGCATGTTACCGATTATCGAGTTAAAGAAGCTGATGTTATTGTTAACCCATCAAATTACTCCTATTTCTAGGGGAGATGCAGCGTCCATGTTTTGTTTACTAACGGTGCCCGAGTAATGCATATGTAAAACATCTAACCGGTCTGAAACGGCACGTACGCGCGAGAATCGCTTTGTTTATACACGTTTTCTCGCCGTTTACGCCCGGCTTTTGCAATGTTTCTGTATCCCTTAAGCGGGCGTAAAACATAGATTTTATGCAATAATATAGGGATAATACACATTTTCGAGGGCGTGAACATCTGCGGACGCCCGCAAAATGTGTTTATGCCCGAGTGCGAAGCACGAGGGCATAAACACATTTAAGGGCGTCCGCAGATGTTCACGCCCGAGAAAATGTGTATTTTCGCTATTATTGCATAAAATAAGAGCAAACATCCAACATACAGTCCGCTGTAACGTTCAGTTGTACGATAACCGCCGATGAACATGACCCGATAACGCATGTGACGTCATAAACACATGCGACGTCATAAAGTAAACAAGTAATGTTTTACATATCCACGAACCGGGCCTTCATCAAGGTTGCCATCGCTGAGTCGACACGGGTCGAATTAAATAAATGGTTTTGGATTATTTTATGCTCTTTAACTGTGAATCTAGTGCATGTTACCGATTATCGAGTTAAAGAAGCTGATGTTATTGTTAACCCAACAAATTGCTCCTATTCTAGGGGAGATGCAGCGTCCATGTTTTGTTTACTAACGGTGCCCGGGTAATGCATATGTAAAACATCTAACCGGTCTGAAACGGCACGTACGCGCGAGAATCGCTTTGTTTATACACGTTTTCTCGCCGTTTACGCCTCGGCTTTTGCAATGTTTCTGTATCCCTTAAGCGGGCGTAAAACATAGATTTTATGCAATAATGGGGAAACAACTACCATTTACTTTTGTAACTTAGAAAAGCAACATTGCTCTAATAAATCTATTACATTTTTTGAATAATATTAAAATAGGAACAATAACATGTTTACCAAAAGGGAATAAAGCGAAGCAATTTCTTAAAAATTGGAGACCTATCACTTTAAGTAAGTAAGTAAGTAAATATTTTATTATATTGTCATGTGTACGTACATCAACAAAACAATGGAACAAATAAATAACACCCGGCCCCATGGGCCTATAAGTCACTTTCAAAATAAATGGTAGTCTACCAAATCACATAACAATAAAGCTATCGTACTGTTAAGAAATACTCTATAACTAAAATACCTTTATAGAAACGATACATTGTAATGATTAGTATACAGTTTTACACATGCCTTTATTTTATAATGAACATTTTCTTATTAATTCCAAACATATTTTCTTCTAAGAATTCTATAACCGAGGCATAATGCTTGTAAAAGATTGATGGATGTAAATGGAAATTGTCTTACATTGGAGAATATTGAAAGCATTATGGGAAAAAGAGTCAATTGGCTAATATTAAATAGTCTAAGAAATTATATAAGGTCCTTTATAACAAAGAACAATATTGAAAAAACTGATAACCCATGTATCAATTTCTATTTCTACGATATTTTAATTGAAAACTGACTTGAATAAATTTGTATATAGTACATTAACATAATATAATAGTCCGGTGCCGACAAGTCAGACAAAATGGATGGTGCTGTTTCCAAATGAAAACATTAACTGGAAAACAAAATATTGCAATGTTTTTAAATGTACAAATGATACCTATATACAATGGTTACATACCCAAATAATACATAAGATATTACCAACTAATTCATTGTTATATAAAATGAAATTAGTAGATACAAACTTATGCAATTTCTGTTTAACGCAAGAGGGAACATTAAACCATTTATTTCTTGATTGCGAAAAAGTTAAACCCTTAATGCAAAACATTAAATTGAATATCAATGAAATATATCCAAATTTAGAGATATCCAATATAGATATTCTTCTAGGTTGCGATAAGAATGATTTTAAACTGGAAACTCTATTGTTAAATGTCAAACGCTTTTTATACTCATGTAAAATAAAAATAATTATTCCTTCGTGGTATGGTTTAAAGAAAAGCTTACATCTGGCTTGGAGTATATACAAATCGACCAAAGAAACAAAAGACATAGAAAAATGGGCAGTTGTAAGACATCTGATTCAAGATCATCCTTATTCTCCATAATCTCTATAAAAAAGATGTTTTAAGAGAAGTATGCAAGTTTGACATCACCTAATCCCCCATTGTGTTTTTCCAAGCTTTATTAGAATATATCCTTTATAGATATAAACTATGAACAAAAAATAAAATGCAATCGTCTAATATGTATAAATACACTTTTTGAATTTAATAAATGTATATATGTCTTCTTTATTTAAGAAATCAAATTTGCAGCAGTAAACTTAAAAAAAGATCAGCCTTTCAATATACAAGACATTATGGAAAAGGAAGACAATTTGACTTTGAAAAAGTACTTTGTGTAAACTAAATTTAACCCATATAATGCTGCAAACGACTCTTAGAATACATCATCAAACAGTATAGGCCAATAGTGGCTTGCACATCTGTACAACGTATTATGGGTTTATATTTGGTTGTGTGAAGAATTAAGCTTTACAAATGCTCCAAAGTATCAAATGAAAAAAGATGATATGATCCGCAAATCAGAGAAAAACTGTTTTAAAAACACAATTCAGCATGCTAGGGGTTAAAATGAAAGGAAATGCTGTTTAAAACATTTGTCTTTATATATATTAAAGTAAATTAATAGGGGAAAAATGTCCGCCAGATGTGGGGCTCGAACCCACGACTCCCATAATACTAGCTTGGCGCTCTTACCAACTGAGCTAACCGGGCAATCATGTCTTGCCACCACATCCAGACACTACACTCCTCCCTCTCTTAACCTTTGGGAGCCAGGTATCAACCTCAGCAACTCCCACAGCACCTCCAGGCGCATTCCAGTTAACCGCTGCCACCATTAAAGTAAATTAATAAGGGAAAAATGTCCGCCCGATGTGGGGCCCGAACCCACGACTCCCATAATACTAGCTTGGCGCTCTAACCAACTGAGCTAACCGAGCAATCATGTCTTGCCACCACATCCAGACACTACACTATTGTACTACTGATGTCACTACCACTGTCTGCAGTACTGTGCGGCATTGACGAATACTGACTGTCTGTAGAGCTCATTAAAGCTGTCTCAAATGGTTCCAAGTCCAAATACTCCTCTCCCGTACAGGCTTTCGCTGTCAGTATCCTATCAATCTCTTTCCTCTTCATTTTCCAAATGATGACAATCACAACAATGATGAACATGAACACTGCTGCCGAACTGGCTCCAATTAAAATTACGGTTTTCATGGGCACACGGTTCCCCGAAGGTGGGTTTTCAAATATAGCCCCCATTTTGATCGTCGTGTTATCATTGAGGGCCTGGGATTCATTGAGTACGGTCAGCCAGGCACTGCGGTAGTTCATGCCGGCGGAATTAGCCACAAGGCACGTGTACCACCCGGCATCCTTTTCAGTGGCATTCTTGATGGTCAAATATTGCGGATCATCTATCGTTTTGAGGATTCCAGATTGCTGTAATCTGTGGACATGGGGTTGGTCATTTTCATCAACATAGGTCCCGTTGACTTTGTAATGGCGTAACCACTGTAGTAACGGTTGTGAGTCACTTACGAGAATCTTGCAGGTGAACACTGCATCTTGACCCTTAACAACTGTCACGTTTTCCACGTCATCCATAATCGGTGCAACAAGACTACGCTGAATAACTTCTAGTGTGTAAGTCCACTGTATAGAGCCACATTCATTTTGTAAGATACAAGTGTAGTTGGCCTTGTCCTTCATGGTCAATTCATAGATATTCATATGCCATCCTTCCATCGTATACTTGCCCTCTTGAATGTCCAGTTTTTGGTAATTTTTATACCAAGTTATGTTCGGTCTTGGATAACCTCTCGCATCGCAGTCTATCTCAATTTCATGTCGGGCTGGCTTCACCAAGAATATGGTCTTCTCCTTTTTTCGTGACCAAATCGGTCGACCTTTTATACCATCTTCATCATTGCACATGTCTGTTTGCGGCTTTGCATCTTTGTTGTGGGCTTCTTGGGAATCCATGGCTTCTGGACTTTCATAGACTTTGACAGTAAAATTTCCCCAGATTTCCCCATAGTCATTGTGGGCCTTGCATTTGTAACTCCCTGCATCACTGAACCCAACATCGCTTATTGAAATTGAATTTCGTCGAATGTTTACTCTTTCCGATGATTGCATGAGAGTTCCATTGTAGTACCAGACGACAAATGGTTTTGGTTTTCCTTTGACTTTACAGAGCAGTTCCACACTGTCGTTCACGAAGGTGATTCTTTCTGCGAGAATTGGTCTTCTAAATCTAGGTGATAGTCCTTCTGCATTTACAGTCCGGCAAGAAACGATTGAAAAGGCCAAAAGTGTCAACCACAATATGTTCTTAAATAGCCTGGTATCTGCCTCCATCATCGGACAAAAACATGGATGCATTTATTTAGTCGGGTTAAAATCCACCCCAAATACAAAAACAGTTAAAAACAATTAGTGTCCACTACTTCTTCATCTCTGTTTAGCTGTGGGTAATCCCTTAACAATCCTTAGATTTGGAAAAGTGAGTTAAATTCCACTTAGACGAGTTTCTTGATTTCCCATGAATTATCAGATCGTTTCTTGAACCATTGCAAAGCTTGACATAAGCACCAGTTATCCGTTAGAATGGGACACAAACGTAAATCCATCAAAAAACAAGTTGAAATTACACATCAAGGTTTAAAATCCAAAATCCAGCAGAAGTTACCGAATTACATCCCGTTTGACTCTGTTCACTATCTATTATATTCTTATCACGACCTCTCCACGCCTATGGACGTGGCAAATAAATTTGGGAAAACAAATAAATAAATAATCTATCTGAAGTGATGTAAGCTTTGATAACAAGAATATATGGGTTAATGATAAACAATTTAAGAGAAGTACAATGGTTAGTATTCCTGGAAGTAATGAATTATAATATATTGTTTACATCGAAATTTCTTTTCAAAGAAAGGCTGTACGTAGAACTATCCGTGGGCTTATTATGTTCGCTATGTCCGCTGCCAGTAGGTATGTTAAAAGGTACGGTAGCATTTCTGTCATCTAGTCCCATGTTCGGAACATGCTGCAAGCTTTATCCTATACCTATAATATATGAGCCGTTCCACGAGAAAACCAACATTGTGGGCTCTGCGTTAAGTATCGACCCGGATCAGCCTAGACATGCAGCGCAGGCTAATCCGGACAGACACTTTTCGCATATACTGTGGCTTTTCTGTTTCAGGAATCATTACTCTATACCTCTATCCTCCTGAGAAGGAATGTGTTGGCCCGGATTAGCCTGCGCGAACTGCACATGCTGATCTTGGTCGATACATTGCGGAGAGTCTATAGTGTTGGTGTTCTCATGGAGCGGTTCATATTAACAGTAGTCTGTCTCTCTTTCTCGCACAAACTGTATTATTCTGCGTGAATTCGGCATTTGCCACCGTTAAGTTATAGTTGCGCGAATATAAAACCCCTAAGCTGAAACTTTCGTCAAAGATTTTCGAATACATATACATGTACACGTGCCGTATACCCTTTATGATTCCTTGAAAACACGATCCTTCAGTATTCGTTGATAACTTTTTAAAAGAAGTATACTTGATAAAATACCCGGAAGTTAAAATCTTAGGTCAGTTATCTAGGTTAGGATTTCTAGTTTTATGCTTATGTCATATGAGCCGTTCCGCGGGAAAACCAACATTATGCACTCTGCGTAATGTATCGACCCAGACAGCGCAGGCTAATCCGGGCCGATACATTCCGTCTCAGGGGGGATAGAGGTATAGAGTAATGATTCCTGAAACATAAAATCCACAGGACGCGAAAAGTGTCTGTCCGGATTGGCATGCTTAGGCTGATCAGGGTCAATACTTTATGCAGAGTACACAATGTGGGTTTTCTTGTAATTCGGCTCATATAATTGAGCCGCGTCATTAACGAATAGTCTTCGCGAATCAGAGTCAATAAATACTTATATCCGTGGTTTAGACAACATTCAAAATGGTAACCTAAATGAGATAGAATTGTCTTAGTGCCTATGAACTCTAAACACTTTTCTCCAGTGTTCTCTTAGAAAATTGGCATTAAATAAACTAAAGCAATCTGAACTTAGAGAAATACGTTATTTTTTTCTCGGCTCTTAATTTATTGCAATGATAACATAAATAATAAGTACGTGTCAAATTAACTTATCACTGGTCAAATATTTAATAAGCAAGATTAGAAACAATCTATAACTGTACTGTATCGGATAATATAGGTAAATCCCGAATTGTTATCTTCGTGAGTCACAGTGGGTCGATTTTCATATGGCACGACTCGGCCTATTTTGGAGCGTGTTTATGTAATTTTATTTAACCCTTTATCACATGCAGACGTATATCGACCGAACTGCAGACGAACGTTAAAAACATAGCGGAGAAACGACTTTTCCTTCTGCCACTAAGTGTTCAACCCTCAGCTGCAGGATGTATGAATAAACACATTTTGGAATATTTGTGAAATGTATCAAGTCTAGTTGTTAAAATAAATTCAGAGAGAAAAACAGCGCAATGGCTAAGATTGATTTGGCTCTGAACTGTTGATCAAGGGAGGTTTCAAGATACTTCTGAAAGTATCCGTGTTTGTAACGGGAGGTTTCAAGATACTTCTGACACTGTCCGTGTTTGTAACGGGAGGTTTCAAGATACTCCTGACACTGTCCGTGTTTGTAACGGGAGGTTTCAAGATACTCCTGACACTGTCCGTGTTGATCACGGGAGGTTTCAAGATACTCCTGACACTGTCCGTGTTTGTAACGGGAGGTTTCAAGATACTCCTGACACTGTCCGTGTTGATCACGGGAGGTTTCAAGATACTCCTGACACTGTCCGTGTTGATCACGGGAGGTTTCAAGATACTCCTGACACTGTCCGTGTTGGTCACGGTAGGTTTCAAGATACTCCTGACACTGTTCGTGTTGATCAGACTACAATAATGGGTAAGGGTAGATCTAAAAAATACCCTTCTTCATATATAATTGATTTATTGTTTGGTCTTTTACGCCGCTTTCAACGGCGTTTCCAGGGTAAGTTACCAATACTGCTGGTCCTTTTAGACTGACATCTGCTAATCAGTCGTAATGCTAACCTCGCAATCCTGAGTGCTAAGGAGCGCGTATTCATATAGAAGCTTTGGAAGGCAAACTTATGCTTTTCTATTTTTTATTTCAAAAGAAATTGCCACAATGTTTTTAAATATTGCTCGAATATTTTCAAAGTCGTCTGCTGCAAATTTGTTTTATGTTGGAAATGTTTAAAATAACACTTTCGAATAAGTTAGTCGGAATGTCTGTTTAGTCAGACACAGAGTGAATGAGTAATCTTTCTAATATGAACGAATCGATATCTTCGATGTACATAGTTATAAATAAGCAACTTTCTCGTACGGGCGTATCAATAGGTTGAAGTGTTGGGATTATTTTTAGATTTTCAAGGACATTTTCCTAGAAAACGAAACAATAATCACCTGTTCATTAATAATCTTAAAAGTAAAAAATCTAATTTTTAATCAACTTCAACCGTTTTACGAATGCAATGGCATCTGTTGCATACGAACTCTAATACGTATAATGAATGTGGTAGTATCATTCTGGAGGGACTACAATTCTAGCCTTGTCAATGACGATGTGTCCATGTATCACCGACACTGTATAATTTGCGTATTCTGATACTGAATTATAATTAGAATTGAATTCTTTTAGGAGAGTCTTTTATATTTTTGAAAACATATATGTGTATAATTGTCCATTCTGAGATTGTAATGACTTAATACTGAATTGATAAATAAGTGTTTAACTCCGTTTTCAACACTGTTCGGGTATTTAACAGCGGGCACTTCACCTACGCATGAATTTCTTAACTATTGTGATGACTTAATACTGAATTGATTAAAAAGTGTTTCAGGTATATAACGGCGGTTAATTCACCTACGCATGAATTTATTAACTTTTGTGATGACTTAATACTGAATTGATTAATGAGTGTTTAACGCCGTTTTCAACAATGTTTCAGGTATATAACGGCGGTCACCTCACCTACGCATTAATTTATTAACTTTTGTGATGACTTTATACTGAATTGATTTATGAGTGTTTAACACCGTTTTCAACAATGTTTCAGGTATATAACGGCGGTCACTTCACCTACGCATGAATTTATTAACCTTTGTGATGACTTTATACTGGATTGATTAATAAGTGTTTAACGCCGTTTTCAACTATGTTGCAGGTATATAACGGCGGTCACTTCACCTACGCATGAATTTATTAACCTTTGTGATGACTTAATATTTAATTGATTAATAAGTGTTTCAGGTATATAACGGCGGCCACTTTACCTACGCATGAATATATTAACCTTTGTGACGACTTAATACCGAATTGATTAATAAGCGTTTAACGCTGTTTTCAACAATGTTTCAGTCATATAACGGCGGCCACTTTACCTAAACATGCATTTCTTAACTTTTTGTGATGACTTAATACCGAATTGATTAATAAGTGTTCATCGCCGTTTTCAACAATGTTTCAGTCATATAACGGCGGCCACTTTACCTAAGCATGTATTTCGTAACTTTCTCACACCAGTGCTGCACACAACATGCTTTCCAAGCAACTGGCTGCCTTTTCACATAGACCGTTATTCCTCAATTATGAATTGAGAATATGACCTCCCAAAATATCAAAACGAGACTATGTACAGTGTTACATTCAGTCGGGTAACATAGTACATTTGCCTATGCAATTGTTTATACCTTAAACATTTCGGGTAAACCTTGCTGCATAACCTTCTTCTCGTAGTGTAATGATAACACGCTATACACATAGACATTTAAAATATATTTTTTTGCTAAAACCATGTTTTGATAAGCTTTGGCTTATAATTCTAATAGCATCGAAGTTTGAAAATTATTGAATCATTTGCAGGAATAAAAAGCAGTTTAGAGTTAAACCCCGTTCTCAATATAATCCCCTCCGTATCAGTTGACCAGATCATAAAAGGCACGTATACGTTCTGGTAGCAAGAAATAGCATTTAACCTCTATTTTCAAAAGAGCTGTCTTCTGATATATATATATTTGCTGAAGTCGACTTTTGAAAAATTTAAGAACTGTGTCCTCCTTTTCGAAAAAAGATGGTGTGTTTTTTCTAATTTTCAGATTACAATTTCTGTTTTGGACGGCCTATACTGATATCGTCTTGTTTTAATTAACATTTCAAACTTCGAACGACAAAGTTATGTTCATATATATCATGGTGAAAAACAGGCTTGGATAAGAAAGTTTATCAATCGAAATAAATCGGAGTCTGTGTGTTCGAGACTGCTTTTGATAGTTTCTTGTACCACTGTATCAATGTTTCCGTCCGTAAGCGCTATGCTTCTGAACAGTTTGTGTTCATTTTGAACTTTAGCAGTAAGTTTCCATTGTAATTTAACATTATTCTCGTTAAAGTTTTTTTTCATTTTTTTGTCAGCTACATGTAGACAAATCAATGCGTCCTCAATCGTACCAGCCTTTCTCTTTTGACCTCGTTTTTGTTCAGCCTTCTTCCAAACAAAAATACGGCTCTGTTCTAATGCCGTGACACCTTCGCGGACAAATTGTGCTTCGAGCTTTTCAAGCCCAAACGAATTGAAGAATTTCGTTGTAGATTTAGAGCCTTTTTTGTCATCTCCAATGATAGCGTCGTAGTCTAGGATGAAATATCGTTCAAGTCCCAGCGCATTGCATACTTGCTCAAGGCGAAGCTTGTTCTGTTCTCCGTTCAATGATAATATATGCAGAGACAATAAAAAGCGATTGAACCTGTCTTGGTCGTATGCAGAACCAACTTCGGTTACAACCTTTCGGGCAAGGGCATCATTAGTAAGTAAAATCGACTTTAATGCAGACATAAACATCAACTCAGACTCTCCCTCTACCAATAAGACACGGCGGGCGAAAAATATGGTAGCCAATAAATGGTTGGTTATCATTCGTTGAGCTTTGTTCTCTTTATCACAGAAGAGTTGGTTGCCTCTTACAACGGTGAATTTAGCACCGTTATTCGCACTGCCTATTCTGCGAAAAAAGAACAGTTTGTCAACGTTTCTTGACGTAAGAAAGGTGGGAATATGGCTGATTAGAAGAACCGTTTTGTTTATTATTCCTCTCAGTATCAAATCTCGCATCCGTTCTATCATTTGCGGATGCATTCCTCTCCCTGGCTCTTCAAGGCATACTGTTTTAAATCTGTCTATCGACAGAAGTATGGCACATATTTTAGCTTCTAAGTATCCTTCAGGTGCTTTTTCCAGTGACACAATATTGCCATTGTCAACAACTTGAATCACATTGTCTTTTTGCTCAAACCTTAGGTTGCTATTATCAGTAAGGATTGCAAATTATTTGTCGACTTTCTCCCTTTCAACTTTACTGATATCTTCGGTGTCCATGTACCATGTCAGAATCTCTGACCTATCTAGCATTTCATTGAGAAATTTTACACTTTCTTTGGTTCTCACGTTGTTGTCAAGTTTCACGCTGTTTGTCCACTGTACAGGACTTATACTTCTCATTGGCTCTGTAATAACCATTTGGCAATCTATGTTCTTCTTCAGATATGTTTCGCAAACCGTCGTAGAGTTATATCCAATATTTGGATCTGACAGTATTTTCTTGAATTCGTCAGTTTTAACAATATGTGTATCTATACAATTCAATACATCTTCAGTTGTAAAGCTTTGCTTGTTGAATATGTCGCCAGCTGAACATGACATTGCTTGAATGGTTCATTAACCGGGTACCCATCTTTGTTTTCTTTCAATATATCTACATGTACACATACTTCTTTAGACTTTTCTACCACGAATTTCACTACACCATTTTCTGATGGAACCTTTACATAACAAGAGAAAATTGTTATGTTTCGATCATCAAGGTATTCACAAATGACTATTGAATAATCTGTTTTGCAATGACTTGACGAAAAGAAGAAATTCTTTGATGTACTCATACACCTTCGGATGGCTTCAAAAGCACAGCTTTTTCCGGATCTGTTTTCACCAATAAAGAAGTTAGGCCCCTCGTAAAAATTGAACGTCTGTTCCTCAAGGAAATGGACGAAGTTTTTCAATGTAAGTTTCTTAAGCATTGTCGGTCACTCTGGAAGACAGACACATACATATTTAAGTACTAGCCTATGAGATGATAATGCAAGTAACCAAACAAAATGTAATGGGAATGCAAGTTACCAAATACAATGTAAATATAATTCAAGATACCAAATACAATGAGATTGGAATACAAGTTACCAAATACAATGTAATGTGAATTCAAGATACCAAATAAAATGAGATTGGAATACAAGTTACCAAATAAAATGAGATTGGAATGCAAGTTACAAAATAAAACGAGATTAGAATACAACTAACCACACAAAATGTTATGGGAATGCAAGTAACCATTAAATGTAATGGGAATTCCAGATACCAAATACAATGTAATTGGAATTCAAGATACCAAATTCAATGAGATTAGAATACAAGTAACCAAATACAATGTAATTGGAATTCAAGATACCAAATAAAATGAGATTTGAATAAAAGTTACCAAATAAAATGAGATTCGAATGCAAGTTACAAAATAAAAACGAGATTAGAATATAAGTAACCACACAAAATGTTATGGGAATGCAAGTAACCAATTAAATGTAATGGGAATTCAAGATACCAAATAAAATGGCATGGGAATGCAAGTTACTAAATAAAATTAAATTTGGATGCAAGTAACCAAATAAAATGTAAAGGAATGCAAGTAACGACATATAAAGTAATGGATCGGGATTAACAGCTTATTATTTTTCTGACAATCGACTCGTTACCTTTTTTAGGATTTTAACCTTTCTCCAAAATTATTTTTCGAATCATTGCATATAAATATGCAATTTTCCATTGACAATTTAAAACACACAGACAATACTCGTATTAAAACGTTTCAAGTAAAGGACCGTGCATCCTACATTTATGCAAAGTTTCAAACCTTTTCCGAAATACTTTTTTCAAACGCCATCTGAACTCAAAAAGAATCGATTTCCTTGACCTTCTTAAATCACCTCTACACTCTATATGGTGTGCCCAGGTCAATTAATACTTTCGAGCACCACACATCAATGTTCAATTAAAAAATAAATA
>JASEVX010000903.1:0-36162 GCA_031761405.1 Serripes groenlandicus
TGTCAGATTAACGACCGTTGGAGCTGAGGAGTAACGATTATATCATCGATGGATGTTTATATTGTATGATGACCCAATGGGCCAGGTGTGGTAACTTTGTATAAGATATGTTATGTATGTATATATTATATGATGACCCAATCAACCAGGTGTGGTAACTTTGTATACGATCTGTTATGTATGTACATATTGTATGATAACCCAATGGACCAGGTGTGGTAACTTTGTATAAGATCTGTTATGTATGTATATATTGTATGATGACCCAATGGACCAGGTGTGGTAACTTTGTATAATATCTGTTATGTATGTATATACCAGGTGTGGTAACTTTGTATAAGATATGTTATGTATGTATATACCAGGTGTGGTAATTTTGTATAATATCTGTTATGTATGTATATATTGTATGATGACCCAATGGACAGGTGTGGTAACTTTGTATAAGATCTGTTATGTATGTATATATTGTATGATGACCCAATGGACCAGGTGTGGTAACTTTGTATAAGATCTGTTATGTATGTATATATTGTATGATGACCCAATGGACCAGGTGTGGTAACTTTGTATAAGATCTGTTATGTATGTATATATTGTATGATGACCCAATGGACCAGGTGTGGTAACTTTGTATAAGATCTGTTATGTATGTATATACCAGGTGTGGTAACTTTGTATAAGATCTGTTATGTATGTATATACCAGGTGTGGTAACTTTGTATAAGATATGTTATGTATGTATATATTGTATGATAACCCAATGGACCAGGTGTGGTAACTTTGTATAAGATCTGTTATGTATGTATATATTGTATGATAACCCAATGGACCAGGTGTGGTAACTTTGTATAAGATCTGTTATGTATGTATATATTGTATGATGACCCAATGGACCAGGTGTGGTAACTTTGTATAAGATCTGTTTTGTATGTATATATTGTATGATGACCCAATGGACCAGGTGTGGTAACTTTGTATAATATCTGTTATGTATGTATATACCAGGTGTGGTAACTTTGTATAAGATATGTTATGTATGTATATACCAGGTGTGGTAATTTTGTATAATATATGTTATGTATGTATATACAAGGTGCGGTAACTTTGTATAAGATCTGTTATGTATGTATATACCAGGTGTGGTAACTTTGTATAATATCTGTTATGTATGTATATACCAGGTGTGGTAACTTTGTATAAGATCTGTTATGTATGTATATACCAGGTGTGGTAACTTTGTATAAAATCTGTTATGTATGTATATACCAGGTGTGGTAACTTTGTATAATATCTGTTATGTATGTATATACCAGGTGTGGTAACTTTGTATAAGATCTGTTATGTATGTATATACCAGGTGTGGTAACTTTGTATAAGATCTGTTATGTATGTATATACCAGGTGTGGTAACTTTGTATAATATCTGTTATGTATGTATATACCAGGTGTGGTAACTTTGTATAAGATCTATTATGTATGTATATACCAGGTGTGGTAACTTTGTATAAGATCTGTTATGTATGTATATACCAGGTGTGGTAACTTTGTATAAGATCTGTTATGTATGTATATACCAGGTGTGGTAACTTTGTATAAGATCTGTTATGTATGTATATACCAGGTGTGGTAACTTTGTATACGATCTGTTATGTATGTACATGTATGTAAATTCACATAGGTCACGTTAATCAACAATGTTCTTATCTCATGTTATCTTGCACTTAAGAATACCTATCATGCAAAACAATTACGCTCACATTGTACCTAAAACGGAATCACACTAACAGTACTATATAGTCAGTTCTACGAATATCGTGTTATCACGATAATCAAGGTAAACACAAAACCTAGGAACCCCGATATCCCGAATTCTATCTTTCTTTTTTTTCAATTTCTCGGAAAGAACGAAACATTAATTATTATTCATAATAAAAAAAAAGAATCGTACATGCCAAAAAAGAACCGTCAGTTGTCGGGAGAAAACCTGTTGTTTTCCTTTTTTTTTTTATAAAATTTGAACCTGTTCTCTATTAAATGCTTATAACATCACAGACACTTGAAATCACATGATAACATTACGTGGTTTTTTTTTTCAAATATAATAATTTATGACAGATTGAAAATATATGGTATAGGGGAGATTACTTATGATATACATACAAATTGTGGATTTTTACCAGCATTACGTGAAGTGATCTCCCCTGTTTTTTTTATTCAGGGGGCGCACAACAAGCCACGCTTCTTTAAGAAACCAAGACAATTTAAGCCTTTAATTTTCAGTTAGTGCTAGTCAATAATGGCATAAATTGTATTATAAAATTAAGAACGCTATTAAAAGGACCAAACATTTTCATTATTGGGAAAATATGAAGTGTACCAATTAAAAAATTGAGTAAATGAATTCTAAAAATATCATGTAAATACTTCACAGGTTGAAACAGTTACTAAATTAAAATTTCAGATTCAAAAGAAGTGTTTCAGGCAAATATATTTTATAGAATAATCATGTTCATATGAAATCACACAATCTTGTTTAAATTTGATACAACAGGAAAACCATTCTAATGAGAATGATATATTCTTTAAGAAAATACGTTACCAAGCACAAAACAAACGGGAAGGAAAGGGACAATCGAAGTGGATAAATGTTAGTAAGTTGATATTTTGGTGTGTAACGCCGCTTTCAACAATGTTTCAGTTATATCACGGCGTTTCCTGGGTATGTTACCAGTACTTCTGGTTCATTTATCCAAACACCAGCCAATAAGTCGTAATTGAATCTGGTGGTATGCGGTAGTGATGTGACGAACATCGATTTAAATCGAACAATTGTAGTTCAGCTACCATTGATGTCAGAGATCGGGACTAGATTATTGCTATGATTTTGTTTTTAACTTTATTGCCCTCGAGTGGTTATGTAACAAAATATATAAAATGGACAGAATCTAGTGAAGATAGCCTAAATCGATGTTAGATATTGATGAATGTTAAACATGGAGAATTTGCTCTTAATGAGTTTTCAATTGCGGTAATGCTTCTTTCATATTTAGTATACAAATAATATTTTGTCTAGATGTTTTTCAAAATGCGAGAATTAAATATTTAGACCAGCAGATTGCTGTGGAATTACATTTTAATTAGTTCGTCTGCTGATCATATCCTTTAAATGACAAGAATGTCCAACAGTGATCGAAATCACCTTTTCTATTCGATTATCGATTTTGTGTTCAACACTTATATGGGGTATGTTATGATTATACATTTTGAAAGATTTGAAAACACGAATTAAAGTAACATTTCATATTATTCATCTGTAAAATTAGACCATTTGTCAACTTATATTTTTCAAAAGCTGTTTGTTGGCTAGTTTTGGCGTTGTTTATCCTCCCACTCGGCTACAATCTCATTGAAATCAGAGCAAAACTTCGCTCGCTTGTATATAGTTCTGATGTCTGCCCCATTTAAGTCGTCGCAGATTGACCTTTTGAGTCAGCGAATTAAATTGTCGCTTACCAAATCCTTCGGTATAAATCAGGTAAGATGAACCATATTGATAAACAATATAGAGAAGCGGTGATTGTCGAGTGCTCCGATTTTGTAACGCGGCTGTTTGTTGTACGTGCGATTTTGTTGAACATATAAGCCTAGCACGTGCTCATGAGTATTTAAGTGTGTATACCGTCAATCCAAGACGACCTTTTATGCGGTATAGTCAGATCCAACATACATTCAGCGTATTGTGGTCTTATTTGAATGAGATTGACTCGGCTATACAGCAAGCAGAAACTTGCATACTCTAACCGACGGGCATTCACAAAAGCACTGCCGAGCTTTCGAGCTCAGTGGTGCAGTCATGGTCCGCGGTCAATTAATTATCACAACATACTAGTAGGGTATATATTTACTAGATACATTGATATTATTCAGTATATTATTTAAAGAGTACATTTCGGATTTTGGTAACTTATATCTGTACATAAATTTCTAAAACTGCCAGACAAACGATATTGTGTATGACGATTTGGGACATCGTGGATGGGGCAATGCAAAGTAAAAAAATTGATTATTTGATCTTTTACGCCGCTTTCAACAAAGTTTAAGTTATATCAAAGCGTTTCCTATAAACGTTACCATTACTACAGGCCCATTTATCCTAATTACAGCCAATCATTAGTAATGCTAACGCCACAACACTGAGCGTATAACATTTCCCATGTTGTTGCAACAAAATAAATATGTGTAAGGTTATACATATATATATAGTTTAATTAAATCTCATCGTGATTAAAATAAAACGCCTCTTATTTGGATTTCTATTCGTCTACGGCTCTTGTGTATTGGCCATATATATATATATATTTTATCATTATTAATTATCCAATTGTATACAGCGATGCCCAATTATAATACATTTGGGAAGTAACTCTTAGTTGACGATACATAGGACATATAAATATGAACAGATGTTCATTATCGATAACAATGCAATTGCACATTATACATGATATAATTTGCTGATGCATGTTATTAGATCGTCCTAGATCTCTAATATTGTAGTTTTAAAAAGTTATCGAAATATGAAAACCAATGTTGAATGCTACCATCTTTTAATTAGTCCGGCGACAGAATTTGTTATGTCTGATTTCCTATGCATATATGACAAACCATGATTATCAAGTAAATGATGAATAAATATATTTGTGAAAAGTATTTGCATATTCCCAAAATTAATTGATATAAAAGGGTAGTAGGACAACACTATGTAATCATTGCTATCTTACGTTATACAAGTAAAATGTATCTTCCAACTTCTCTGTGAACTGATGGTGTTTATTTCCGCACACTCAGAATTTGACATGTACCTTTTCTACGTCATCACTTTATGTGTATCAAAATATGTAAAATAAGCCGTCCCGCGAGAAAACAACATTGTGACCTCTGCGTAATGTATCGACCCGTATCAGCCTGGGCAGTCCGCGCAGACTGATTCGGGCCGACACATTCCGTCTCAGGGGGATAGAGGAATAGAGTAATAATTCCTGAAACAGAAAAACCGCAGGAGGCGAAAAGTGACTATCCGGGAGGCAGATCCGGATCGATACTTTACTTAGTCCACATTTGTTGGTTTTCTCGTAATTTTTCTCATATGTTTTTGTTTGTTGGTTTTCTCACGAGACGGCTCAAATAAGTTAATTAAACAATTTAATTTTAGTTTGCCACCCTATAGAGAAATGTGTCCAAATATGAAATTCAGCACAACATTCCAAAGCATACCACACTGAAATGATACCAGCTTAACTTTGAAGCTTTTCGGAAATACATCACTTCTGGAGACGACTTAAATACTTTCTATGAAATGCAGATAATATTTAAAAAACGCTTATCAATTAAGAAATGATAATGAATGTAGAACTGTTTAATATTGTGGGGAATGCAGATATTGCTCATAGAGAGCAATTTCACCTTTTGCAACAACGTTTATATACTAAGATATAACAGATGCGTCAAATACGTATTTATGTTAAAATGATTTAAAAATGTACCAATACAACATACCTGTATCACAAAGTCTGTGCTGCCATTTCGAGCACGAGTCGCACGAGACAGCATGCTGGCGGGGTCGAACCTCACTGTCACAAACAATACACGGAAACTCCATCATAAATATATCACTCAAACGTTGTTCACACACTTACTGTTAGTGATGCTCTATACAAAATGGTATCACTTGATGGTTCTATTTAATATACTTTAAAACACGAGCAATTTTAAGAATCTTTACTAAATTGGAATCAAAATGTATGTCACGTTATCCGATAGAATTGCACAGACAACTGAAGATGTTATAATTCGAAGCATCTTATATACAACCGTTTGAATACCATGTTTGTCACAAATGCTACTTGCGTTTATAATTAAAGAATTTTAACACTTTACAATTAGTATGAGCGGTTTATACAATAAAGCGAAGTAGTTTACACGTGTAGTAATTAAAATTGGAACTATCTACAATTAACGATTACATTAATTGCCCTGTTGCTTATTTATAACAGCAAACGAAAACATGTTAATTACCTAAATACAATTAGCCGAAGATGAAAGTGCACCGCCTATAATGTATAAATTAAATCATTTAAAGAACGTTTGATGACGGTCCCGAAAAAAGATCAACATTTATAATTTACCGTAGCATTATATCAGATTGTAATATATGATCATGAAATGAATTTTCAGTCTCATCAAACTATTCTTTCGTAAATATTGTTTATATGCTTTGTATAATTTCTTGTTTCTTTTTATGTGTTTCTTGTTAACATTTATATTGGCCAAAGGATGTAAATGCTGATTATGCAGGATAAAAAAGAAATATTTAAATTGAAAAGTAACGATGCCATGCTACTGTAAAATCCTAAATACACTATGAGGGACGTATATATATTTTATTAATCCTCCTTTGCAGAAGATACATTGTAAACATACAATACAATACAATACAAACACAATAATCAACTTTCTACAAAATGTACATGACATTGTAAAAGTAAGAATAACAGGACAGACAAAATGACAGAGGAGTATATAATTAATGTTCATAGTTTATAGGAAATTGCGATGTGAACCCCATATTGAAAACATGGTGTAAATGGATGAAATTATTGTAGGAAGTAGAGAAATAAGTAAAACTTCCATCTTTTTAACAACATTTTCAAAAAGTCCATTATTATACGAAAGAAAACCATAAATGGTTTTATTCGCTTATAAAGTTTCGGTTAGAAACTTCTTACGGTCACATATACTATGGTGCTATTTTTCCTTGTTATAAAACGAAATCAATGGGCAATTTGGGGCCACTCGGTCTTCCGATTTTCCGAATTCAGACTGTATATCAAATGTTTACATCATTGAACATGTATCGAAG
Organism: Serripes groenlandicus; assembly: GCA_031761405.1. Lineage (NCBI taxonomy): Eukaryota > Metazoa > Mollusca > Bivalvia > Cardiida > Cardiidae > Serripes > Serripes groenlandicus. Next base: position 6,923 of record JASEVX010000903.1, read on the forward strand.
ATTCTGTTCAGAGAACAATTCCATAAAAATGACGACAATGTCACTAAGCGCATTCAACTTTCAAGCTTTTCATTAACCACGTTAAAAATGGCGGATTCTTGACCTCTGGCCCGTATCGACTCGATTAAATTTTTCGATCTAGTAGATCCGATATGCGTTCGTTGGTAACAAAATACAGGAAACACCCGTCATTTTATCATTTAGATATCTGTTCAATGGATTTATTGCGTTAAACTGTCCATAACTGCTGAAAGTCAACGACCGTCAGGTAAGCTGGTGCTAGCGTGATTCATTCAAAACTGTTGATCATGGCACATTTGTCACAAATCGTGGTCACTCTGTTTATTCTTAGGCAAATTTGTCACATTATATGTTTATTGCTAGGCCCAATGGGAGTCATGTTGTTTTGTTTAATCTTTGTGTCACGAAACCATACTTGTGCGAAACATGATCATTATTTGCAATGTTCCCGTTACATTAGAGTTGCCGTTCGTGTTTAACATGCTTGTAAAGACAACCACAATGTGCAGACTCGGAGTATTTTGCCGAGCTATCATGTAAGTTTGAGCTGCATCATCACAAGTATGATTATATAAATAGTTTTTATAAGCATCTCGCAACATTCTTTCCGTGTCAGACATGTCCAGACATGTCCAATGCTTCTTAATGCTTAAAATGAAACAAGGATTCCGTTTCGTACCCAATGTTTTACCTGAAGTTGTGAACAGTATGTTTCGTCTTTCGTTCATCTGCTGATAAGTAGAACCACTCAAGATATTCTCTGTTCATATATGTTGTAATCTTGCGTCGCCTTGAGGAAGACATTATAGTGATGGTTTAGATTTTGTTATTGTTACTTCTTTATGGATAAAGATAACATTTCTTTATATTTAGTAGTTAATACCATTTTTTATTCATTTAACAGATGGATCAGCTTATCAATTATAAGTGATCAGTTGGTGGGTCCATCCGTGTGAATGTGTAGAATCTAATGAACCTGAGCAGATCTGTAGAAAAGACAATTCCCTATCCAAGTTGCCCATTTGTACTGGTTTGAACCTGACACCGTACAGTTACACTTTGGCTTTATGGCATTGCTACCTCTTGTACTGGCTATGTCTCTTAACTGTGTCATTGTTTAGCGTGTATTTAAATGTTTTAGTTTTTTACACCGCCTTCAACAATTCTCTAGTTATCTGATGGCGTGTACTGGGTAAGTTACCAGTACTTTTGGTCCATTCATCCTGACACCAGCCAGTCAGTTGTAATGCTAACCCCGCAACCCTGAGCATCAAGAATGGCAGTCATAACTACCATTTTTTAAGGTTTTGGCTTGACCCGACTGGGGATCGGACTCGCGACCTCCCGCATCCCAGTCCAAATAAATGTGGGACTACCCACACCAAAGGCAGACGTTCTACCAAAACACTGCTGAGGCCGTCCACTGTGTTATAGGCACACTGGTGAAAAAAGTTTCTTCTCAATCAGAATTTACTTAACTCTGTTGCTACCTTCAATTACGACAAGATATTATGGATTCATATAGGTTAAAGTTTAAACATATAATGTCAGTACATGTCCACTACACAGTCAATACAATCAAGGATTTTGCAAGCTGGAATGTACATGCTGGTTTCTAATAAGATGTAAACACATTTTTTTGTTAATGTGTGCAACTAAACTTGTTCTTTCAGATTGAAATTGCAAGGGTTCGGGGGCGCAGCCCCTGATGTTGTTTTCAGTTGATAAAAAGTTTAGGATGCGTCTGGCAACATGAAATGAAATATTTTAACATTCATTCAAAGGGGCTGATGTTGACCAATGTGTGCCAAATTATCTTCATTCTATATAGGTTTTAACAATTATAGAGATGTTCCTTATATTTTAGTAGACATTTTCAAAGTCTTCTACTGCGGATTTGTCATATGAGGGAAAGCTTCAAAGCATTAAATTGATGATGTCTGTTTAAATTATTCTTTGATAAATTGGCAGTTAAACTAGATTAGCATGAAATTATAACCTTCAATTGTGAAAAGATTTGATTGATTCATATAAGTGAAATGTACTGTGCATGTCCACTCAAAAGATTTGCATTCTTGAATATGGTTATTTTTACTGACAGGCATAAAAACATTGTTTATATATTATGTTGCCACAAAGTGTATTCAGTTTGACCTAGTCACCTGTTGTTCTTTGTCACAAAGTTTTTGGTTTTTTTGTCTTTGCACAGTATAATTGAATTAATGATGAAGCAGGAGTTTAGGGGTGTAGCCCCAAATTAGAATGGAATATCAGTTTAAATAAAATATATTAACCTAAAAGTAAATCCATTCTCACATAAACTAAATATGCAACAGACCATTTTGAAAACATCTAAGCAAAACAAATGGAAAATCTCTTTAAACGAAAGTAAAATTATTGATAAGAGTTGAAATAATTGCTCAATATGATTAACCCTTTCCGTCATACGACAATTCTGCAGCAGATGACTTTGAACGTATTTTGTCAAAAGATAGAAAATCTCTATAATTGAATGGACAACCTATGACTTAAAGAGGAAAACATTGTGGCAAAAGGAGAAATTGCTCATTTTGAGCAATTTCTTCTTTTGTCACTGTATTCAAAAAGCCGTCTGCTGCAGAGGCATCAGAAAACGTCCATATGAGGGAAAGGGTTAAACTTAGTTGTTTGTTTCTTCCAAACAAGGGTCTAAAGCTTGTTCTGAACTTTCTTTCCATCCTCATATCCCTTTCCCAAAGACAGCATTAAAAAAAGCTAGGCCAAAATATGAAAAATCTTTTTGGATAAAAGCTAAACTTGCAAAAGGATGAAATATTCACTATGAGCGTTATCTCCCTTTGCCACAGTGATTTCAAATGTCATTTACAAGTGGGAAAGTGTTAAACAATGTCTCCATCTGTACCACTTTGTCCATTGCAATCCACCTTCATAAGAATGTTCTTTAATGCTTATCCTCTTTGCAATGGAAATACATTTGTTTTGAAAATACTGGCCTGATTTAAAAATAATTTGGCCCAATTGTTCATCCTCTTCAAATATTGATTAAATTATTTCAATCCTTGAAAAACATGGCTTATTCTACTGGTAAATGCATTTGAACAACTTCTTATACTCATGTTTTACATAGCAAATACATGAGATGATATAAGGGACATGGTTGCATAAGTCTAATCAGTAATAAGAATATTATAGTGTTGTAAGATAACAATTCAATGTTAGAAAAGCATAATTTGTTAGGTTTTTATACGCCCGTTTTTTAACGGAACGTATTATAGTTTTACCTGAGGCGGGCGGCATCCAGTATTTTGTCTTTGTCCAATCATCATCAAATTTGGTCAGAATGTGTATTAGTATAATATCTCGTACACGTTTGATAACTAGCTATATCGAGAGTTATTACCCTTTAATTATAGAAATTATCTAAAATTGGTCTTGTCAGCTCAATAACTTAAGAAGCCTTTGGCCAATCATCATCAATTTTGGTCAGAAAGTGTATTGGCATAAAATCTCGGACATAATGGATAACTAGCCATATCGCTTCAGTCAATCGAGAGTTATTGCCCTTTATTTATAGGTAACAGGTCTGAGATTTTTTTCTTTTCTTTTTCAATAACCCATGAAGCTTTCTGAAATGAACTTGGAAAAATCCACGGGGGCCGCCATTTTGGATATGTAATAAAAGCAGACGTTAAACACAGATTGAAAATTATTGTCGGCTTTTTAATCATTTTTTTTTAAAATCGGTATTTTGGGTATGTATAAAATGAGCAGAAAAACACGGATTGAAAATTATTGTCGTCTTTTTAATATATTTTTTTTTAAATCGATATTTAAGATCATTAAAGTGTTGTGTTATGTGGGAATTAACATTTGTACGAAAAGTTAAAAAATAAATTGAAATCTGTAAGAAATATGTTTTCCCGTTCGTCAAAAAAACGACAGCATTAGCCTTCTACGCCCGATACTAAATTTTGACTGTATCGTAGCTAAAGAAGGACGTGACGTCATTTCCGTTACACTTCATTTTGGCGTAAAGTCAATGGAGCGACGTCGTTTCCCGCAAAAAAAGTGGCATCAAGATGAAAGACCCCAACTTCCTATACATGAGCTTTTGACTCACTCATTCAAAAGTATAATTAAGTCACCCAAACGGAGTTTATTATTAAGTCACCCAAACGGAGTTTTGGGGACTTATTGTTTTTGCTCTGTTTCTTATACTTCTTATTAAGTCACCCAAACGGAGTTTGGGGGACTTATTGTTTTTGTTCAGTTTCTTATTATTATTTTTTTGTTTTTCTTAGTCCTGAACTTGTCCGCCAGTTTTCTCGGACATCGATGGTGCGATCTCTATGAAACTTCACACATACATAGATACTCACTCAAAGTGGTGCATCTAGCTTTTTTTTTTTTCAAAATGGCCGCCGTTTCAAAATGGCCGCCATTTCTAGATTTTAAGTTTTGATGGTCCGATCTCTATCAAACTTCACACATGAATAGATACTCACTCAAAGGGGTGCATCCAACATTTTTTTTTTCAAAATGGCCGCCGTTTCAAAATGGCCACCAATTCGTGATTTCAAGTTTCCTCGCGATTTCTCAGACATCGATGGTGTGATCTCTATCAAACTTCACACACGCATAGATACTCACTCAAAGTGGTGCACCCATTTTTTTTTTTTTTTCAAAATGGCCGCCGTTTTAAAATGGCCACCATTTCTTGATTTTTATGTTTCGATGGTCCGATCTCTATCAAACTTCACACATGAATAGATACTCACTCAAAGGGGTGCATCCAACTTATTTTTTTTCAAAATGGCCGTCATTTCTTGAATTCAAGTTTCCCTTGAATTTAAGTTTTAAAATGGCCACCGTTTCAAAACAAATGGCAGTGGGTGACTTTTTGTTTTTGCTTTAGCTAACACAGTATTACTTGTTATTAAGTCACCCAAACGGAGTTTGGGGGACTTATTGTTTTTGTTCAGTTTCTTATTATTATTATTTTTTTGTTTTTTCTTAGTCCTGAACTTGTCCGCCAGTTTTCTCGGACATCGATGGTGCGATCTCTATCAAACTTCACACATACATAGATACTCACTCAAAGTGGTGCATCTAGCTTTTTTTTTTTTCAAAATGGCCGCCGTTTCAAAATGGCCGCCATTTCTAGATTTTAAGTTTTGATGTCCGATCTCTATCAAACTTCACACATGAATAGATACTCACTCAAAGGGGTGCATCCAACTTTTTTTTTTTTCAAAATGGCCGCCGTTTCAAAATGGCCACCATTTCGTGATTTCAAGTTTCCGCGCGATTTCTCAGACATCGATGGTGCGATCTCTATCAAACTTCACACACACATAGATACTCACTCAAAGTGGTGCACCCAACTTTTTTTTTTTTCAAAATGGCCGCCGTTTTAAAATGGCCACCATTTCTTGATTTTATGTTTCGATGGTGCGATCTCTATCAAACTTCACACATGAATAGATACTCACTCAAAGGGGTGCATCCAACTTATTTTTTTTCAAAATGGCCGTCATTTCTTAAATTCAAGTTTCCCTTGAATATAAGTTTCAAAATGGCCGTCATTTCTTGAATTCAAGTTTCCCTTGAATATAAGTTTCAAACTTCACACATGAATAGATACTCACTCAAAAGGGTGCATCCAACTTTTTTTTTTTTCAAAATGGCCGCCGTTTCAAAATGGCCACCATTTCGTGATTTCAAGTTTCCGCGCGATTTCTCAGACATCGATGGTGCGATCTCTATCAAACTTCAAACACACATAGATACTCTCTCAAAGTGGTGCACTCAACTTTTTTTTTTTTCAAAATCGCCGCCGTTTTAAAATGGCCAGCATTTCTTGATTTCGTGTTTCGATGGTGCGATCTCTATCAAACTTCACACATGAATAGAAACACACTCAAAGGGGTGCATCCAACTTTTTTTTTTCTCAAAATGGCCGCCATTTCTTGAATTCAAGTTTTCCTTGAATTTAAGTTTTAAAATGGCCACCGTTTCAAAACAAATGGCAGTGGGTGACTTTTTGTTTTTGCTTTAGCTAACACAGTATTACTTGTTATTATTATTTTTTTGTTTTTTCTTAGTCCTGAACTTGTCCGCCAGTTTTCTCGGACATCGATAGTGCGATCTCTATGAAACTTCACACATACATAGATACTCACTCAAAGTGGTGCATCTAGCTTTTTTTTTTTTCAAAATGGCCGCCGTTTCAAAATGGCCGCCATTTCTAGATTTTAAGTTTTGATGTCCGATCTCTATCAAACTTCACACATAAATAGATACTCACTCAAAGGGGTGCATACAACTTTTTTTTTTTTCAAAATGGCCGCCGTTTCAAAATGGCCACCATTTCGTGATTTCAAGTTTCCGCGCGATTTCTCAGACATCGATGGTGCAATCTCTATCAAACTTCACACACGCATAGATACTCACTCAAAGTGGTGCACCCAACTTTTTTTTTTTTCAAAATGGCCGCCGTTTTAAAATGGCCACCATTTCTTGATTTTATGTTTCGATGGTGCGATCTCTATCAAACTTCACACATGAATAGATACTCACTCAAAGGGGTGCATCTAACTTTTTTTTTTTCAAAATGGCCGTCATTTCTTGAATTCAAGTTTCCCTTGAATATAAGTTTCAAAATGGCCGTCATTTCTTGAATTCAAGTTTCCCTTCAATATAAGTTTCAAACTTCACACATGAATAGATACTCACTCAAAGGGGTGCATCCAACTTTTTTTTTTTCAAAATGGCCGCCGTTTCAAAATGGCCGCCATTTCTAGATTTTAAGTTTTGATGTCCGATCTCTATCAAACTTCACACATAAATAGATACTCACTCAAAGGGGTGCATACAACTTTTTTTTTTCTTCAAAATGGCCGCCGTTTTAAAATGGCCAGCATTTCTTGATTTCGTGTTTCGATGGTGCGATCTCTATCAAACTTCACACATGAATAGATACACACTCAAAGGGGTGCATCCAACTTTTTTTTTTCTCAAAATGGCCGCCATTTCTTGAATTCAAGTTTTCCTTGAATTTAAGTTATAAAATGGCCACCGTTTCAAAACAAATGGCAGTGGGTGACTTTTTGTTTTTGCTTTAGCTAACACAGTATTACTTGTTATTATTATTATTTTTTTGTTTTTTCTTAGTCCTGAACTTGTCCGCCAGTTTTCTCGGACATCGATGGTGCGATCTCTATCAAACTTCACACATACATAGATACGCACTCAAAGTGGTGCATCTAGCTTTCTTTTTTTTCAAAATGGCCGCCGTTTCAAAATGGCCGCCATTTCTAGATTTTAAGTTTTGATGGTCCGATCTCTATAAAACTTCACACATGAATAGATACTCACTCAAAGGGGTGCATCCAACTTTTTTTTTTTTCAAAATGGCCGCCGTTTCAAAATGGCCACCATTTCGTGATTTTAAGTTTCCGCGCGATTTCTCAGACATCGACGGTGCGATCTCTATCAAACTTCACACACACATAGATACTCACTCAAAGTGGTGCACCCAACTTTTTTTTTTTTCAAAATGGCCGCCGTTTTAAAATGGCCACCATTTCTTGATTTTATGTTTCGAAGGTGCGATCTCTATCAAACTTCACACATGAATAGATACACACTCAAAGGGGTGCATCCAACATTTTTTTTTTCTCAAAATGGCTGCCATTTCTTGAATTCAAGTTTCCCTTGAATATAAGTTTTAAAATGGCCGTCATTTCTTGAATTCAAGTTTCCCTTGAATATAAGTTTCAAACTTCACACATGAATAGATACTCACTCAAAGGGGTGCATCCAACTTTTTTTTTTGCCATTTCTTGAATTCAAGTTTCCCTTGAATATAAGTTTCAAAATGGCCGTCATTTCTTGAATTCAAGTTTCCCTTGAATATAAGTTTCAAACTTCACACATGAATAGATACTCACTCAAAGGGGTGCATCCAACTTTTTTTTTTTCAAAATGGCCGCCGTTTCAAAATGGCCACCATTTCGTGATTTCAAGTTTCCGCGCGATTTCTCAGACATCGATGGTGCGATCTCTATCAAACTTCACACACACATAGATACTCACTCAAAGTGGTACACCCAACTTTTTTTTTTTTCAAAATGGCCGCCGTTTTAAAATGGCCACCATTTCTTGATTTTATGTTTCGATGGTGCGATCTCTATCAAACTTCACACATGAATAGATACACACTCAAAGGGGTGCATCCAACTTTTTTTTTTCTCAAAATGGCCGCCATTTCTTGAATTCAAGTTTTCCTTGAATTTAAGTTTTAAAATGGCCACCGTTTCAAAACAAATGGCAGTGGGTGACTTTTTGTTTTTGCTTTAGCTAACACAGTATTACTTGTTATTTATCAAACATTGTGGCAATATGATAACTTCCTCATAAGGAGCAATTGGTCTTGTGGCGGCAATCTTTTCCTAAATCATCTGTTGCATAGGCCTCAGAAACCGTCTCTAATAGGGAAAGGTTTTAGCAGAAATGTGACCCCTTACATAATTTGTTCCAGTCATATTGACTGGTTGAAAAAGGCAGTCGCCAGGTGGCATCATAAAAGGACTGATCTATTTGCTTCTTAAAATGGCAGTCGTGTTGTCCCGAACTCTTCAAAGACAGCAAAACAGGCCGTCTGAAAACTTCGCTGCAGACTCGACAGCAAGTCAAGGCGATTGCCATTCCGAATGGGCTACAATTAGACTAGAAAGTCAGATGTAAGGTACGCAGTTACGGACAGACGGGAAAACAGAAGAAGAGCAGTCGGCCTACCTTTTGGAATGTTCATGTATCACATCGATGCGGTTGTCCTCGACGCTCGTGAAACAGAGGAAACTCGATAGAATTAGTTGCTGGCATGGTACAGTACTTACATCACGATCGGGCCCATAGAAACGCAGTAATAACGGCCCGTGATATAACTGAAGTCGGGTTGAAAACGGTCAACATTCGTTCTGCTGCATTTTTGAAATGCCAGTCTTGTTGTCCCGAACTCGTCACAGCATTACAGGCCGTCTGCAAACTTCGATGCAGGCTCGAGCAGCCAGTCAAGGCGATTGCCATTCCAAATGGGTTACAATAAACTAAAAATTAGATGCGGTTGTCCTCGACGCTCGTGAACCAGAGGGAACTCGATAGAATTAGTTGCTGGCATTGTACAGTACTTACATCACGGGCGGGCCCATAGAAACGCAGTAATAGCGGCCCGTGATATGATGTTCTACATATAGGCATGGGTTTTCAGGTTTTACTATGTTTTATCTCCGAATTGGCCACCTGAAGTCCGATTATGGATGCCTGAGTAATGGTTCTTATTTAATTTACATTGATATTGTGTAAGCACATGTATTCTAATACTATGCTAGCTTGTATATATATATATATATATATATATATATATATATATGGAATATGCATTAAGGAGACCATGCGTATCTAAAAATAGGCATTAAGGAGACCGGTGGATTAAGGAGACCAAACCCGGTCTCCTTAATATTTTACAAGGACAAAAATCAAACAACAGATAAATTTCACATTTCAAAATTACTTTCAATGTGAAGTACATTAACGATTTTCTAAGTTACTAACATTAAATTTCTACATCACATACTATTGTGATAAAAAAAATGACTTTATAAAATGAGTACTGTATATTTCAATAGGTATAAAAATAGGCATTAAGGAGACCACCTTAAATTGGATATATTTCATAAAAATGACTATATATAACTACTTTTGTAACATTATCAACTTAATTTATTTCATTGGAATAAATCCTGATAAATTCATTCTTTTTTGTCGATAAATAAAGAATTCGCATATTTTCACTCTATGCCAAACCGAGAACGTAGATCTTCATTTCTGACGCAACGTCTAGAATTCGAATTTGAAATAACGGTGGTTTTATACTTGTCCAAGATGGCGGCCGTTTCAAAGTAAAGCTTAAAAGGTATGGACCGACTTTTATTTATTATATTATTAATATATTATTTTAGCACACATTAAACGAATATTCATGTGATGAATTTCCTAATCATCCAAACATAATTGAATTTAGAGCAATTTAAAGTGCATTCAACTGCCACTATTCTAATTGAAAATGCAGTCATTCCATGATTCGGAAATCTTGATAATTTAGACTTTCGCTTGCTCGTTTTATCATCTGTTATTTATATGGCAGGCATATGCTGGATAATAAAAAATGAAAAAAACATATGCGACTTCTTTCTTTGAAGGACTATCAAACAAGCCTGCTTCTTTCAATAGTCTTGACTTTAAACATGGTAATGGCTGCCCTCCTTGACGCTTAGCATTACAAATGATTATATTTAGGTCTCTGGATAAATGTACAAGATGTACTGGTACCTAACCCAGGCAACTCCGTGATATTTAACTGGAAATTTGTTGAAAGCAGCATAAACACAAAATCTAGTCCAAATAATTTAGACTTTGGCTTGCTCATTTTATCATCTGTCATTTATTTGGCAACCTTATTCTGCAGAATATAAACAAAATGAGCGCATATAATGTGATGTCTTTTAATGTAGGACTAAAAACAATCAAGTCTTCAATAGGCGAGTATGTTGTGGTTCAAATATAACTTACATCGTCTGCAATCTGGCAGCAAAATTATGATCAAAATTATTTTTCTATAAAAACATGAGCCAGAAGAATAAACATTATGAAGAAAGTCAATGTTGCAACACAATATTGGGCAAAAACAGATATTTAGACATAAACTTGCAATTATTTTGAAACATGTATTCATGCAATGATATTTTGTGTATAAACAGTTCTACAAATATCGTGTTATCACAAATACTTGTTTCAAAATTAACATTTAATTGTCTGATTCCTTTGAAAGATTAACTATTCACTTTTCCCCCATTTCTTCACTGAGACAGTCACATGATCATGTGTGACGTATTATTCATTGCATTTATTTTTAGCTAGGATATAAGCGACCTGGCCCAAATTGAAAAAAAGCACATTTCATAGGAAAATGGCAACTACACTTTTCACTGTTTTGTACAGTAGTCAACAAAATATTTGGAAAGTTTGGGAAGTGTTTATGAATCTCTGGATATTTTAAAAATCAAAGGTAAGATATTTATCTCATAGTTGATCATTTTCTTTGTTCTGGTCCTGACTTTTTTCCTGATTTTAAAGCCGAAAATGCGAATAAGAAGCACAAAGATAGATGGGAATAGGGCATGCAAAAATATTATATACAGTTGATTTTAAATGAATACGAAGTTGACTGATTCCAGTAGGCTGTAGTGACCTCGAAGCCAAGCTTGATCAGTATTTTTGCCTGCCTTTGATCAAAGTCAATGCTACAAGCGTCATCCTTCTTCCACCAGTAGACTGACAGTTTATGTGGAAAAGCAGTCAGTTATTTGGAAAGATTGGTGTGAAAAGGTTAGGAAATACATGGAGAGGTCAACTTACCCCTGTGATAACTGAAATTATTTGGCAAATGGCGTTAAATCTCAATCATGCAGTCAATCTAAAGCTTAACCTGACCATTTACTTGGTGCTTTAGGTTCTCGTCAGCATGCCTGTATTTAAATTTACTGCCAAAATAATCATCCAGCGTCATAAGGAAGGTGCAAGCCTTTTACACTGCAACAAGACTGCAGGGACTGAACTTCTCAAGCTTCAAATTGATCATCTGGAGAAGGTGTTTGACAGTGAGCATGTTCTATTCAGTTTCCAAAGACTCGCATGTTTATATTTACCAATAATAAAATCACCTAAATTCTATTGATGGGCAATCAATACCAGTTTTACCAATGGATTATCTGTTACAATCGCTTTGCCTCAACGATTTGACATCGGTTATATAATCAGTTCAGACATACAGTAACAGTATTGTATTTAACAAAACTCAATGCTTTCAAGGCTCTATAAATTTATGTTAATGATGTTTGACAAAAATCTACTTGTGTTGTGAAATGTCTTGTTTACACTAAGTCTTGGTTGCAGTACGTGCTGTTTGAAACAGGAAGTCCTAGCTGTGTTTGAATTTCTGTCCTGTTCATAATTTTGTCTGTTAAAAACATTGCAGCAAAAGAAGCAAACCCTTACAAAAAGAAGAGATTGCTCCTTTATCAATAATATAATTCTTTCAGTTTTCAGTTTCTACCTAACACTTTTAACCCTTTCCCACATAATGACTAATCCGCAGCAGACGGCTTAGAAAACATCATTCTGGTTAAGAATATGGTAAACCTGAGGCTATGATAATTTAAAAGAGTTGAAAATAATGTGGCAAAAGGATAAATTGCTCATTATGAGCAATTCCTCTTTTTGCCACAATGTTTTCAAAATCATCTGCTGCAGTCGCATCAGAAAGTGTCTAGATGTCGTAAAGGGGTCAAATAAAATAAATAAGTTGCTAGATTCTTTTATTTGGGCTCAGTGTCCAATCAAGGATTGGAAAACAAGGGGGGAATTATATTTGGAAATTGATTTTATTAACAAATTGAAGCATTTTTTCTTCTTTGTCTTTGTAAAAAAAATCCCCCTTCCATATACATTTAGAGGGGAATATTCAAAACAGTGTGTGAGAATAAGCACAATCCCCCTCCTTATATCTCAAATAGATTGCTTGGTCTTCTGTCATTAATCATGTGCATTTACCACATTATAAAATTAAAACCTTTTTCCACAATTACAACAAAAATTGCAGCTAAAAAAAATATGGACGCAAATATATGGAAAATCTCTGTAAGTGAATGATTATTTTTGAATAAAGTTGAAAATATAATGGTAAAAAGGAGAACTTATTGACGTTGAATATTGCTTCATTTACTTTAACGTTACAAAAGTCATTTTTATCAGCCACCAACAAAAGTCATTGAAATGGCCTGGCTACCTATCAAACTTTCTTTCAGTGCTTTCATTTGAAACACAGCTGAGCCCCGGTAGCTATGCAGGCTAGCAATGCAGGGGTTCTGAGTTTGAACCCTAGCTTGGCCAATATTCTTTCTGACATTTTACAAAAGTCAATGTGACATGCATCATTTGTCTTCAACTAATGATCTCGGTCTATATGGAAAAGCAACCTGTTGCTTCAAAAGAGTTATGGAGTTCTGATATGAGAAAGCCAAGAAACACATGTGTAGGTGAACTGGCCATGTTGATATGACTGAAAAATTGTTGATAACAACATTAAACCCCAAAATCATTTCCAACCCCAGTAAGTAAAGTATTCTGCAGTAAGTTATGTTATAAACACAATGTTAATTTAAAAAGAAAATTAGGGAAAATTTAAATAAATCTTTTTCAATGTTGGTATTTCTATTGAATATTTAAAGCTGAAAACATTGTGGCAAAAGGAGAAATTGTTCATTTTCAAAAGTCGTTTGCTGCAGAGGCCTCTGCATGAGGGAAAGGGTTAAGGGTTAATTATCATACATCTATTGTTTTTAGCATATATCTTTTGTAACCAAGACAGTTCTAAGTCAGTAACATTGTATTATGAGCTTTCATTATTATTTGTATAATGTTTCTTTCTAGATAATGAAATTTATGCCAGATGATGGGCTGAGTTTTTTACAAAGCTGGTTTTGAACAAAAATGGCCTTATTGACAAAATAGTTTCAACTTGGTGTCTTGAAGAGACAGAACCTGATGAGAATAGGACATTGCATTTGGTGAGCAATTGATAAAATCATTTACTTTTTTCAGCATTGCTGGTGCTTAGGGGAATTTAAGTGTGTTTTTTTGCCATTTCAACATTATTTCAGTTATATCACTGCAAAAGTTCTCTTATTCATGATCCCTGGGTAAATAAACCAGGCTAGGAAATGTGCCTTGCCTAAGAGCACTCGACCATGACCGTAACGCAGTGACTGGGGGCAAGTTAAATGAAGGTTATCAAAGCAATTTATGTACCAAATTGCATTAGAGTTAATGGAATTATTAGCGAGATATAGGGCTGAGTAAAAACTCGTAAATCGGATGTTTTTTCCATTTTTAAGAAGTGTCATATCATTTGAATGCACTATTATCATAGGGCAATTATATATTACTTATTTTACAGCTATAAAACATGGTAAGTATTCTGTATTCAGGATTTGCGCGCTGATTTTTAGCTCCACTGGCGAGCTTATGTCATGGCAAATTGTCCGTCGTGCGTGCATGCGTTAACTTTTCCTTTAAACGACTTCTCCTCCCTAACCACTTGGCCAATTTGGTTGAAACTTCATAGGAAGCATCCTCTCAATGTCCTTTCCTAAATTCCTTCAATTTTTTTTTATCCATCCAGAATTCTGGTTTCCATGGCAACCAAAAGAAAAAAATAGTGAAAACTTAAAAAATCTTCTTCTCCGAAAGTGTCGGGCCGATTTTCAAATAATTTTGTAGAAATATTCCTTAGGTGACCCTCTATCAGATTCCTTCAAGAAATGTTGATTGGTCGAAAAACATGGCTGCCAGGGGTCGGGATTATTTTGCCTTATATGGCTATAGTGAAAACTTAAAAAATCTTCTCCTCCGAAAGTGTTTGGCCAATTTTCAATTTTTTTTGTAGAAATGTTCCTTGGGAGACCCTCTATCAGATTCCTTCAAGCCATGTTGATTGGTCGAAAAACATGGCCGCCAGAGGGCGGGGCTATTTTGCCTTATATGGCTAAAGTGAAAACTTAAAAAAATCTTCTACTCTGAAAATGTCAAGCCAATTTTTAAATAATTTTGTAGAAATGTTCCTTGGGTGACCCTCTATCAGATTCATACAAGCCAAGTTGATTAGTTGAAAAACATGGCCGCCAGGGGGCGGGGCGGGGCTATTTTGCCTTATATGGCTATAGTGAAAACTTAAAAAATCTTCTCCTTCAAAAGAGTTTGGCCAATTGTCAAATAATGTTGTGGAAATGTTCCCTGGAAGACCCTCTATCAGATTCCTTCAAGCCATGTTGATTGGTCTAAAACTATGGCTGCCAGGGGGCGGGGTTATTTTGCCTTATATGGCTATAGTGAAAACTTAAAAAATCTTCTCCTCCGAAAGTGTTTGGCCAGTTTTCAATTTTTTTTGTAGAAATGTTCCTTGGGAGACCCTCTATCAGATTCCTTCAAGCCATGTTGATTGGCCAAAAAACATGGCCGCCAGAGGGCGGGGCTATTTTGCCTTATATGGCTAAAGTGAAAATCTTCTACTCCGAAAATGTCAGGCTGATTTTCAAATAATTTTGTAGAAATGTTCCTTGGGTGACCCTCTATCAGATTCCTACAAGCCAAGTTGATTAGTCGAAAAACATGGCCGCCAGGGGGCGGGGCTATTTTGCCTTATATGGCTATAGTGAAAACTTAAAAAATCTTCTCCTTCAAAAGTGTTTGGCCAATTGTCAAATAATTTTGTGGAAATGTTCCTTGGAAGACCCTCTATCAGATTCCTTCAAGCCATGTTGATTGGTCAAAAACTATGGCCGCCAGGGGGCGGGGCTATTTTGCCTTATATGGCTTTAGTTAAAACTTAAAAAATCTTCTCCTCCGAAAGTTTCAGGCTGATTTTGAAATAATTTTGTAGAAATGTTCCAAGGGTGACCCTCTATCAGATTCCTTCAAGCCATGTTGATTGGTCAAAAACATGGCCATCAGGGGGTGGGGCTGCTTGGAGATTTAATTTGTGCCTAATGGCCGTGGAGCGATACTGGCCCTCTTGGGCCTCTTGTTTTTTATCTCCAGCTATTTTCTACGATCGGTCGGCTTGGTGTGCCATGTTTTGTTCCGAATGCCTTACCATGACGTAAAAACACAAAACAACGCTTTTTTCGAAAGGAATTTTTTTTTTCTCTCTTGTACGCATAAGGCACTTTGTCATTAATTTATACAGCAAAATATGTTGAATAATTAAAAACCAAATGTCATCTCAGTGATGTCTCGGGCTGTAAAATAGGAAATGTACCTTAATGTCAATATATAGTCAAATGCTATTTTTAGATTTTAAAAATGATTTCAGTATCTTGTTAACAACAAAATGACTGATGCTAATAATTTGGTTAGAAAAAAAAAGGCTTATTGAAAAAAACATTGATGTCAAGTTGAGTATATTTTTAGATCACCTAGAGCCAAAGGCTCAAGGTGAGCTATTCTGATCACTTTTCGTCCGGCGTCTGGCGTCCGGCGTTAACTTTTAGCTTTAAACATCATCTCCTCCTACACCACAGGACTAATTTCATCCAAACTTCACAGGAATGTTCCTTTGGTGGCCCTCTTTCAAAATTGTTCAAAGATTTAAATTCCATTAAGAACTTTGGTTGCTGCGGCATCAGAAAGGGGGCAAAATGTCCTAACTTTAAAAGTCTTCTCCTCTGAATCTGCATGTCAGATTCCAATATAGTTTGGTAGAAATGTTCCTTGGGTGACCCTCTACAAAGACTGTTCAAGGCATACTGTTTGCCTGAAAACATGGCAATCAGGAGGCATCAGAAAAGGGGCAAAATGACAAAATTTGGAAATTCCAATTTTTTTAAATTCCTTGTCTGATATTAAGAAAAATGAATAGGAATCTTACTTCAGTGATCCTCTTCTTAATTTGTTCAAGCCGTATTGATTGGTTAAAAAATCATAGCAACCTCGCGTCATCACAAAAGGGGTAAATTAAACTTTTAGCTACAAATGACAACTCCTACCATTCCACACGACTAATTTCAACGTAACTTCACAGGAATGTTCCTTTGATGGTCCTCTTTCAAAATTGTTCAAAGACTTACATTCTGTGTAGAACTTTGGTTGCTGCGGCATCAGAAATTGAGAAAAATGCCCAAACTTTAAAAACATCTCTCCATAATCCATTTGTCAGATTCCAAGATAATTTGGCAGAAATGTTCTTTGAGTGACTCTACAAAAACTGTTCAAGCCATATTGATTTCGTTGACAAACAGGGCAGCAAAGCGGCATCAGGAAAGGTGCAAAATGACAAAACTTTATAATTCCATTCTTATTAAAGTTCTTGTTAGATTTCAAGATACAAATGGCTTTTACTGATGAACTATTTCTCTACCTAATTAAGTGTCCACTCCTTGCAGTTTCATTTGAACTCTTTATCAAATTTTCACAGATATTTGCAGTTAAATATTTGCTGCTAATTTACTATCATTTAGGTGATCGATTTAGGGCCATCTTGGCCCTCTTGTTCATGTTCACTATTCGTTTACCATTTTTCAGAGAAGAACATGTCTTTAGACCTGTCACAGTTCATAAAAGATTATTAGATACTCAAGATATATACGTGTATGAAGTAACCTTATTCACTCAACTTATACTGCTTGTTAGATTTTCTTTCAACTCAGTCCTCATCAAATAGTTTCTGATACCTTTAAAACTATTTTCAGAATAGTATGAGCTATTCTGATTAGCTTTTCAACAGTGCTGGTAGGCCCTTATCTACGCATCCTATGGGTCAGATATCCTGACCAATTTCCAATGGCAAAAGTCTTTAAAATCATGCAGAATTCCCAATTGGGTCATGTTTACATAACCATTCTTATTGACTTTCGCTCACTTCTATTGATGATGTATCGGCATTTATCAATTTTACCATATTTCAGATGAGAATGTGCCTTTAATTCCACTGAAGTTCATTGGATGAGATTAACATGCTCAAGATAAAGGTATGAGGCAACCTTATTTGCTCAAATTTTATCTTTGCTATACCTTCTTTGCTTGCAGCCCTCAACAAATTGATAATTTTACCTTTTGATAACACCTAAGTCTCTATTTCGATACTTTGTCGCGGCGAGACTAAAATGACCCCATTCGTCCAAGAACAAAACTTAACTAATGATTAATGTTGTTTCATTGGATGTATATCCTAAACATTGTGAAAAGAGGGGCAATCACTATTTATGGTAGATAATATGATTCCTGGGTTACATGAAACACCCATATACATCAAAGATTACAAAAGATGTAATTCATTGTTTTTATGTCAACCAATTTATGCAACCAAATTATTATAAAATGACGTATTTTAGTGTATAATTGTTGAAAATGTCTGTTTTGGTATTTTGGATTTTATATTGTATTTGATAGTTTGTTGTTCGTGTAATTCGCACATTTGTAAAGATGTTTAAATAATGCAAGTAGGCTAGAATATTAATCAAGTTTTTAAAAATAAAACGATGTGTGGAACCATCAAATATTTTCAGATACAACATCTACATGTAATCATTTTATTTCATGTTAATCTTAAAGAAATCGTTTTGAAAATAGTTTTTTTTTTTTTAGCTCACCTACAGGTGCAAAAAGTGTTTAAGGTGAGCTGTTGTGATCACATTTTGTCTGTTTTTTGTAATCAACAATTGCCTTGTTAACACTCTACAGTACAGCATTTTACATCCAATCTTCATGACAGTGTATCAGAACATACATCACCATCAAATCTTGGCAAAGTTTGAAACTGGATCATGTGAGGTCAAAAGTTAGGTCACAAGGTCAAATTGAATATATATATAGGTCATGTCCAGTCAAAAATTAGGTCACAAGGCCAAATTGAAGAACAATCTTGTTAACAATATAGAGACTGTAGTTTTTGCTTCAGCATATTGAAATTTTGTCAGAATGTTTGTCTTCATAATATCTAGAACAAGTTTGAATATGTGTACTGTTGTGTCAAAACCTAGGTCACAAGGTCAAATTGAAGGAAAATATTTTTAACACCCTAAAATCCACATTTCTAATTTGAGCATATTGAGACTTTGTCAGAATTATTGTCTGGAAGATATCTATGCTAATTATGCCCCCTTCGAAGAAGAGGGGTATCATTGCTTTGCACATGTCGGTCGGTCCTTCGGTAGACCAAAGTTTCCGAGTGATAACTCAACAATGCCTGGACCTATAGTCCTCAAACTTTACTTGGAGGTTGGGGATGACCAGTAGACGAACCCCATTGATTTTGAGGTCATCATTTTAAAGGTCAAGGTCTCAGTCATCGACCTTGAACTCGAAAATCTTGTCCGAGTGATAACTCAACATTGCCTTCACCCATGGCCCTCAAACTTGACATGGAGGCTGGGAGTGACCAGTAGATGACCCCTTTTGATTTTCAGGTCAAAGGTCAAGGTCACAGTGACCTTGAACCTGAAAAGCTTGTCCGAGTGATAACTTGACATTGTCTGCACCCATGGTCCTTAAACTTGATATGGAGGCTTGGCCAGACCAGTAGATGACCCCTATTGATTTTTAGGTAATTGGGTCAAAGGTCAAGGTTACAGTGACCATGAACCTGAAAAGCTTGTCTGAGTCATAACTCAACATTGCCTGCATCCATGGCCCTCAAACTTGACATGGAGGCTGGGGGTGACCAGTAGATGACCCCTATGGATTTTAAAGTCATTGGGTCAAAGGTCAAGGTCACTGACCTTGAACCTGAAAAGCTTTTCCGAGTGATAACTCGACATTGCCTGCACAACATGGCCCTCAAATTTGACATGGAAGATGGTGTTGACCAGTAGATGACCCCATATATTGATGTTATGGTCATTGGGTCCAAGGTCAAGGTCAAGGAACACAAAAAGCTTGTCTGAGTGATAACTTGACATTGGCTGCACCCATGGCCCTCAAACTTGACATGGAGGCTGAGGGTGACCAGTAGATGATGACCAGTAGATGACCTCTATTGATTTTGAGGTCATTGGGTCAAAAATCGTCCAAATATTCCTGACAACATGGTGCTCAATGTATATATGGTGTATAATGTTTGACAAACATCTCTTGTTTTGAATATAAATTATCTCCAGTCAAATACTAGGTCACTAGACCACATTTGAGAACAAATCTTTTAAACACTCTAGATAGTGCTTTTTTGCTTCAGCAGCTAGAAACTTTGTCAGAATGTTTGTCCTGGTAATATCTATGCCAAGTTTTAATATGGGTAATGTAGGGTCAATAACTAGGTCACTCTGGAAGTGTATTTTAAATGTGAGCATGTTGAAATTTTGTCAAAATAATTGTCTTGATGATATCTAGGCAAAGTTTTAACATGGGTCATGTTGTTTCAAAAACAAGGTTACTATGCAAAATTGAGGGGATATCTTGTTAACTTTCTGGCATAGCCTACCTGACTGCAAAATGAGATATTTTGATTGACTATGTGATTTGCATAACTCATGTGAGCTATTAAGGATCATCATTGCCCTAATGTTTCAAATAAAGACTGAATTCATTCTAATTTTAGATAGATTGAGATCTAGAAAATAATTCACTTAGATCATTTGCTTTGCATTTCCATAATATTTAGAGAATCACGACACAAACATCAATACAAGTTCTGTGGCTGTTAAAAATGTTATTTCATTTGACTGTTGTTGACTCTGGAACGAATGTCTGTCGACAACTGTCTCAAATATACTAGTTTTCAAATGGTCTCCTTAATACAGAAAAAATTATGCGGTCTCCTTAATACATAGTCCAGGGTTATATTATATATGTACTGGTCTCCATAAACCATGTTTCATATTATAGGAATATATACACATTGGTCTCCTTATGCCTTTCCCACATATAGACACTTTCTGATGCCCATGCAGCATACTACTTTTGGAAACATTGTGGCAATAGGAGAAATTGCTCATGAATTATAATCTATTTCACCTTTCGCCACAAAGTTTTCAACTCCTCATATTTAATAATTAAACCCTTTTTCATTGAGATTTTTCATGTTTTTGCCATAGATATGTTTTCAAATTAGTCTTCTTCAGATTTGTGATTTTTGAGAAAGGGTTAAAGTATGGTTTTTATTTGCTTTGCATTTCCATAATATTTGGAGAATCACGACACATACATCAGTACAAGTTCTGTGGCTGTAAAAATGTTATTTTATTTGACTTAATCTTTTGTAGTTAAATGGTCAGACAAAGATACAGAATTGTTTATAGTGGGGCTGTTAAGGGCCATTTTTGGTAGAATCGTGCACTTTGGGTTAAAAGCATGACACTTGGCACACATATAAAACATCCCCTACTGATTATGTTTAGATATGGACCCAAGTCAGCAGCGCCTCCTGGTGACCGTGACCGCCATTTTTCAAAATGGCCGCCATAATGGCCGACAATTTCTTCAAATGCTTTTATCTTTGTAACTATATGTAGTAGACCCATATTCTTGGTGTCTAAATATACAGATTTCAGGCCAAGGAATCCATTGGGCACACACACAATTTGATATTTGAAGTATTTTGTTTTAGAAATAACTTTTATATCATTTAAATTGGCAATTTATATACAACCAGTGAATCATAGTCAGTAGCAATAATAGTAACGACTGTTTGAATTATACCAATCAACCAATCAAACCACATATACATGATATGTTACAAAATAAAATTAACAAACTATTAAAGTGTTGATTTAATACTATACACGTTCAATACGAGCCACATTACAAGTTATTGTATGATAAATAGTATACTAAGGGTTTTGATACATACGGTATTCGTCGCTTATTGTACGTCACACATAAGTGTCATTGATTGAGGAACATATCACTATCAAATATACACATTTATAGTCACTCTTGGTAACAATTGCCTTCACAACGACATAGGGCCGTGCACTGGAGGCTAGCCTTGCTGCATTTGCACAGACCCCATGCATGCCTTGCGCCAGTTACAGTGTATCAGTTCATATCACATGTCTTGTGCCTGACCAATGGTGGTCCATTTTGGTTTCCATGATCCATCACTTAGGTGCGATCCCCAGTTTGCAGGACTTGGTAATATGGGTTCTTTTTGTAGTGATTGCCCCCCAAACATGTCCTACTTGGTAGGTGGTTCGTAGTATATGCCATTTCAGAGCTGCCTGTGTTGGAGGAATATTTTCCAAGAATCTAGATCGACTTGCAAAGAGATGCTGCCTTGCTTCATTTACCTCCGTCAGTTGACATGTTTTGTCTTACAAGAGAACAACATATTTCTCTAGAACTTCAAATGAGCTGTCAAGTATACTTGGAGGGGCATCAGCCAGTAACGAAAATGCATCCCACGTTTTCCATGCTGTTCTCCGATGCCTGCAAAAAAGGACGTTGTGTCACTTCCCGTAAACGCACGGAATACTGCCAATGCTGGTGCTTTAGATAGGCCTATGGTGCCTCCCTACACCAAATGATATCCAGACTTCATTTGTCATTGGAATGCTTGCTAGTTTGGACAGAATGATCACGGCTACACCAGTGTCACATGTCCTGATCATTATCTTCTCATGACCAGCATATGCCGCATCAAGCAGATTTAAGTACCAATCTTGTGTCGGCTTTTTCATGCGTGCATAGTTCAATCTGCACTTTATCTCCTCTCATTGGTGCTAAAAGCACTTTGTCCCCATATGTGCTAAAGTTTTTCTGGAAGGTTTCTGCCTGTAGGCTCTTCTGCCAACAGGTGAAACAATTCTGTCTTGTTCTCATTAACACGAAGGAAGCTTTTCCAGTTACTTGGCATCTTTGATGAAAGCTCCACTCTCTTCCTATCCACCTTACCTCTCTTGTCTCTGGTTGTTGCCTTCAGGCTGCCTTGGGTGTAATCATCCCACACTATATAAATCATATCGGCATGTTCCAGCTGTTGCTCAATGTATGGCATGAATACTGTTTTGGAATAGTATTCAAATGTTTGTGGGTTTCTTGGGGACAACATTTGAACTATAACTGCACCATCTAGTATCCTTGCAGCAACTTTTGGATTTGCGTCCACTGGTCGCGCCAGAGCTTCAATGTCTTCAAGTAAGTCTGCCTTGTTTCCAGATCTTAGTGCCCCACATTTTGAGAGTGCTGGAGTCTATGGCTGATTTTCGTGTTTGAAAAAGTCTTCAAGATTCCCGTTTCTCGATTGGCATGTAACGTATAATCTGGAAAACAGGAAACAGTCTTCCTTCATTGTTGCAAACTGGGACCTCAGAGTCCATAATGAGCTTTGTGTCCAGTGTAAGTAAGTCACCATTGTCCTCTTTGAAAGGATTTCAATTGTCTTCAAAGACCTCAACAAAAGCATTCACTTCCTTGGCAAATGAGGTTTGAACAGCTGTAGTTTGTTAATGGTGTTTAGTTGAACCATGAATGGTGCCATCTTTAAACTCTACCACCATTCTTGATATTTTGTGGCCTGCACGCATCTAGCGTTGTAGCGCATTTGGGTTGTCAGTCAAGCCCACAGCCCCACCATTATCTTTCACATTGGCATTTGTCTGTTCGTGGGCTTGATCGAGTGCCATGGCAGAGAATGGACGGTTTGTTTTGTGTGCAACGAACCTTCCTGCGACAAGCTCTTGGTAGATGACTGCAGGAAAGAGAGGGCAGTAGCTGTTATCTGATGGGCATGCCTTGTCCTGGTTACATGTGTGGCTTTCAACCGGGAGTGAGCGACTCCACTTGTTACAAACCCGGCATTAAAGATGGCAGTTGTCCAACCACTTCCATCAAGCCAGTCGCCAATGATCTTGCATGCTGCCATCTCTATGTGTAGTCAACCAGCCATGATAAGATATTTATCTTCTCCATGTGTTGCAGTAAAGCTCCACTGTATTGTTTTTTCTGCAATTGCAAACAGTGGTTGATCCATTACTAGAACTGGAATTTGTCAAGGGTTGAGGTATTCTGTTGCAGCCTTAACTTCATTCAGCGAGTGTTTTATCATGGTTACCGAATGTGCGCACTCAAGGAACAGGGGCTTGAGGGCCACAACTGTTCTAGGAGCTGTTACAACTTGCTGTATGGAAGCATGGTATGCAGACCATGAGACAAATTCTTCATTGATCAGCTCCTGATTACTGAGCAGTCGCCTCATATGATCCAAACAGACATTGTTGTTTGATGGTGCAACTGCTGCAATAAGATTATCTGGCTTGACTGGTCCATTTAATTTAGGAACAGCAGGATCTGGTCTGATCAAGGCAACTGGCGGCACATTTGTATATGCTGCAGGACGTGTCTGTATTCTTTTTGTCATCTCAGAGTTCTCATTAATGACTGGAATAACATGTGGTGTTCCATTATGTTGCTCTGAAGGTAGTTGCATTAAGGATATGGCTGTTCCGTGAAAGGAATCTCTTACTGTTGCGGATCAATATTATCAACTGCTGCTACCGTGAAAATATTCCTGGCAAGTTTCGGGGGACACACCACTTCTTCCTCGTCATACATGGCACAAACTTTGTTGGCTATGTCAGTAGAAATTCCAAGCAAATGGTCATAAAAAATGCACAGCCTCATGTTGTGGAGAGTGTCAACTAAGCCTTTCTTTCTTGTCTCTCCGTGTATCTTTAAGGCAAGATAGATTGGTGCGGGTGTTTCTCTGTCTATGTTATGCCGTTGGTTTGATGAAGCATGGTTTTTGGATGATCTAATATTATTAAACACAATCAATTGTGAGCTAGTTTTGGCGCCATATGATATGGGCTTCTCTTCAGCACATTGATCTTTGATTTTGGGTCCAGTCAGTAACATGTTCACTAATGCAGCGAGAGACCGAGGCACAGCTTTTTCCTGACAGTCAACAGGAAAATGTCCATTGAAGGACTGTGCCAATTTAAAGACATCTCGTCGAATTATTTTGGATGCCTTTGCCAGAATTAGGACATCAGAATCACAATGATCATTGCATGCTTGTTTGAGAGCTGTTCCAATATGTCCCTGCCTTCAGTCTGCGATCTCAGATCTGGAATGGCAGCCAGTATCCGATCATTGAGCCTAGTTGTATGAAGTTACACCTGATCCAAACCAAGCTCATTTACCCCTATAGGTTTCAATATATGAAACCAATTCAGCGAAAGCTATGCCGTGTAGCACCTTTTCTGAACTCTCTTCCTGGTCCTTCTGTGAGAGTTGTGCACGTTTGTACAGGTTTGCCAAGCACTTGGCATGATACTGGGCAAAATATAGGTAAGGGTTAAAACAACATGGAATGGTTTAAACACGAACCGATGAGAGAATGACGTTGCAGCCTTATGCCCCATGTTTAATGACGATCGTTAAGTAAGAAAGCTTACTGGAATATATGTGTTGTGGTTGAAAGCTACATTGTTTGAAATAAAGAACTACATAATCTTTCATCACAAAATGGCCATTTTAAATGATACAAAAGTTATTTCTAAATCAAAATACTTTATATATCAAAACTCTTTGTGTGCCCAATGGCTTCCTTGGCCTGAAATCTGTATATTTAGACACCAAAAATATGAGTCTACTACATATCGTTACAAAGATAAAAGCATTTGAAGAAATGGTCGGCCATTTTGGCGGCCATCTTGAAAAATGGCCGCCACGGTCACCAGGGGGCACTGCTGACTTGGGTCTATATCTAAAAATAATCAGTAGGGGATGTTTTATATGTGTGCCAAGTTACATGCTTTTAACCAAAAGTGCACGATTTTATGCTTAGCCGCCCCACTATTAGAAGACATTTCAATAAATGTAAAGAGGAATAAACAACGGCTGTTTGACAAGTAGGTACCAGGTACAACTTGAAGTCTTTTTGATATCTAATGCTTTTTTCGCTTCATAAGATACATCCAACATTTTTAGCTCACCTGAGCTTTGCTCAAGGTGAGTTATTGTGATCGCCTTTTGTCCGGCGTGCGTCGTCCGTCGTGCGTCGTCCGTCAACTTCTTCTCCTCAGTAACCAGTGGGTCAATTTGGATGAAACTTCACAGAAAGCATCCTCTCAATGACCTCACCAGAATTCCTTCAAATTTTTGGGATCCATGCAAAATTCTGGTTTCCATGGCAACGAAACCGAAAAAACTTCAAAATTCTTCTTCTCCCAAATTGGTTGGCAGATTTTCAAATAATTTTGTAGAAATGTTTCTTGGATGACCCTCTATCAGATTCCTTCAAGCCGTGTTGATTGGTCGAAAAACATGGCCGCCAGGGGGGGCGGGGCTATTTTGCCTTATATGGCTATAGTGAAAACTTAAAAAATCTTCTCCTCCGAAAGTGTAAGGCCGATTTTCAAATAATTTTGTAGAAATGTTCCTTGGATGACCCTCTACCAGATTCCTTCAAGCCATGTTGATTGGTCAAAAAACACGGCCGCCAGGGGGCGGGGCTATTTTGCCTTATATGGCTATAGTGAAAACTTAAAAAATCTTCTCCTCCGAAAGTGTCAGGCTGATTTTCAAATGATTTTGTAGAAATGTTCCTTGGGTGACCCTCTATCAGATTCCTTCAAGCCATGTTGATTGGTCGAAAAACATGGCCGCCAGGGGGGCGGGGCTATTTTGCCTTATATGGCTATAGGGCAAACTTAAAAAATCTTCTTCTCCAAAAGTGTCGGCCCGATTTTCAAATAATTTTGTAGAAATGTTCCTTGGATGACCCACTTTCAGATTCCTTCAAGCCATGTTGATTTGTCAAAAAACATGGCCGCCAGTAGGCAGGGCTATTTTGCATTATATGGATATAGTGAAAACTTAAAAAATCTTCTTCTCCAAAAGTATCTATCCGATTTTCAAATAATTTTGTAGAAATGTTCCTAGGGTGACCCTCTATCAGATTCCTTCAAGCCAAGTTGATTGGTCGGAAACTGGCTGCCAGGGGGCATGGCTTATATAGCTAAAGTGAAAAAAAAAAAAATCAGGTGAGCGATTCAAGGGCCATCATGGCCCTCTTGTTTGTGTGTAGCTGGGAATGTAAGGCAGAGAGACAGTTCTATCTGTCAATTTGACCTTCATGCTATGCATCAATTAGGAATAACTTTGTTTTGGTTTTGATTTCAACTATTTATACGCACTGATCAGGAGAATGGTACAATACAAGGAAAATAACTCTTGTTTGCTACTTTTAGCTCACATATGCAGGAAGTGCTCAAGGTGAGCTTTTGTGATCACATTGTGTCTGTGCTTCAAGTCTCGTCAACAATTGCCTTGTTAACTCTCTAGAGGCTATATTTTACATCAAATCTTCATGAAAGTTTATCATAACATACATCTCAATCAAATCTTGACTAAGTTTGAAACTGGGTCATGATAGGTAAAAAAAAGATCAAATTGAAGGAAAATCTTATTAACACTTTAGAGACATAATTTTTTGCTCCGGCAGCTTGAAACTGTTAGAATGGTTGTCTTGATGATCTCTAGGCCAAGTTCAAAACTGTGTCATATGAGGTCAAAAACTAGGTCACAAGGTCAATTTGAAGGAAAATATTGTTGGAGGCAGCACTTTTATCTTTAGCATGTAGTTGAAACTTTGTCAGAAGATGTATCTAGGCTAAAATTAAATATAAGTCATGTCTGGTCATAAACTAGGTCAGTAGACCAAATTGAATGAAAATCTTGTTAACACTCTACAGACCGCATTCTTTGCTCCAGCAGCTTGAAACTTAGTCAGAATGTTTGTCTTGATGAAAGAGCTAGGTCAAGTTTGAAATTGATGCATTGGAGGTCAAAAACTAGGTCACAAGCCAAATTGAAGAATTGTGTTTATTAATAATTTCAAAGAAAACTTTGTAAATTGTCTTTTACTACCTTTAATGACCATCAGTTATGTTACATCCTGCAGATTTTCACACTTAATTCTATATTATTATGCTGGCTAATTTCTGTGTGTGATTATCAACCTCACACGAGCATTGTAAACCTGGCAGTGGTTATAATGGTATCTGGTCTGAATGTTATTGACATATTCAATTCAAAAACCCATGGGCATTCTATTAAAGATTAAACTGCTTTTTCAAAGTGACTTAACCTCATTAGTAAATGAAGGCATTCATATTGACAAACATCTCTTGTGTACATGCACATGCAACCGCCTGTCTGACCGTAACTACAAATACCAACACAACTGTCCAAATAGTGCTTTAAGTTCTTTGATCACATCATCAGTTTGGCGTGAAAATTACTCTGCTTAGAACTATTTGTTTCGGCGGAGCTGCCTGTGTTTTATGGAACTTAGTAACCGTGAGAAATCATTATTTATTGTGTAGTTTGTTGACTCTGGAACGAATGTCTGTCGACAACTGTCTCAAATATACTAGTATTCAAATGGTCTCCTTAATACAGAAAAAATTATGCGGTCTCCTTAATACAAGTCCAAGGTTACATTATATATATGTACTGGTCTCCATAAACCATGTTTCATATTATAGGAATATATACACATTGGTCTCCTTATGCCTTTCCCACATGTATAGACACTTTCTGATGCCCATGCAGCATACTACCTTTGGAAACATTGTGGCAATAGGAGAAATTGCTCATTATAATCTATTTCACCTTTCGCCACAATGTTTTCAACTCCTCATATTTAATAATTAAACCCTTTTTCATTGAGATTTTTCCTGCTTTTGCCTATATGTTTTCAAATTAGTCTTCTTCAGATTTGTGATATTTGAGAAAGGGTTAAAGTATGGTTTTTATTTGTGAAAATTACTCTGCTTAGAACTATTTGTTTCGGCGGAGCTGCCTGTGTTTTATGGAACTTAGTAACCGTGAGAAACCATTATTATTTGTGTAGTTTGTTGACTGTGGAACGAATGTCTGTCGACAACTGTCTCAAATATACTAGTTTTCAAATGGTCTCCTTAATACAGAAAAAATTATGCGGTCTCCTTAATACATAGTCCAGGGTTATATTATATATGTACTGGTCTCCATAAACCATGTTTCATATTATAGGAATATATACACATTGGTCTCCTTATGCCTTTCCCACATGTATAGACACTTTCTGATGCCCATGCAGCATACTACTTTTGGAAACATTGTGGCAATAGGAGAAATTGCTCATGAATTATAATCTATTTCACCTTTCGCCACAAAGTTTTCAACTCCTCATATTTAATAATTAAACCCTTTTTCATTGAGATTTTTCATGTTTTTGCCTATATGTTTTCAAATTAGTCTTCTTCAGATTTGTGATTTTTGAGAAAGGGTTAAAGTATGGTTTTTATTTGCTTTGCATTTCCATAATATTTGGAGAATCACGACACATACATCAGTACAAGTTCTGTGGCTGTAAAAATGTTATTTTATTTGACTTAATCTTTTGTAGTTAAATGGTCAGACAAAGATACAGAATTGTTTAGAAGATATTTCAATAAATGTAAAGAGGAATAAACAACGGCTGTTTGACAAGTAGGTACCAGGTACAACTTGAAGTCTTTTTGATATCTAATGCTTTTTTCGCTTCATAAGATACATCCAACATTTTTTGTGTGTAGCTGGGAATGTAAGGCAGAGAGACAACTCTATCTGTCAATTTG
>JASEVX010000904.1:0-36110 GCA_031761405.1 Serripes groenlandicus
AGTGTTGTTTTTAAGTGTCTTTATAAGAGTGGTGGGTGGGCTTTATGAGAACACCACACCCCACAGGTACTCGTCCAGACGTACAGACAGACTAACCTAAACTCCGAAATATCCAAGATGCGGCGGCCGGTAATTGTGACGTTAACATTGATAACCTGACCCTGCGTGTATGTAGCCACAACCGTTCTGGTCTCTAGCACATATGTTCCTCCGACTTCGTTAGCTCTTGGTCTAGTGAGGTTAAAGTTGTCCCCGCATGGTCCGCAGTTGCTCAGCGTTTTGACCGTATTGCACCTACAAATTTTGGAAGAAATCGGCTCACTTTTGTAATCTATTTATTAATACATAGTTCCAAGAACTACACTATTTACCTACTCTGTTTGTTAAATGTCTTATATGATAAGAAGAGAAAAGATAAATAAATTACCTGTCTTTAGCAAGCACAATTTTAGTTTCCCCTATTATTCATTTTCTGCTGCATAAATGATTCTGCAATTGACATCAAAAGGTATGATTTTGAAACAATTATAGTGCAGTTAATGAAACCGCCATCACTTTCTCGCTTGAAGTGATATTCGGATAAAATAGACGACAGACAGTAGGGAATATAATAACCTGCGTGAGCCTATCATTTCAATACATCTATAATATATCTATAAGATATAATAATTAATCTATAAGACAATACATGTCAATACATTGACAAATAAGATAACTAAATGCGATTTAAAAGGAACGTT
Source organism: Serripes groenlandicus (assembly GCA_031761405.1). Classification (NCBI taxonomy): domain Eukaryota; kingdom Metazoa; phylum Mollusca; class Bivalvia; order Cardiida; family Cardiidae; genus Serripes; species Serripes groenlandicus. The sequence goes on from JASEVX010000904.1 coordinate 741, forward strand.
TCGAAAAAAATATTTCAACAATAACAAGATTGTTTCTAATTTATTAAAAATTCGCCCGATATATTTCTATTAAAAAGATATGTAATTTAAGACACTTGTTCGCCTGCCATTTGCCGAAATGTCAAGAACATCTATCGAGCCGAGTGTTAATAAATCACAATGCAGTAAAAAACGTCTGTCGCGCATTCGGAATGTACACTGCAGAATTATAGCTAGATACGCATCCAAGTTAATAAAATGAATACACATGTTTTCATTTTAATCATCAATTTCGATCTTTTAAGAAAGCTACCCCTTATAAATAATGGTAGGTTGTGTTTATTTCCTTCTCTTTAAAGTTTCAAAGTAACTACGGTATTGCAATTGATATAGTAAATACATTAAAAATACAACAAAATAATACTTGGATTTTTATATGTACATGTATTAACTGCCTTATTTACTTCGATGTTTAACTGATGTTCTTTTTAAAAAGTATAATTATCACACACTTTATTTGTCGTTTTGATTGACATGTTGGTTTATAGTAATTGATCAATACTTTGGTTCATAGTAATTGATCGATACTTTGTTTCATAATAATTGATTGATATTTTGGTTCATGATTGAATTTTGTTTCATAGAAACACTCACACTGTTCCTTTCAACATCAGAACTGGCTGTTTTGCAATTGACATTAGTTTCCCACTTATTTCTGCCCTCCAACCATAACAATATGTGTATGTAAACATCGCTAGTGACTGCTTGACTCCTGGTGAACTTCACTCAATAAACATTTCAAATGTCGATTTTAATTTGTGTCTACGTTGTGATAACATTTTACTATTTAGTATATTTCAATTGTTCATTTGACGTCATTTTGTACGTGGCGGTTTTGCACGTCGGTAAACAACTTTACTATTTTGATGGTTATTATGGAACAAAAACATTAAACCCTTGTTATTAGAACAACAATTGCAAATTTTCGGTATCTTTTGTTTGTGTATATGTGAAATATACACAGCTTAAACTGGTACTAAAATAACTTTGTTGCCCGCCTATGCCTCAACTCGTTTCTATGACAACGATTTAAAACTAAACCAATGACAATATTAGAAATATTAATTCGCCATAAGGTAGTGCAAAACAGATATACATATGGTATGAATTTCCTCAATATGTGTTCACTATTACAATAATTACTAAGAAAGTCCTATTCCTTTTGGATCACCCCCTCTTATATATATATTTTATGCCTACATAAAAGTATATATGGTATTGAGGACCCTTTTTATCTAAAGCGGTTACTCCCCACTGAGTGGGAGAAGAGATTGTTGTTCTGGCCACCTGCAAGTCACGTGATTGAACACGCTCCCTTCCTTTGTTTAAAACTAATTAGGTTGTGAGGAAGGAATTCTGTTTTTTAATGTGCAATATTTGACAAATTCAGTACAGCTATCCACTGGATAGCTGCAACACATTTAAATATCCAACATATGGTCCAAATTTTGGACGACCTTTTGAATTTCTGCTGCCAAGTGGTTGTCCGGGGCTTTGTTTCATGCGCCGTCTGACTGACTTAACTTGTAAAGTTAGCAATCCAAATCACCATATCACTCTGATTAAAGAAAGTTGCAAAGATATTTTTGCATGGCTTATGTTCATGCATCATTTCAATGGTAGACAACTACTGCTAGACAGACGTTGTGTTACGAGTGACATGTTGCATATGCACACAGATGCGTCTGGATCATTAGGATTTGGGGCAATATTTGGAAAGAAGTGGTTCAATGGCAAGTGGTCAGTTGCTATGACTCCTTAAAACATAACTTTTAAAGAATATGTTCCAATAGTATAAGCATTAGAAGTATGGGGGCAACACTTTCAACATAGATGTTTAATCATATATTCTGATAATATGACGGTGGTTCCAATAATAAATAAACAAACGACTAAGGAACCCATAGTTATGGCCCTAGTATGCCGTATGGTAATATTATGTATGCCTTTGAATATCCTTATCCGGGCTAAACATATCCCAGGTAAAGTAAATATTTTGCAAGACTTTCTTTCACGTTTTCAGATGGAACAATTCATCCGTTTAGCACCCCAGATGGCCGTTTGTCCAACAGACGTACCAATCAACTTGCTTCGGCAAATCTAAATTTGGATTAAGGCCGATTGCTTCAAGATTCTTTAGCACCAGCCACTATCAATGCTTATCGAAATGCTCTTAAACATTATCAAATCTTTCACATGACATTTCACAAATCTGAGTCGATTTTGCCTGTCTCGGTTGTAAAACTAGGCCAGTTTATAGCTGTGTGTCATCGCAAGAGTCTTAAATCTTCTACAATAACCACATACTTGTTTGCCATAGCATATATTCATAACATTAGGGGATACGAAAATCCTTCACGGTCTTCGACGCTTCTCGTCCCCTGACACAAGGCTACAAATAACTTCTGCAAAGTCTTATTCAAGCATTATCACAATATTGCGAGGATTTATATACCCGTAGTATTTTCAAAGCCATGTTTGTGGCTGCGTGTTTTGGTCTGCTCGGAGTCAGCGAAATTGCAGTAACAACTTCAAATCCTCAACATGCACTTCTACACCAGAATGTTCAAGTACAATTTCTGGGTACAAAGCCACACCTACTTCTGTTACACTTGACATCATACAAACATTCGCAGGGCAACATGGCTACGGTGCCACTACAGTGCAATCCATTATTATTCTTATGTCCAGTAAAAGCTCTTTACAAAATTTACACCTCTTCAACAACACAGGCCCCATTGTTTCGTTATGCTTGTCTCTGTCTAATAACAGCGAATGGTGTTAGAACCATGCTCCGAAGATGTGTATTATCTTGTAATTTAGACCCTGTTCGATACACAGCGCATTCACTGAGGAAATGTGGTGCTACATATGCACATAGTACACATGTGTCAAATGAGCAACTTAAAAAGCTAGGCAGGTGGAAGTTATCGGCTTTCTTAAAATATATTTGTCCGAATCCTTTACATGCACCTGCTTCAAGAAAACAATGATGCTTCATTGATGTATTACATGGAACACTGTTAGGTCATACCAATTAAATAAAAGCCTACTCCTCTGACTGTCTTAAGCAGCATAGTTCAATCTACTTTTACAAAAGATCATATTTGAAGTCAGAATAATCTTAATGATTATCCTTGGGTCTTGAAGGTCTAAGGCAAGAAATATGATTGTGTAATGTGTGTATATATGATTTATAATAAACCTTTGTTACAATTGTTTTTTCTTAAAAAGTCATCTTTGCAGTCATGCATGTATAACCATGACTTTGTTCTTGAACTCGACTGACTGAGTCGGCAAGTATAGTTCAGTTCGTGGGTGTACATGGGTTACTTCATTAGATATTTAATTTTTGCCATTATTCACCTTTACCAATATTGTTTGGTGGACTAAGACTGATTTTCGAGTTAAATTCAATTCATTCGTGTACATGGGTTGCTTAATTAAATATTTCTGTGTTTTACTATTATTCACCTTTACCAATGTTGTTTGATGGTCATTTGTGTACCAACTGTCTGAGGCGGTGGTACTTACTCACAGGTCAACTTTATTAAACAATATTTCTTATTTGAGAACATCATCAAATTATAGTTATATGCTTTAATTAAAAACCAAATTCATCTGAGCATGGTAAATGTCTCGACTGACTGAAAAGTGGACTCATTTATCTATTAACATTACTTATGCAAACCAGATATTTAATTAATAATTACTGGTGTTATCTAAGATAATAGTCATGTCTTACCCATTGTTCTATTCAAATTTAAAATTCAGTTGTTATGATCTGTTGGTTTAGGTGCATGCAAACACAGTTTTTAATTTGGATGTATTTCACTTGAATTATTACACAAAAAAGCAAATTGTGGTATAATTTTATGTAAAATTTCCTTATCTTCTGACAAGAAGCTCACCTCATCTGGGCTTGGCGGCCGTTTCACTGTGGTGGCGGTTGTTTCGCCCAGATATTGAAAAATGTTATCAAATTCATAAATTTTATTATGAATTAAAATTAAATTTAATGCATTTTAAATCTTAAAATATCCAATTTCAACTTCAATTAAATTTATGTCTTATCATTTTCCCATACTAGTCCGCTTACCTGCCCCTTGTCAGAATATATGGAAATCTATTATATGGAAACATAAATAATAATATATATAAACATATTTACAAGTATGATTATCCTGTATCCTGTTTTGACTAAATTAAAATATACATTTTTTGTAGGAAGTAGATTTCATACCATACAATTGATGATTATTGTGAAAAAATGGTTGTCAATTTTAAACTGCGTTTCAGCTAAAATATCGCAATGTGCGGTCCGACGAGAGACATATGTAAAACGGCATTCTGATTGACTAAAAATCGGCTTCACAGACGTTTGTTAAATTCTGATAACTTGTAGTAGGAAGGGTGATCGTAATGATATGTACTTCTTAAAATAATCTCTCGTGTATGTTTTTAGTAAATTAAAAATTATGTAATTAAAAATCGGGTATTGTTATTTGAATATTAATGGCAGATACATGTAATTTATATCATGACACAGGTAAGTTTACTTTTTAAAATTCGGTGTTATTGGTGTTTGAATACCAATTGAATTAAAACAAGATAGAAGTAGCGATTTCTTTTACCACACTGTTATTGTCACAACAACATACGTTTTGACGTCGAAAACAATTTTATTTCAAAGGTATGATTCCACCTTAAAGACCACCTGCGAACAAAGATCGAATTTGGGTGGTCTTTATACACAGGTTCCACTGTAGTTGCAATTGTATAACTTCAAATATGCAGCGCTATTTATATCATGTATAATAACAAGAGGCCCAAGAGGGCCAGTATCGCTCCACGGCCATAAGGCAAAAATCAAATTTCCAAACAGCCCTGCCCCCTAGTGGCCATATTTTTTACCAACCACCATGGCTTAAAGGAATCTTGTAGAGTGTCACCCAAGGAATGTTTCTGCAAAATTATTTGAAAATCGGCCTGACACTTTCGGAGGAGAAGATTTTTTAAATTTTCACAATAGCCATATAAGGCAAAATAGCCCCACCCCATGGCGGCCATATTTCTGAACCAATCAACATGGCTTGAAGGAATCTGATAGAGGGTCACCCAAAGAACATTTCTACAAAATTATTTGAAAATCTGCTCAACACTTTCGGAGAAGAAGATTTTTTAAGTTTTCACTATGGTCATATAAGGCAAAATAGCCCCGCCCTCTGGCGACCATGTTTTTCGACCAATCAACATTTCTTGAAGGAATCTAATAAAGGGTCACCCAAGGAACATTTCTACAAAATTATTTGAAAATCGGCCTGACACTTTCAGAAAAGAAGATTTTTTAAGTTTTCACTATTTTTTTCTTTTGGTTGCCATGGAAACCAGAATTATGGATGGATAAAAAAAAATTGAAGGAATTTAAGAGAGGACATTGAGAGGATGAGAGGAAGTTTCAACCAAATTGGCCAAGTGGTTAGTGAGAAGAAGTCGTTTAAAGGAAAAAGTTTACGCACGCACGCACGCACGCACGCACGGACGCACGGACGCACGACGGACAATTCGCCATGACATAAGCTCGACTGGCTTTCAGCCAGTGGAGCTAATAAAATGACGCAAATGTGTAAAATATAGATATAAAAACCCCAAATAAAAGACTATTTAGAATTACACAAATAAAGTAACATACTAGTACAGGTATTAGCACGGATTCTTGCTAGGTCGCGTTATGTTATTAAACATAAAATAACACAAATGTATAAAATATGTACATGTAACATTTATATTAGTAAAATAACACACATATGTTAAATATAGATATCAAAACAAATAAAAGACTATTTAGAATTACACAAATGAAATAAAATACTATTACAGGTATTAGCACGGATTCTTGCTAGGTCGCGCTATGCGATACAATTTAAAATAACTTTGGATCTATTGTAAAATATTGATCATGAAAAATAGGTTTATCTTGTATGGTGTTTTACACCACTTTCAACAAATATGTGTTGTGAAGGATATTGGTAATTTACAAGTTCATGTAATTGGACAAATGACGCAAGGGTAACAGTTTCAATTCCTATTTCAGCTGTGTAAAATTATATTTAATTACCAAGTATCAAAGAAATGCTTAACAATAGGATAACCATCAAGGCCCAGACTCACTCATCTGAGTATTTACCTTATTTCTAACTATTAAAGATCGATAATGAAGACACCTGTTTTCGGAAAATCAATTTGACGAGCATAAACTGAATTAAACGAAGATGATACATGTTTGATTGATGTGGTATGCCATCGCGAAAAAGCTTTCAAATAGCAAACCCGCGATATTCTATCGCGTCGAAATATCTAATTTACAATACTTACGGTTTGTCCGCCACAGTTTAAACTCATGTGGAAGTAGTTTACCGGAGAGTTATCATTGAGTACTATCCATCTACTGCCTCTTGCACACGGCTGCCTCATGTATCCGTGACCTTGAACTTGATAGGTCACGGTCAGAAGTAGAAACGTCACCGTAAATGACAGCACTGACGTAATTGAATACATCGTAGCCATGTTCTGGTACTTGGACAGCTTTACTGATTAGGATGATGTAATGCTGTATAAAGAAGCCAGATATTAGTGAACAGGGTCGAATTTTGCCAACCTTACTGAGGGATGAGTAATACTTAAATACTTCAAAACATATTTCATCAGTTCTGTTTCCCTATTATCTGTAAAACATGAATTGTGGAATGTGTTTGAGTAAATGACTAAGTTGACATAAATGTGCACCTTGCTGACAAACAAAACTTCGTATATAATTAGGTATTTTTATTCGGGAAACAAAAATGACGAATTATGCCTTTAAGTATTTAAGTATTACTTAGCGCAAAGCGGTGGAATTGAACCCAGGCTTCACATGTCGCTCATTACTATTCGCCTGTCTTCGTTAGCATTCGGCTGTGTAATCGTTACCTATGTGGTTGCTCTGCCTAGTTAATACGTAAGCGTAAGTGGTTAATACACCACCCTCCTGATAGCTGAGTTTGTAAGACGAAGTTAAGAATTTGTGGGTACGATTTACACCCTTCATCTTTTCAGAAAATTTCATTTAGTCAAACATAAGATTCAGTATGCTTCATTGTTTTATAAAGTATATGTAATCGTTCCCTAAAAGTTACAAAGCACCATACATGTGAAAACATTTTATCGTATGTGGTGAATTCGGAAATATATAATATAAAAAAACAAAAACATAACATATAGATTATTGGCATTAAATTTACAAAGTTTGTAGCCATTAAGAAATATAGATTTGAAGGCAAGGTGAAGATATTTTACATACACATATGTTTATATATATATATTCCAAGAAGGACATACACTAAAATGTTAGCTAGCGGAATTTGTAGCCATTAACAAACATCGATTTGACGGCATGGTGAAGAGTTGTAGCTATAACTGTTATATTAATGAATTTATTTTAATAGTATTTTATGTTTTTGTTTACTCTCTCAATTCAAATGCTTTATATAAATATTTGCCTATACTGTTTTTTGTTTTAACTTGTGTTAATATGTATACATATAATTAATTAAAATACATGTACTAAATTAAATATTTACATTTTTGGCTTTGTGTATTGGTTTGGTTATTTGTAGTGGATGTGTATATGCAGCAATGCCAATTTGTTTGTAGTTTAATATTTAAATGGGCCCCATTTGGGTCTTCTCGAAATGACCCTATAGACACTATGATACTCATGAGTACGAGCAGGTGTTTTAAGTCCAATGCAATTGCACGATACAGCCAACTCCTGTACTACTCTCTTTACCGTTTATCTATATGGGTCATCTGACCTAAACCGCTAAGTCTGATCCCGACCTTTGCGTACCTCTATATACATAGGTCTCGCGATAGCTCAAAGTCGAAAAAGGCAAATATACGAGAAAAACCAACATTATGGACTCTGCGTAATGTATCGACACAGAACAGCATGCGCAGTCGTCGCAAGCTAATCCGGGTCGACACATTGCGTCTCAGGGGGATAGAGGTATAGAGTAATGATTCCTAAAACAGAAAATCACCCATGGGGGGGAGTGTCTGTCCGGGCTAGCCTGCGTGGAAGGCTTAGGCTGATCCGGATCGATACTTGACGTAGATACCACAATGTTGGTTTTCGAGTTATCGACGTGTTTGTGGAATCCTTCGATTTGTCCTAATTTTGTTTATGTTTTATTTTTCGGGTTTGTAATTAATCTTCACTTAAAGTGGAATCATACATTTGAAATAACGTCCTTTTCGTCAAAAACGTATGTTTTTGTGACAATAACAGCGTGGTTAAAGTAAACGCCACTACTGTCTTCTTTGAATTGGTATTCAAACACCAATAACACCGAATTATATATAAGTTACCTGTGTCATGATAGAAATGTAATGTTTCTGCCATGACGATTCAGATAAAAGTACCAGCGAAATCTGTCTATATATAATACATATACGAGGGGTAATCCAAAAGTAATAGTGATTCTTGTATAAGTTATACATATTTCGAAAATTCATACCATATGTATATTTGTTTGGCTCTACCTTATGGCGAATTAATAGTTCTAATATTGTCATTAGTTTAGTTATAAATCGATGTCATATAAACGAGTTGAGGCATAGACGGGCCACAGCGTAAATTTACAAGAAAGACCCAGTTTAAGCTGCGTATATTTAAAATATACACAAACAGAAGACACCGAAAATGCGCATGACTTTAATTTTGTTTTATGTTGTTCTAAAAACAAAAGTTAAATGTTGTTGTTCCATAATAACCATCAAAATAGTAAAGTTGTTTAGCGACGTGCAAAAACGTCACGTAAAAAAGACGTCAAATGAACAATTAGTAAAATTATATCAAAACGTAGACAAAAATCATAATAGTCATTTGAAATGTTTATTCAGTGGAGTTAACCAGGAGTTAAGCAGTCACTAGCGATGTATACATATATAACTTGACATAAGTTGTCATTTCATATAAAGTTTTATTAAACGAGTTCAAGCAATTTGTTTTTAAGCGAGCCTTTGGCGAGTTTAATAAAACTTTATGAAATGACAACGAATGTTAGATTCCTTTTATCACATGACGAAACACAAAAAGAAAATCGGGTTTTCTCGGTCAAAAAATAGTCCAAACATGAAATACTTAATAAACTGTTAACTAATCACAAAATAACATATTTGTACGAGTTACCTCGTCCATCTATCGTGACATTTGTGTTCCGCGAATGAATACAAAAATAGTGATTCGGTCATGTTATATAACACATGGATATATAAAATCGGATACAAGCATAGTCATGTGATAAATGCACTTTTTCGAAATCAGAGGGAAACGAATGTCGCTTGCAAAGGAGCCAGTTCTGACGATGAATGGAACAATTTGAGTGTCGTTTATTCCCCGTAATAATTTACATTTGTAATGTCTTTAAGCAATGGCTTCTGGGGAAGTTAAAACAACAATTGAGTTGATATAACTGTTGTTGAAATATTTATTCACGTTTTTAAACCTACTCGTTTCCCTCCAAACGGAGACGTCAGAGTGACGTTACTACCGTGGCCTGCCCACATTGTACTCACACTTTTCATAATATCCCAGAAACGTTGTCTGTCAACCGATTATTCAAATAGTTGTCATGTATGTAAGATAAATGTGGACATTTGAACAATTAAGGATTATTTTCTACAATTTTGATTTAATTCGAAGTTATAACTAAATTCCTATTAATTCTGGATCCCCAATCGTACATGTATGCATATACTGACACATTTATTTTACTGTGTAACTGTTGTATACCTGAAATGCAATTTTCTTCACATGAATAAGTATCAACCCGTCACTACTCATTAATTCATGAAGGTTCTTTATGTTGCGTTACTGATGCACGATAGGACATGTCGATATTGTTGAAAATATCATTCTCGCTATCTCGTAAAAATGCAAGTATTCTTTTTTTAATGTATTTACTATATAAATTGCAATATCGTAGCTACTTTGAATCTTTAAAGAGAAGCAAATAAATACAACCTACCATTATTTATAAGGGGATAGCTTACTTAAAAAATTGAAATCGATGATTATAATGAAAACATGTATCTATAAGTCTGCGGTGTACGTTCCAAAGCGGGACGGTCGTTTAACAGCATTGTAATTTATTAAAAATCGGCTCGATATATGTTCCTGAAATCTCGGCAAATAGTAGACGAATACGTGTCCTAATTTATTTATCTTTTAAATAAAAATCTCTCGGTCGAATTTTTAATAAATCAGAAATAATCTTATAACTGATGATAAAATGTTTTGGCGAAACTTTCCTTTTAATTCGCATTTAGTTATCTTATTTGTCATGGCAGATGTATTCTCTACTGTCTGCCGTCTATTTTATCCGAATACCACTTCATTGACCACACTATCATTGTCGCAATAACATACGTTTTGACGTCAAAAAACGACGTTATTTCAAAGGTATGATTCCACCTTAAACGCTTAATATTAAATTTAAGCATTGGATAAAGTCCGGCGGCAGTTGTTATTATTCATGACAGCATTCAGAACAGGTTCTTTCAACAGACAAATCAGTTCAAAAGATTGGATCGAGTTAAAAGTATATTCGAATTATAACGTACTTTGATTTAAAAACGTTGTCTTAGATTTATTGAATGAAAAGAAAGCCGTCGTGGCCGAGTGATTATCGGGCGTATTGAATCCGGACGTCCCAAATTCGATCCCCAGCAGTAGCGGCGGTCATAGTGGAGTGACATTTGGCAATGCACATTTCCTGGCCTAGTACTGGATTGTTTACCCATTATCACGGATAAGTTATAACAATCGTCGTGATTTAACTGAAACTAGAACTATCACTGAAGATGATAAATACCCCCAAAACAACACCTAGACCTACACCATAACTTAATAAGTAAAAGGGCCATAACTCTGTAAAATAACATGCATAGTAAATATGACGCTCCGTTATAATTTGATTGATAAATGTCTAAGATAAAATCACCCTTGCCCACATACAGACGCTGTCTGGCGCATCTGCAGCAGCCCGCTTTTAAAACAATTGCGGCAAAAGGAGAACTTGCTCATGAACAGCCAATTCTCATTATGCCGCATTACTTTAAACTTAATCCAAAAGGTATTCCTTTTCCATAGTTTTGCCAGGATCATTTAAACGTCGTCTGCTGCAGATTTATTGTGGAAAAGGATAATATCAAAACAGCCGAAGATTTATTTGAAGTATTGTCATGAGTTACAAAAATAGAAATTTACCTTGTACCAGAAAACCAGATTGTAACTGAGCAGCAAATACTTAATATTATAATACCTCACGTGACTTTGTAATGTAAAATTCTCATATACTCATCATGTGCAATTTCTTACTGTCTCATGCTAACAGTACGTTTTCGACCGGTTAACAGTATACTGTTACATGGCACGCGCGTCTAAAATGTTGGTCATGCACGTGCATGACGTCATTTAAAACAATAACGTCACCGTTTAGATGAGCGTACCATGCAACAGTATACTGTTAACCGGTATATTCATATGCGTGTGTTATATTGTAGTATATCTACCCATGTTCACCTCCCCTACAAAGGCACAGATTAAATTGAATAAACTTGTAAATGTGTTCGGTATAATAAAATAAATATTGCATGGCTTCCAGTGTTACAGTACATATTGTTACTTTAAAATCTGTGTCCGGAACCTTGCATATTCAACAGATAAGCGTTTTGAGTCCTGGTGTTATTGCACACAGACATTTTAGCTGTGACTGTCAGTTTGGTGCTGAACATTTACACAAAAGTTATTGTTTGTGACATAATTGGGTATGCAGAGGAATATAGATGTGAAGAAAGAGACAGAAACCAAAACGAGACAACTGCTTTTGATAGACAAGATAGCAAAAAAAATCCAGCAACAAACAAGAAAAAACAAAACAAACATTGCGAAGCCGAAATGAAGAACAGAAAGAATACCAATATTGATCATTACATGTTGCTTCGAAGACTCCGTAGATGTAAGTATTTTACTGAACTTAGACGTCAATGCAAGTCTTGAATTTGACAGATTTAAAAGGCAAAGCCAACTGAAGTCAGCTTGCTCTCAAACCAACTCGAAGATTTCAGACGTACCTGAAGATTTAACAGACAACGATCAAATGGAATTGTTCCCATGTGAAGTTTTCGCTAATGGCAATTGTTTGCCTTCCTGTGGCAGCGTGTATGCATATGGCAACATAACAAAGAGTGATGTAATCAAAGTTCGTATTATTCATGAGCTCGTTTTATATGAAGAGAGTTATCTAAATGATGCGTATTTAGCGATGGGTATGAATGACGAAAGTCTACGCCAAAATAGGTGTTTGCTCTGGCCAGTAATTGATGTATACCAATTTTACTCTGTATACTCAATGAAAGGAAACTTTAATGTTAGGAAAGATCTTAAAATGTTAATAGTTCCACGCATCAAACAAAGTTCTAATGAAAGACCAGTGTTCATTTTGTGAACAAACACTAGAATGACATAAGATCTGAACACTGGGTGCCAAATCACTTTGTACCCCTGATACCATTTGACTCAAAACCGAATACGACAACTAGAAATGAATATATACTAGGAAGCTCCAGTCTGAAAGAAGAGGTAAACCACTCCAAAGAAGACAAATACAACATTGCAAAAGGGAAAGAAAATATTGATAAAGTGAATGAAGGAAAAGAAACAAGTTTGAAAGGTGAAATACCCACTGCTAAGGAAGAAGAAAGTAGACATCACATAAATAAGGAAGATACTTGTGTTGATATGAAGTAAAAGGAAGCAAGTGAAAATGAAATTCATGAAAACGCGACAAGAAAGGACACATTACCAGATAAGACTATAATAAATTCGAATGTTATTGGCATGGATGAGTACATTGGAAATGATGTCTTGGTTATATATAGAAACAGATCATATCCTGGGTGTGTAGAGGATGTAGAGGGCACTGATATTAAAATACAGTGTATGCACCAGCTAGGAAAACAAGTCGGAAAAAAATTGTTTCTTTTGGCCAATGGTATTAACTTATATATCTTGATATGACTACGAATATATAATATGTATCATACCAGAACTAGTACGAATTGAAAATTCAAAAATAATTCACGTTGATGAAAGTGCATGGAAGTAAATGCAGTTTTCATTGTGGTTAGATTGTTTTTGCCATTGTTTTGTATGTTGAATATCAAGTTTTGTTGCAGAATATTGTGCAAAAGCAGGCCAAAATGTCTTTACAGTTATGATCTTTGGTCAGCTTCAGTTTAATTGACTTTGAATCCCCTCTGTTTGCTTTTGAAAAAAAGGAACCTTGAAGTCTTCGACTCCAAATTTTACAATTAAACTAAATTATAAAACGATTCCTAGACATGTAAGCAAAAAACTGTCTGTGAGCTGTCCTTAACGTAACATGTTATATTTTCGAATTGTTTTGGCTGTATAAAACGTTGAATGAGTACTTACTCCATTTATTAACTAAGCTTCACTATGATATTGATATTCAAATTCGCTGACATCGATTATCAATTGTCTTCTTGATGTATCAGTCAAAATGTTATTGACATTTATTGTATCTTTTCAATCAAAACATGTACTGTTGATACTAATTACTTATTTTACTTTTAGCATACATTTCATTTGATGGTTTGCAAATAAAAAGAGAAAATACAAATCAAAGTGTATTTGTCATTGCAAGTACAACTAAGTGTCCCTGCTGCTACATAGTTGTGTCTTTGCTGTAACATAAATGTCCTTAACATAACACAATTAAAACTGTTTTGAAAAGGTGTGACTATTCATAAGATACATACACAAAACTTAATGTTTAACAAACAAATGTTGTTTACATTTGTATACAATTTCACAAGATGCATTTCCGTAGCAGCCATAAATTCCACGCAATTTGTAATATATTTGAAAATGGAAAAATCTTTCATTAGAATGTATATGAGTCAAGTTGCAAAGATGGTGACTTAACAAGGAAACTGTCTTTGTTATATCAATTCAGTCACCACAAAACTTACTGTTAACTTAAACTAATGTATTGCTTTCTAACATAAATTGTGTCTTTCGGGGATTTTTATGTTTGTTACAGCAAGGACATTGCAACGATTGTTGTCACGTTTGAGTCCATAACACACTGGGATTGTTTTCCATGGTTGAAAATAACTTACAATCCTTAAATACATATTAGGCTAAACAATTAGTGGTCAGTTTTATGTAAATAGCGTTACTTCATTTTTCCAAATTAGCTCATATACAATAATAGGTCAACGATAAGCACATCATTCTTGATTTCCGTGCATATCAACACGTTTCAACCATCAATTATCTCACTTTCCTCAAATTGTTAAGGTAAAATACCATATATCAGTGAAAAGAGTAACCTCTCAGTCATAAAGTTAACCAAAGAAAATGGTATAGGGGGAAGGCATGTATTAAAGGTGCTGAACTTGAAATATCAGCATCATAATTCTGGGGTAAAATTAAACTAATAGTTTCACTTTTCAGTACAGTTAAAATCTAAATATTGATCGTTTATGCTTCATGTTTATTGGGTAGATATACCCAGTTGTAATGTTGTAAATTTTCGTGACTGTTTTTCAAAATTTTCTGACAAAGTAGTTTTCAATTATTTATTACTTATTATGTTGTCACTATTAACAATATTTGCAGGAGTTTCAACATTTCAAAATGTTGATCTCCAGCTGGTGTTCAGCACAGAATCGGGTTGGGTCAAAACTGATTAATATATTCAGTATCAGACAAGGACAACATTATTATTATTATTATTCTTTATTTCCTCCCAAATGGAAGATCATTTCAAAATAATAAAGACAATTATTAACAAAGTCGATTGAAATATGCAACATTATGAGGGAGGAGAGAGAGAGAGAGAGAGAGAGAGAGAGAGAGAGAGAGAGAGAGAGAGAGAGAGAGAGAGAGAGAGAGAGAGAGAGAGAGAGAGAGAGAGAGAGAGAGAGAGAGAAAATGAATGTCAGTATCAGAGATGCACCTTAGCTGAACTAAACTAAATGCATTTGGTGATAAAAGCTTCCCACCAAAGAAACGCTTGACCGAAACGAAAATAAACGCGTTAATTGGGAAGGGGATGCAAAACACGTGCAGAAATATACCCAAATCAACATATCTCAACAATTAATATATACAATATTACAAAAGCACAAAAACAAACAAAACAAACATGACATAAAATAATACTGACAGTATTTATTTTCACCCGGTACAAAGTACTTGTAACTATTCCATACGTTATGTAGAAATAGTACCACAAGTTTGTAAAACATATCATAATTGTTAAGCAGTACGCTGTTCAAGTTCGAATTTAAACCGAACAGAGCTTCAACATACTCCTTACCATTCAAAGAATTTCCTATCAATCTGTTTATTAAGTAAAGAGAAGTCAGCGTATTTATTGCATTCTATTCCAAAATGATTGTATTCCTCTTTTTTCATAAATAATTTCATTACCCATGACAAACGAACGAGTACTGCGTTTATAAGCACGCTGGGACTCATTAAAAGTGACAACTGCACACCTGTTGGAGTTATATTGGTATCACCATAAACACGAGTATTTGTAACATGTATCAATCATAGTTTTTAAAGAATTAATGGATAAAGAGAGAAGGGTCATGTCATCCGCAAAAGACGGGCCACACAAATGGAGCCCTTCGATTTGAAATCCTAAATGACTGTCGACTAATTGCTCAAGCAATGACTAAATACATACAAACAGGGTGACATAACTCCACCCTGTCTGGTACCTTGTAAAACAGGGAACCCGTCTGAGTAAAAGCCTCTATTAGAATACATAGCCATTATGGTCTTTAACAATTTAAGCGAAATACCAAATTCAAATAACTTGATAAATAGACCGTCATGCCAGAATCGGTCAAAAGCTTGTCGAGCATCTAAAAAACAAGCGTAAAAACTTACTGTCATTCTCTTTAGAACATCTTACACTTTCATGAAGAATAAAGAATGTCATAGGACTACCCATATTGGACTGAAACCCAGCCTGGAGCGGATGTAACGGTTTATTTATAGACCTGTGAAGACGTTGTAATAAGACTTTCTCGTATAATATCAAAATAGACGAGGAAAGTGTTATAGCACGATAACTGTTATAGTAATTTTTCGGCTTGCCGCAGCCCTTGTGAAGGGTTATTATAGTACCACGCTTAAGCATAACAGGAACAAAACTATAACAAAACATCAAATCAAATAGAAACGTTTCAGAATAAGGCCTCCGCGAAGCAGGTGCTCATTAGAGACACGGTCAATACCACACATTTTACCGGTGTTTAAAGTAGACAATGATGATAACACTTCCACCTGAGAAATGTGAACACCACTTACCACAGTAGGTGCTACCTTGATAATATTACTACGTGCAGTAACATCCTCAATATGAGTGTTATCATAATAATCACATTCTGTATCAGAGTACAACGAGGCGAAATGACGACCCCACTCATGGCAAATACTTTCAGGATCTCGAAAAATAATCCCATTAAATTTAATTTCATTACAAACATTATTATTTACAGTTTTATTTTTTTGCAAAAGCCTCCAAAACAAAGGACTAACTACGCCAGAGGGCAGTGTCTATGTCTTCGTTTATCTGCTGCAGATAATTGAATGAACTGTTTCTATAAATTTTGCGAAAACATCTTTCAGCATCCTTGTATGCCTTATACGAGTCATGATCAGTATCTCTTGGTCTGCCAGCATCAATCCAAGCCCTGCGTTTTATTCTCATAAGCGCATGGTATTGTTCGAGACTGTCAGACCAATAAGGTTTAAGGTAAGGGCGATAACTGGAGTGCGGAAGATGCGAGGCGGATACTTCATTAATGCTAGTAATAATGCATTGGTATAGTTTATCAATAAAACAGTGTACTTCATCGAAAGGTATATTATCTATATTGACTGTCAAACAACGACTAAGATCAGATTCATAAGGTCTAGACTTAATTAATATATTTTCTCATACGACATAAAATGCTCTAATGGGTGCACATAAGCTTTATCTTTTGGCTTTAACATTTCCACATATATATATATGCTTTCTTACGCAATTGCTGTAAACAACTTTTGAAAACTTGCTGACAATTGGAGAAATTGCTCAAAACAAACAATTTCACCTATTGCCATAACGTTTTCAACTTTTTCAATAATTAATTAATTTCTAGAGATTGTTTATGTTTTTGCCTAGATATTTGCAAAGTTGTCTGCTGTAGATTTGGCTACCGAGCCTCAAATATTTGTGATAAGTGAAAAGAAGAGAACATATTAAAATGCAGTTTTCATTGTGGCTAGTTTTTGTTTGCCATTGTTTTTTAAGCGGAAAATCAAGTTTTGTTGCAGAATATTGTGCAAAGGCAGGCCAAAATGTCTTTACAGTTATGATCTTTGGTCAGCTTCAGTTTATTTGGTTTTAAATATCCTCTATTTTGAAAATACGGAACCTTGAAGTCTTCGACTCCAAATGTTACAATCAAACTGTATTAACAGATTTATCTCGTACAAAACAAAGTGACGCGGTGGGTAGTCAAGAGGCTGTCTCATCTCCTCAACGGACGCAATTAGAACAAAGAAATAACGAGCAACCACCAATAGGGGGGAGAAATACCCGGCAAACGAGATTGAACATTGGGGAAAAGGGAGAGGTTAGTGTTTCGGACTCGAACAATAATTTATCTGATTTGATTCTATCACTCAAGCATGACATGAATAGTAATATGTACTCGATAAACAACCAATTGTCTACTATAACAACAACAATGTCTAACTTGACCGATAAATTGACCGATGTTGTAAATACATGTGAATCACTGAAACAGGACAATATTAAATTGCACCAGACCAATACCATTCTCCAGAGCAAAGTTGATAATCTGGAAAGTAGCATAGACCACCTAGAAAACCAATCACGAAGATCGAACCTACTATTTGATGGAATTGAGGGATCCACGCACGAGACATGGGATACAAGCGAAAGTAAGATAATTGATGTACTGAAATATGATCTCCATTTACAGGATACAGATCAAATAAGAATCGAAAGGGCTCACCGTCTAAGACGTAAAGGGAATAGCGAAAAACCAACAATCATCGTTAAGTTCAGCAGTTTTAAAGATAAACAAATGATCCTTATTGCTGCAAAGGAAAGCTTGTCTCGTGAATCCGGTATTACTATCAAGGAAGATTACTCACAGAGGATCCGTAAACATCGCTACGAATTAGGAAAACGCATGATAGAAGCCAGACAGAACAACCAGTTTGCCACAGTGTCATACGATAAGTTAATAATTGATGGAAATGTCTACAAATATAATGAAAAGGATGATAGTGTTGTGCTAGTGAGTAGGAGTAGAAATAGTAAACAAGCACCACGTGGAGATCCACATGGTAATGTTTATCATAGCGAACCAGCCAATCAGGAATCAGATACTATATTATCTGCGCATATTAATGAGGACGAGAACCCATCTACCAACCATTCACGTGACCACTCCCCCGCTCAAGAACGAGAGGACAGCGCACGTGCACATTGATATTCAGGTCAACGCCCGGCTATGTATACAAACACTATAAACAGATTGAATACAGTTTCATGGAATATAGCAGGTCTAAAAAAACATGTGTATAACATTGATCTTAAAACGTTTCTCTCTATGTTTGATATTATTCATCTGTCTGAAACTTGGAGCGATAAGAAATCAGAATTTGATAATTTTTTGTCTGAATACATTCATTTTGATATTGTTAGGACCAAGATAACTCGTGCATTTCGAAACAGTGGAGGTATCTCTGTATTTATCAAAAACAGCACATTTAGAAAAATGTTTCGTTGTAGAATACACGAGGAATTTTCGGAAAGTATTGTTTTTCTGCTTAGAAACGACATTTTGGAAACATTGCACAAACAAATTATAATGATATTTGTGTATATTTCACCTGAGGGTTCATATATTTATGAAAATGGTAGTTTGAATGGTATTGAAATAATTTGTGATCACTTAATTGAGTTAAGAAATGAATACCCAGATTGTCTATTCTTTTTGTCAGGAGATTTTAATGCACGGACCAAAGACTTTTTAGATTACATACCAGATGACTCTCTAGATTTCATTTTTGGTGAAACTTCTTACTTTGCCGACAGTTTTGCACTTCCAAGAAGTAACACAGATATGAAACATAATGGATTTGGGAAACATCTTGTCGAACTATGTTGTACTATGAATATTCATATTTTAAATGGGCGTTTATGTCAAGACAAAAAGGGCAATATCACGTGTACTTCTGGTAAGGGAGCGTCTGTTGTGGATTATTGTATTGCATCTACAGATTTGTTTCCATTTGTTATTGATTTTGAAATCCTTGATAGAGATGACTCGGATCACTTTCCAGTTAAGTGTACCTTAGAATTTCCCAGCAAAAAAGCTGTAACATCTAAAGGTCTATTAGACAGTAATCTGAACAGAGAAGGCGAACTATTGCACAGCTTAAATAAGTTTTTCTGGGACGAAAGCAAAACTAATCTCTTTGTATCAACCTTTACAATTAAATTTAACTTAACTTATGATACTTTAACTACTTTGATTAAAAGTAATGTGAATGAGATGGTTTCAGTATTAAACCAGTTATATACATCTACAGCCCAGGAATTAGGTTTGAAAGTAAAACATAAAACATATATTGCAGGTAATAATAACAAACAACCTTCATAGTGGGACAGTGAATTGGATTATCTGAAATGTAACAAATACTCTTCGCTAAAGTCATTCAGAAAAAGTAATAAACAGGAAGATCTGAAATTGTATAAGGAAAATAAAAAGATTTTTAAAAATAAGTGCAAAAATAAACAAAACTCTGCCAAGCATAACTGTAAAATTAAATTGATTAATGCTAGAACAAACCCTAGCAAATTTTGGAAGTTAATAAAAAATAATGATGGCAAAACCAAACATAACCCAAATATTTCAGAGTCTATTTGGGTAAATCATTTTTCTTCTCTTTTAACAGGAAATGACACATTTCATTACAATATTGATGAACTTAATGTGAATTACTCGTTATCGAGTGCCATTTTAAATGATGAAATATCTACAAAAGAGACATACGAAGCGATTTGCAAAATTAACCCAAACAAAGCATCCGGTTGCGATGGTATATTGGGTAATTTTATAACTAATACTAAAAGTGTTGTAACCCCAACTTTAACTAAACTATTCAACTATATATTGATGACGGGACAAATGCCACAGCAGTGGTCTGAGAGTATTATCTGCCCGATACACAAATCTGGTCAGATAAATGATCCAAATAATTACAGAGGAATTTCTCTCGTAAATGTTATTTACAAAGTGTTCTCCTCCATTTTAAATAATCGATTATGTAAATGGGTATCTATAAACGATCACATTGATGAATCTCAAGCCGGATTTCGTAAAGGTTATTCTCCAACTGATAATATGTTCACTTTGCATGCTATAATACAAAAATATTTATCGAAAAAAGGCGGACGTATGTATATCATATTTATTGATTATGAAAAAGCATTTGATAATGTTTCACATAAAGCCTTGTTTGAAATTTTGGCACGTAAAGGAATATCAGGTAAATTTCTGAAATTACTATTAAGCATCTACAAGAACAACAACTCTTGCGTCAAAGTCGACGATTCCCGTACTAGTTACTTCCCTTGTTCAAAAGGCACACGACAGGGAGACTTAAGCTCGCCAATGATTTTTGATTTATTTATAAATGATATTTGTGCATATGTCATGAATAAATGTAACTCAGGTATCTTCGTAACCACTAACATTCCTAATATTATAACATTAATGTTCGCAGATGATATAGCGAGTCCAGCTGATACAGTCGTACAATTGCAGAGACAAATAAATGCAATTGAAGACTATTCAAATTCTGTTGGTATGTCTATAAATCTTAAAAAGACTAAGGTCGTAGTGTTTAGAAATGGTGGTCCTCTGAGAAAAAGTGAAAAATGGTTCCTTTACAATAAACCTATTGAAACAGTTTCATTTTACAAGTATATGGGTTTAATTTTCTCCCCTAAATTAAAATGGTCTAAAGCGTTTTTTAGTCTAGCAGCACAGTCTAAAAAGTCACTAAACTGTATCCGTGCGCAACATCATCGTTTTGGAGCCTTGGATTACATTGACTATTTCAAAATATTTGATACAATGGTCAAACCAATTTTGTGTTACGGGGCGGAGCTATGGGGGTACACATATAGAGGTATTCTTGAAAAGACACAAATAGCAGCTTGTAAACAATTTTTAGGGGTAAATAAAGGAACCTGCAATCAAATGGTCTTAGGTGAATGTGGCCGATACCCTTTATGTATTGAGTATTTTACTAGATTTCTAAAGTACTGGTCCAAACTAATACAAATGCCAACCCATAGATATCCAAAACAATGCTATATTATGTTAAAAAATTTAGATGATCACAGCAGACATACATACGCAACAGAAGTTAGGAATTTATTGTTTAGCTACGGTTTCGGATACATCTGGATTGCGCAGGATATTGGAAATATAAATATGTTTATCTCAGAATTCAAAATAAGGCTTAAAGATTCTTTACAACAAGATTGGCATAACGCTCTAAGTAACTCTAGTAAAACACAGTACTATATGCAATTTAAATCACTTTTAAACGTAGAACGTTATTTAACTATTGATATACCTTTTTACCTTAGGAAAGCATTTGCAAAATTTCGGTGCTCGGATCATAAACTAAATATTGAAGTAGGCAGACATCATAATGCTCCGAAAGAAGAGAGGATTTGCACTTATTGTCTTGAAAAATTCGCAATCGTTGTAATTGAGGATGAATTTCATGTTTTTCTCTTTTGCAAACGCTTTGAGAAATTCAGGAAAATTTATATAGGTGATATAAAAATTAAAACAGCCGACGTATTCATTAGATTCATGTCTTCTTGCGACAGATCAAATTTATTCAATATATGTAAATTAGTGCACAAAATATTGATGATGAGAAATGAAGAGACTGAATTTAGCATTTAGCATTCATTTTTTCTGATCTTTACATTGTTTACATTAAAATCCATTGATCGTTATGTATACATTGAATCTTGAATTTTGAAAACATCTAGACAAAAATGTTTATGCACTATAAATGGAATTGGCATCAACTCTCCAATATATGCTGCAAATTTCCGTTAGCTTCAACATCAGTTTAATCTGTTCACTACACTTTTCCTATCTATGGTATATATTTTGTAATATAACATTTAGGGGTAAATACAAATAATTGTATTTTGTGGGGACAAAAATATAAATGTATTGTTTATATTATGGGCCGGTGGCCTAAATATTTGAAATAAAATATTTGAATTTGAATTTGAAAGGTGGTGAACTTGAAATATTAGCATCATAATTCTGGGGTAAAATTAGAGTAATAATTTCACTTTCCGTTACAATTCAAATCTAAATAATGATCGTTTATGCTTCATGTTTATTGGGTAGACATACCCAGTTGTAATGTTGTACATTTTCGTGACTTTCAATTGACTGTTTTTCAAAATTTACTGACAAAGTAGTTTTTAACTATTTATTACTTACTTTGTAATGTAATGTTAATGATTGCTAGACAAACGCAATGTTTTAGGGAAATAACATTTAACATATTTTGTTATTATTATTATTGTTATTATTTGAATTGATTTAAACAATAATTTTCAAATAAATATAATGATGACAATAGTGATTAATATAATAATAAATAATTGTTAATACTTATAAAGATAAAAAGAAATATAGACACCTGTAAATAAAACTGGTTGAAAAAAACATTTTCGGATGCATAGACTATTCAGGAATAAGATAAATGCGCGTCATATTTCATATCAATTCAATTTTAAAAAAGAAAGTGTATCATATCATATTATTGTAATTCAGATAGTTGTGTAAATAACACAAGAATGATAAAACTTACAGAAAACATAAAATATCAAAATGACAGAAAACTAAAAGACAAATATAAAACGAATGAAAATTACAATCTTACTTTCCGTATTCTGGTCTTAGAGTATTGTAATGCAGATGTTTGTGTAAATTACACAACAATAATTAAACTTACAGAAAACATAGAATATCAAAATGGCAGAGCATTAAAAGACAAATATAAAACAGAGTAACTTGAAATCTTACTTTTTGTGTCCTGGTCTTAAAGTATTGTAATGCAGATGTGTGTTTAGATTACACAACAATAATTCAACTTACAGAAAAAAATAAAATAATAAAATGATAGAAAATTGAAAGACTAATATACAACAAAGGAAATTAAAACTTAACTTTCCGTTGTCTGGTCTTAGATTATTGTAATACAGATGGTTGTGTAAATTACACACGAATAATAAAACTTACATAAACAAATAAAATGGCAGAAAATGAAAAGATTAATATAAAACAAAGTAAAATAAAATCTTTCTTTCCGTATTCTAGTCTTAAGAGTATTGTAAGGCTGATGGTAGCGTAAATTACACAACAATAAAACAACTTACAGAAAACATAAAATAACAAAATGACAGAAAATGGAAAGATTAATATAAATCAAAGTAAAATAAAATCTTACTTTCCGTTTTCTGGTCTTAGACGGCAAACTGAGTTGGGCGGATTGATTCGTCTCCTTTATAGATATCCTGTAATAAAATTACAAACCATGCTATGTTTTTAGAATGTCGTGTGCAGGGGATAAACACCCGGATACAAACAAAAAACACATTTTATTATCAAACATTGATATGCATAAGTAGGCATGTTACAAGAAATTGATTGGTTGGAGATTAACGCATTACTTTATATGAATTTTCAAAGTTTGTCTTCTTTAAAATCAATTCAACAATCTAGAAAACTGAAAGATTTAAATTGATAAAGAGTTGAAAATATTGCAATAAAAGGTGAAATTGCTTGATTTGAGCAATTTCACCATTTATTGCAATGTTTTTAAAAATCATGTACAATGGCAGATGTCAAATGTCGTCTGTGTGAAGTAATGGGTTAACGCTGTTTTCAACGTTATTTCAGCATTATCACGGCTTTCGTCTCAAGAAAAAAACAACCGGTAAACACATAGACAATAATGTCATGAAATTAGTTTACGGTCAAATTTTGTTTTAATAATAAGCACAGATCTGCGCGTCATAAGAAATTGAATGGTGGGAGTTAAACGCTATTTCAACATTGTTTCAATAATATCACGGCTTTAGTCTCAGGAAAATAAACCAACCGGTAAAGATCTGGACAATATGGTCAAAAATGTATTTTATATTCAAACATGATTTCCTTGATATGCACTTTTTAGGCTCTTCGTATGAAATCGATTTGGTGGAGTGTAAGGCCCTTTTCTATGGAAGCCCTGGAGGGACTTCTTACTTCAATACTTCTAACTTCCATACTTCTAACTTCATTACATCTAACTTCAAAACTTCTATGAATGTGTGATGAAGTTAGAAGTAATGAAGTTAGAAGTAATGAAGTTAGAAGTAATGAAGTTAGAAGTAATGAAGTTAGAAGTTAGAAGTGAATGTAGTTAGAAGTAATGAAGTTAGAAGTGATGAAGTTAGAAGTAATGAAGTTAGAAGTTATGAAGTTAGAAGTAATGAAGTTAGAAGTGAATGTAGTTAGAAGTAATGAAGTTAGAAGTGATGAAGTTAGAAGTAATGAAGTTAGAAGTGATGAAGTTAGAAGTAATGAAGTTAGAAGTTAGAAGTATTGAAGTAAGAAGTCCCTCCAGGGCTTCCATACTTTTCCAAATTATTTCGGCTTTCGTCTCCAAATGAGTCGTTTCACGAGAAAACCAACATTATGGCTTAATGTGTATCTACAAACTGTATTTAACGTCTACATTTATTATGAGTCGTTTCACGAGAAAACCAACATTATGGCTTCTACGTAATGTATCCTGAATGTCATCAATACTTAATGTCGAAACAATCAGTGTATCTACAAACTGTATTTAACGTCTACATTGCTTATGAGACGTTACACGGGAAAACCAACATTATGGCTTCTACGTTATGTATCCTGAATGTCATCAATACTTAATGTCGATACAATCAGTGTATCTTCAAACTGTATTTAACGTCTACATTGCTTATGAGACGTTACACGGGAAAACCAACATTATGGCTTCTACGTAATGTATCCTGAATGTCATCAATACTTAATGTCGATACAATCAGTGTATCTACATACCGTATTTAACGTCTACATTGCTTATGGGCCATTACACGGGAAAACCAACATTATGGCTTCTACGTTATGTATCCTGAATGTCATCAATACTTAATGTCGATACAATCAGTGTATCGTCAAACTGTATTTAACGTCTACATTGCTTATGAGACGTTACACGGGAAAACCAACATTATGGCATCTACGTAATGTCACCTGAATGTCATCAATATTTAATGTCGATACAATCAGTGTATCTGCATACCGTATTTAACGTCTACATTGCTTATGAGTCATTTCACGAGAAAACCAACATTATGGCATCTACGTAATGTCACATGAATGTCATCAATATTTAATGTCGATACAATCAGTGTATCTGCATACCGTATTTAACGTCTACATTGCTTATGAGTCATTTCACGAGAAAAACAACATTATGGCATCTACGTAATGTCACATGAATGTCATCAATATTTAATGTCGATACAATCAGTGTATCTGCATACCGTATTTAACGTCTACATTGCTTATGAGTCATTTCACGAGAAAACCAACATTATGGCATCTACGTAATGTCACATGAATGTCATCAATATTTAATGTCAATTCAATCAGTGTATCTGCAAACTGTATTTAACGTCTACATTGCTTATAAGCCGTTACGCGAGAAAACCAATATTATGGCATCTACGTAATGTATCGCAGGCTCATCCGAGCCGACACATTCCGCCTCAGGACAAAAGAGGTATAGAATAATGATTCCCGAAACAAAATCAACAGGAGGTGAAAAGTGTGCTTAAGCTGATCCGGGTCGATGCATTACGCAGAGTCCACAATGTTGGTTTTCTAGCGGGACGGCTCAAATGATAAAATCCCCAGCTCTAAAATTATAAAGGTTTAATCTGTACTCGGATCCCGATAAACACCTAGAACGAAACGAGGGCTTAGAATGAAACGGTTGTAACTAAAAACCTATTTTGAAAACCCTGGTTTAGGGGCAATTTTGACCCCTTTGTAAACAATGCAAATTTAGGTGCCATTGCTCAGAACGAGCAATGGCACCTAAATATCCATTGTTTAGCAAGAAAAATGATTTAACGCTTATAAAGACTTTATGGCGAGGTGATTAACCTTGGTAAAAAAACACCAACAACCGTTTCACGCCAAGCCCACGCTATTGTCACAACATTATGTTTTCGAGTCCTGTTTTCGTCTTTCAACAGTCTATGTTGTTTTGGAGTACTGATATGCGAACAGCTCTGTCTTAAATTAATTAATCATCATTGAAGAGGGAGAGTTAAGTTTAACCCTTTCCCACATACAACATATGAAACTCATTTTCTAATAAACTGTGATTTTTATAGAAATATTCGTTTAGAAATATTTGTAGAACAACTGAATGATGCTAACTTTAGCCAGTTAAGTGATCACCATACAATGGGATAACTTATAAACAATCACCCTCGTAAATGTGCTAAATTTATTGTGAAGGGTTATCGAATGAGGAGATCAGCCATGTATGGTAACTAATCCGATTGGTATTTACCTGCCCTGCATTAGACTTTGAAATAGAAACCTGTCTTGCGAAAACAAATATAGGTGACTTATAGGCCCAAAGGGCAGGGTGTGGTCATTTTTGCTTTTTTATATCATACTGATAAACCAAAATATGTTTCACACATGTCACTTTAATAAACAATTTCTTATATTATCTTATCTTATCTTATTTTACAACTATTCTGGTGCGGACGATCTTGAAATCATCTTAACAAATCTATGGGATCTTTTGATATCAAAATTTTATTATTGAATGAAGTTGAAAATATAGTGGCAAATTTGCCATCCACATTGTAATGTTTATCATAGCGAACCAGCCAATCAGGAATCAGATACTATATTATCTGCGCATATTAATGAGGACGAGAACCCATCTACCAACCATTCACGTGACCACTCCCCCGCTCAAGAACGAGAGGACAGCGCACGTGCACATTGATATTCAGGTCAACGCCCGGCTATGTATACAAACACTATAAACAGATTGAATACAGTTTCATGGAATATAGCAGGTCTAAAAAAACATGTGTATAACATTGATCTTAAAACGTTTCTCTCTATGTTTGATATTATTCATCTGTCTGAAACTTGGAGCGATAAGAAATCAGAATTTGATAATTTTTTGTCTGAATACATTCATTTTGATATTGTTAGGACCAAGATAACTCGTGCATTTCGAAACAGTGGAGGTATCTCTGTATTTATCAAAAACAGCACATTTAGAAAAATGTTTCGTTGTAGAATACACGAGGAATTTTCGGAAAGTATTGTTTTTCTGCTTAGAAACGACATTTTGGAAACATTGCACAAACAAATTATAATGATATTTGTGTATATTTCACCTGAGGGTTCATATATTTATGAAAATGGTAGTTTGAATGGTATTGAAATAATTTGTGATCACTTAATTGAGTTAAGAAATGAATACCCAGATTGTCTATTCTTTTTGTCAGGAGATTTTAATGCACGGACCAAAGACTTTTTAGATTACATACCAGATGACTCTCTAGATTTCATTTTTGGTGAAACTTCTTACTTTGCCGACAGTTTTGCACTTCCAAGAAGTAACACAGATATGAAACATAATGGATTTGGGAAACATCTTGTCGAACTATGTTGTACTATGAATATTCATATTTTAAATGGGCGTTTATGTCAAGACAAAAAGGGCAATATCACGTGTACTTCTGGTAAGGGAGCGTCTGTTGTGGATTATTGTATTGCATCTACAGATTTGTTTCCATTTGTTATTGATTTTGAAATCCTTGATAGAGATGACTCGGATCACTTTCCAGTTAAGTGTACCTTAGAATTTCCCAGCAAAAAAGCTGTAACATCTAAAGGTCTATTAGACAGTAATCTGAACAGAGAAGGCGAACTATTGCACAGCTTAAATAAGTTTTTCTGGGACGAAAGCAAAACTAATCTCTTTGTATCAACCTTTACAATTAAATTTAACTTAACTTATGATACTTTAACTACTTTGATTAAAAGTAATGTGAATGAGATGGTTTCAGTATTAAACCAGTTATATACATCTACAGCCCAGGAATTAGGTTTGAAAGTAAAACATAAAACATATATTGCAGGTAATAATAACAAACAACCTTCATAGTGGGACAGTGAATTGGATTATCTGAAATGTAACAAATACTCTTCGCTAAAGTCATTCAGAAAAAGTAATAAACAGGAAGATCTGAAATTGTATAAGGAAAATAAAAAGATTTTTAAAAATAAGTGCAAAAATAAACAAAACTCTGCCAAGCATAACTGTAAAATTAAATTGATTAATGCTAGAACAAACCCTAGCAAATTTTGGAAGTTAATAAAAAATAATGATGGCAAAACCAAACATAACCCAAATATTTCAGAGTCTATTTGGGTAAATCATTTTTCTTCTCTTTTAACAGGAAATGACACATTTCATTACAATATTGATGAACTTAATGTGAATTACTCGTTATCGAGTGCCATTTTAAATGATGAAATATCTACAAAAGAGACATACGAAGCGATTTGCAAAATTAACCCAAACAAAGCATCCGGTTGCGATGGTATATTGGGTAATTTTATAACTAATACTAAAAGTGTTGTAACCCCAACTTTAACTAAACTATTCAACTATATATTGATGACGGGACAAATGCCACAGCAGTGGTCTGAGAGTATTATCTGCCCGATACACAAATCTGGTCAGATAAATGATCCAAATAATTACAGAGGAATTTCTCTCGTAAATGTTATTTACAAAGTGTTCTCCTCCATTTTAAATAATCGATTATGTAAATGGGTATCTATAAACGATCACATTGATGAATCTCAAGCCGGATTTCGTAAAGGTTATTCTCCAACTGATAATATGTTCACTTTGCATGCTATAATACAAAAATATTTATCGAAAAAAGGCGGACGTATGTATATCATATTTATTGATTATGAAAAAGCATTTGATAATGTTTCACATAAAGCCTTGTTTGAAATTTTGGCACGTAAAGGAATATCAGGTAAATTTCTGAAATTACTATTAAGCATCTACAAGAACAACAACTCTTGCGTCAAAGTCGACGATTCCCGTACTAGTTACTTCCCTTGTTCAAAAGGCACACGACAGGGAGACTTAAGCTCGCCAATGATTTTTGATTTATTTATAAATGATATTTGTGCATATGTCATGAATAAATGTAACTCAGGTATCTTCGTAACCACTAACATTCCTAATATTATAACATTAATGTTCGCAGATGATATAGCGAGTCCAGCTGATACAGTCGTACAATTGCAGAGACAAATAAATGCAATTGAAGACTATTCAAATTCTGTTGGTATGTCTATAAATCTTAAAAAGACTAAGGTCGTAGTGTTTAGAAATGGTGGTCCTCTGAGAAAAAGTGAAAAATGGTTCCTTTACAATAAACCTATTGAAACAGTTTCATTTTACAAGTATATGGGTTTAATTTTCTCCCCTAAATTAAAATGGTCTAAAGCGTTTTTTAGTCTAGCAGCACAGTCTAAAAAGTCACTAAACTGTATCCGTGCGCAACATCATCGTTTTGGAGCCTTGGATTACATTGACTATTTCAAAATATTTGATACAATGGTCAAACCAATTTTGTGTTACGGGGCGGAGCTATGGGGGTACACATATAGAGGTATTCTTGAAAAGACACAAATAGCAGCTTGTAAACAATTTTTAGGGGTAAATAAAGGAACCTGCAATCAAATGGTCTTAGGTGAATGTGGCCGATACCCTTTATGTATTGAGTATTTTACTAGATTTCTAAAGTACTGGTCCAAACTAATACAAATGCCAACCCATAGATATCCAAAACAATGCTATATTATGTTAAAAAATTTAGATGATCACAGCAGACATACATACGCAACAGAAGTTAGGAATTTATTGTTTAGCTACGGTTTCGGATACATCTGGATTGCGCAGGATATTGGAAATATAAATATGTTTATCTCAGAATTCAAAATAAGGCTTAAAGATTCTTTACAACAAGATTGGCATAACGCTCTAAGTAACTCTAGTAAAACACAGTACTATATGCAATTTAAATCACTTTTAAACGTAGAACGTTATTTAACTATTGATATACCTTTTTACCTTAGGAAAGCATTTGCAAAATTTCGGTGCTCGGATCATAAACTAAATATTGAAGTAGGCAGACATCATAATGCTCCGAAAGAAGAGAGGATTTGCACTTATTGTCTTGAAAAATTCGCAATCGTTGTAATTGAGGATGAATTTCATGTTTTTCTCTTTTGCAAACGCTTTGAGAAATTCAGGAAAATTTATATAGGTGATATAAAAATTAAAACAGCCGACGTATTCATTAGATTCATGTCTTCTTGCGACAGATCAAATTTATTCAATATATGTAAATTAGTGCACAAAATATTGATGATGAGAAATGAAGAGACTGAATTTAGCATTTAGCATTCATTTTTTCTGATCTTTACATTGTTTACATTAAAATCCATTGATCGTTATGTATACATTGAATCTTGAATTTTGAAAACATCTAGACAAAAATGTTTATGCACTATAAATGGAATTGGCATCAACTCTCCAATATATGCTGCAAATTTCCGTTAGCTTCAACATCAGTTTAATCTGTTCACTACACTTTTCCTATCTATGGTATATATTTTGTAATATAACATTTAGGGGTAAATACAAATAATTGTATTTTGTGGGGACAAAAATATAAATGTATTGTTTATATTATGGGCCGGTGGCCTAAATATTTGAAATAAAATATTTGAATTTGAATTTGAAAGGTGGTGAACTTGAAATATTAGCATCATAATTCTGGGGTAAAATTAGAGTAATAATTTCACTTTCCGTTACAATTCAAATCTAAATAATGATCGTTTATGCTTCATGTTTATTGGGTAGACATACCCAGTTGTAATGTTGTACATTTTCGTGACTTTCAATTGACTGTTTTTCAAAATTTACTGACAAAGTAGTTTTTAACTATTTATTACTTACTTTGTAATGTAATGTTAATGATTGCTAGACAAACGCAATGTTTTAGGGAAATAACATTTAACATATTTTGTTATTATTATTATTGTTATTATTTGAATTGATTTAAACAATAATTTTCAAATAAATATAATGATGACAATAGTGATTAATATAATAATAAATAATTGTTAATACTTATAAAGATAAAAAGAAATATAGACACCTGTAAATAAAACTGGTTGAAAAAAACATTTTCGGATGCATAGACTATTCAGGAATAAGATAAATGCGCGTCATATTTCATATCAATTCAATTTTAAAAAAGAAAGTGTATCATATCATATTATTGTAATTCAGATAGTTGTGTAAATAACACAAGAATGATAAAACTTACAGAAAACATAAAATATCAAAATGACAGAAAACTAAAAGACAAATATAAAACGAATGAAAATTACAATCTTACTTTCCGTATTCTGGTCTTAGAGTATTGTAATGCAGATGTTTGTGTAAATTACACAACAATAATTAAACTTACAGAAAACATAGAATATCAAAATGGCAGAGCATTAAAAGACAAATATAAAACAGAGTAACTTGAAATCTTACTTTTTGTGTCCTGGTCTTAAAGTATTGTAATGCAGATGTGTGTTTAGATTACACAACAATAATTCAACTTACAGAAAAAAATAAAATAATAAAATGATAGAAAATTGAAAGACTAATATACAACAAAGGAAATTAAAACTTAACTTTCCGTTGTCTGGTCTTAGATTATTGTAATACAGATGGTTGTGTAAATTACACACGAATAATAAAACTTACATAAACAAATAAAATGGCAGAAAATGAAAAGATTAATATAAAACAAAGTAAAATAAAATCTTTCTTTCCGTATTCTAGTCTTAAGAGTATTGTAAGGCTGATGGTAGCGTAAATTACACAACAATAAAACAACTTACAGAAAACATAAAATAACAAAATGACAGAAAATGGAAAGATTAATATAAATCAAAGTAAAATAAAATCTTACTTTCCGTTTTCTGGTCTTAGACGGCAAACTGAGTTGGGCGGATTGATTCGTCTCCTTTATAGATATCCTGTAATAAAATTACAAACCATGCTATGTTTTTAGAATGTCGTGTGCAGGGGATAAACACCCGGATACAAACAAAAAACACATTTTATTATCAAACATTGATATGCATAAGTAGGCATGTTACAAGAAATTGATTGGTTGGAGATTAACGCATTACTTTATATGAATTTTCAAAGTTTGTCTTCTTTAAAATCAATTCAACAATCTAGAAAACTGAAAGATTTAAATTGATAAAGAGTTGAAAATATTGCAATAAAAGGTGAAATTGCTTGATTTGAGCAATTTCACCATTTATTGCAATGTTTTTAAAAATCATGTACAATGGCAGATGTCAAATGTCGTCTGTGTGAAGTAATGGGTTAACGCTGTTTTCAACGTTATTTCAGCATTATCACGGCTTTCGTCTCAAGAAAAAAACAACCGGTAAACACATAGACAATAATGTCATGAAATTAGTTTACGGTCAAATTTTGTTTTAATAATAAGCACAGATCTGCGCGTCATAAGAAATTGAATGGTGGGAGTTAAACGCTATTTCAACATTGTTTCAATAATATCACGGCTTTAGTCTCAGGAAAATAAACCAACCGGTAAAGATCTGGACAATATGGTCAAAAATGTATTTTATATTCAAACATGATTTCCTTGATATGCACTTTTTAGGCTCTTCGTATGAAATCGATTTGGTGGAGTGTAAGGCCCTTTTCTATGGAAGCCCTGGAGGGACTTCTTACTTCAATACTTCTAACTTCCATACTTCTAACTTCATTACATCTAACTTCAAAACTTCTATGAATGTGTGATGAAGTTAGAAGTAATGAAGTTAGAAGTAATGAAGTTAGAAGTAATGAAGTTAGAAGTAATGAAGTTAGAAGTTAGAAGTGAATGTAGTTAGAAGTAATGAAGTTAGAAGTGATGAAGTTAGAAGTAATGAAGTTAGAAGTTATGAAGTTAGAAGTAATGAAGTTAGAAGTGAATGTAGTTAGAAGTAATGAAGTTAGAAGTGATGAAGTTAGAAGTAATGAAGTTAGAAGTGATGAAGTTAGAAGTAATGAAGTTAGAAGTTAGAAGTATTGAAGTAAGAAGTCCCTCCAGGGCTTCCATACTTTTCCAAATTATTTCGGCTTTCGTCTCCAAATGAGTCGTTTCACGAGAAAACCAACATTATGGCTTAATGTGTATCTACAAACTGTATTTAACGTCTACATTTATTATGAGTCGTTTCACGAGAAAACCAACATTATGGCTTCTACGTAATGTATCCTGAATGTCATCAATACTTAATGTCGAAACAATCAGTGTATCTACAAACTGTATTTAACGTCTACATTGCTTATGAGACGTTACACGGGAAAACCAACATTATGGCTTCTACGTTATGTATCCTGAATGTCATCAATACTTAATGTCGATACAATCAGTGTATCTTCAAACTGTATTTAACGTCTACATTGCTTATGAGACGTTACACGGGAAAACCAACATTATGGCTTCTACGTAATGTATCCTGAATGTCATCAATACTTAATGTCGATACAATCAGTGTATCTACATACCGTATTTAACGTCTACATTGCTTATGGGCCATTACACGGGAAAACCAACATTATGGCTTCTACGTTATGTATCCTGAATGTCATCAATACTTAATGTCGATACAATCAGTGTATCGTCAAACTGTATTTAACGTCTACATTGCTTATGAGACGTTACACGGGAAAACCAACATTATGGCATCTACGTAATGTCACCTGAATGTCATCAATATTTAATGTCGATACAATCAGTGTATCTGCATACCGTATTTAACGTCTACATTGCTTATGAGTCATTTCACGAGAAAACCAACATTATGGCATCTACGTAATGTCACATGAATGTCATCAATATTTAATGTCGATACAATCAGTGTATCTGCATACCGTATTTAACGTCTACATTGCTTATGAGTCATTTCACGAGAAAAACAACATTATGGCATCTACGTAATGTCACATGAATGTCATCAATATTTAATGTCGATACAATCAGTGTATCTGCATACCGTATTTAACGTCTACATTGCTTATGAGTCATTTCACGAGAAAACCAACATTATGGCATCTACGTAATGTCACATGAATGTCATCAATATTTAATGTCAATTCAATCAGTGTATCTGCAAACTGTATTTAACGTCTACATTGCTTATAAGCCGTTACGCGAGAAAACCAATATTATGGCATCTACGTAATGTATCGCAGGCTCATCCGAGCCGACACATTCCGCCTCAGGACAAAAGAGGTATAGAATAATGATTCCCGAAACAAAATCAACAGGAGGTGAAAAGTGTGCTTAAGCTGATCCGGGTCGATGCATTACGCAGAGTCCACAATGTTGGTTTTCTAGCGGGACGGCTCAAATGATAAAATCCCCAGCTCTAAAATTATAAAGGTTTAATCTGTACTCGGATCCCGATAAACACCTAGAACGAAACGAGGGCTTAGAATGAAACGGTTGTAACTAAAAACCTATTTTGAAAACCCTGGTTTAGGGGCAATTTTGACCCCTTTGTAAACAATGCAAATTTAGGTGCCATTGCTCAGAACGAGCAATGGCACCTAAATATCCATTGTTTAGCAAGAAAAATGATTTAACGCTTATAAAGACTTTATGGCGAGGTGATTAACCTTGGTAAAAAAACACCAACAACCGTTTCACGCCAAGCCCACGCTATTGTCACAACATTATGTTTTCGAGTCCTGTTTTCGTCTTTCAACAGTCTATGTTGTTTTGGAGTACTGATATGCGAACAGCTCTGTCTTAAATTAATTAATCATCATTGAAGAGGGAGAGTTAAGTTTAACCCTTTCCCACA
>JASEVX010000905.1:0-36072 GCA_031761405.1 Serripes groenlandicus
AGAGAGAGACAGACAGACAGACAGACAGACAGACAGGACAGACAGACAGACAGACAGAGAGAGAGACAGATACAGAGAGAGAGAGACAGAGAGAGACAGAGAGAGACAGAGAGACAGAGTGAGACAGAGAGAGAGACAGAGAGAGAGAGACAGAGAGACAGACAGAGACAGAGAGACAGAGACAGAGAGAGAGAGAGAGAGAGAAGAGAGAGAGATGAGAGAGAGAGAGAGAGAGAGAGAGAGACAGAGACAGAGACAGAGACAGAGAGAGAGAGACAGAGAGAGAGAGATAGACAGAGAGACAGGACAGACAGACAGAGACAGAGACAGAGACAGAGACAGAGACAGAGACCAGAGACAGAGTCGGCAGACTACGTTGAAAACATCTTGGCAAAACATTGAAATAATTCTCTTTTCAAGAAACAGTAATGAAAATATGTATGTATAAAAGAAAATTGGATTATTGAAAAGATTTGAACTCATTGTGGCAAAGGGAGAATTTACTAAATATGAGCAATTTCTCCTTTTGTCACACGATTTCCAAATGTCTTCTGCTGTAGATGCGTCATAATGCGTCTGAAAGTGGGAAAGGGTTAATGAATTTCGTCCAGGGTATAAATCGAGACTTTTCCGACTTAAGCCGAAGAACTTCAATCGTTGCGTTTTCATGAAATAGATACATGAACAGTTTGAATATAATGTAACTAATTGATAATGTTATAAAACGCACAGGCCGAACTGGAACTTCACTCATTGCGAATTACCTGAAGGTCTGCTTTCGCATGGCGTTTCATTTGTGCCTTTTATTGATTGTAATGGCTGTTGAATGCTGTTGAAGTGACTGTGAATCTTTTATTAAATTGTCGAGTATATATCCTTAGTTGCTCTTTGTTTGTGTTATTTAAAGGGGGGAAAACAGACGTTGATTTTAAAACTTTATTTAATAATGTGTATATCTGTCTATTAGTATGTTCATATTTCCCCGTAGTTTCGTTTTCGGTCCTTGACAGGGATCATTTCTCCGTTGTCCCTATGTCTGACACACTTACATTTGAATTTACTGACATATAGGAAGGCGAAACAGTATGTTCCGCCGAACACTCTTCTTGAAAATAACTCACTGTCACACTGTGTGTGTAATAATATCGCATTTATTGGTCTCCGAGTCCTGCTGCCAAGGTTACTAGACCGTCATGCATCACAAACAAACCAAAAAGTTATCGTGAAAAACTTCCCGGTTCTCATGCATCACATGGCGTTTGTTTGTCATACAGAAACCGCGTCCGACAATCGAGTATTGCGGACGGAACGAGTATCGATTAATTACTGCATTTGGTGTGCACATCGGATGTATGTATTCTACATTGGGATTGTTTCATTGATGCGGCTTCCTCTAAGAATGCTTTATATGTCCTGGTTCCTTTCATTTTATATATTACGCAGTAATACGAGGAAGGAAACTCCTGAAGACGCTATATCTCGCCGTAATTACGTCACTGTGTTGTATAAACCCTTATGCTTATCCGTTATATTCAAACAAGCATAACATAAACTATGGTTATCTGCTCTTTTCCTTATCTACTTCATTCGCTTTTCTATGTGATGTAATTGCTTGAACCGGGAACGAAAATAGGACGTTTGCTCGTTCGACATTTTGATAAAACAATATAAGAAAGTGGTTTTTCTGCAGTAATTTCTAACACCTTTACCTTTCATATTTGTATACCCATTCAATGTTTTGGGTCTTAATATCTCAACAGGAAACTTTCTCCAATAACAACTTAGATTAACACTGAATCAGGTTATGACCAAATATGTATTGCCTTAATTTTCTCCATGTACGGTGTTAACCCTTTCCCACAAATATACCCTTACCGAACCTCTGCAATTGACGACTTTTGAAATAATTCTGGCAACAGGTTAAATTGTTCATAATGAGCTTAAGTTTCTCAATTTACGGTTTTAACCCTTTCCAACATACGAGTGCATACCATTTATGAGCCTCTGCAACACACGACTTTTAAAATCATTTTGGCAAAAGGTGAAATTGCTCATAATGAGCTTACTTTTCTCTATTTACGGTTTTAATCATTTCCCACATACGAGTATATACCATTTCTGAGCCTCTGCAGCAGACGACTTTTGAAATAATTGTGGCGAAAGGTGAAACTGCTCATAATGAGCAATTGCTCCATTTTCCACACAAATTTCAACTCTTTTCAATTATCTTACATTCATTTATAGAGATTATCTATGTTTTGTACTTGATGAATTCAAAGTCTGTCAAGTTAAACATCATTGAAATCATTGTGGCAAAAGGAGAAATTGCTCATTATGAGCAATCATGATTTGCATTAACCACAATATATTTGAACACTTTTCAGTTATCATACTATCATTTGATAGATATTTTATATTTTGTACTTGATAATTTCAAATGTGTCTGCTGCAGATTTGTTTTATGTGGGAAGTGGTTAAACCCTTATCCACTATCATGACTTACCGATACAAAAAAACCCAGATCTTCTGTGTGTCTGCATTATTTGACAAAAAAATTATCATGACAGGGCTTGTGTTCAATACAAATAGTTGATTGTCTTTGGTACAAATTGAAATTCACGATAACCTCTTGTCCATTTATCTTAAGTTTTAGTCTTATATGTCACTTTTCATGATCAGTTTAACTCTAAATCATCTCATTCACTTAAATTAAAACACAGACCCTGCAAGGTTAAATATTTACATAATACTTCCACAACTTCCCTTCTTTCTTAACAATTAACATTAACAATATAAGAAAGTGGTTTTTCTGCAGTAATTTCTAACACCTTTACCTTTCATATATATATATTACGCTATATCTCGCCGTAATTACGAATTTATATAAATAACATACTGTTTCGCCATATAAAAAACATACTGTTTCGCCATCCTATATGTCAGTAAATTCAAATGTAAGTGTGTCAGACATAGGGACAACGGAGAAATTATCCCTGTCAAGGACCGAAAACGAAAACTACGGGGAAATATGAACATACTTAATAGACAGATATACACATTATTAAATAAAGTTTTAAAATCACGTTAATGGTGTTATTTCAGATAAACAAATTACTACCTGTGGAGTTCCACAAGGATCCATTCTAGGACCACTATTATTTCTATTATTTATTAATGACTTGCCGTTGTATGTACAAGAAAATGATTCTAATGTAGATATGTATGCAGACGATACCACTATATATGATATAAATTTATCGAAAACAGTAGTTGAAAGAAATTTGCAAAGAGCTTTAAATAATGTTAGTAACTGGTGCTTAGATAATGGTATGGTTTTAAATGCGGCTAAAACAAAAGTCCTATTAATTACTACGCCACAAAAACGTTCTCAATTGGTAAATAAAAAATTATCATTACACTATAAAGATGTTAATTTAGAGCTAACAGCAGGGGATAAAATTCTTGGAGTTCATATTAATGAAAATCTTAAATGGGACAATCACATTACCTTCGTTCGGAAAAAGATTTCCACAAATTTATGGCTCTTATCAAGAATAAAATTGTTTCTGCCATTACATTATAGGATTCTGTTTTATAAGGCATATATACAACCACATTTAGATTTCTGTAATATTATTTGGGGAAGTACAAACAAATCAAACATTCAAATTCTTATTCGATTACAGCGTCGGGCATGTCATATTATCCTAGGTGAGCAATACACTAACCTAAATGAAGCTTTATTGAGTATTAATGTACTCAGTATTGAACATAGAATTTTACTTCAAAAGACAAAATTTATGTATAGGGTATTTCAAAATGCCACTCCGTCTTACATTCAAAACATGTTTCAGTACAATAATAATAATCACAGAAACTTAAGGTCATCAAACCATTTAAATGTTTTAATACCGAAACCAAATAAAGAATTATTTAAAGGAAGCATGTCTTACTCTGGGGCTAAAGTATGGAATAGTATCCCAGATTATATTAGACTCTGTCCTACAATAAACAGTTTTACTTCTAATTTTATCAAGTGGATAAAGTCGGGATAATTTTCATACTCGTACTTCTAATTTTAAATAAGGTTTAAAAGATTAATCATTTTAACTATAAAAAAATGAAAAAATTGGTGTTTAAATAATTTCAAAACCACTGC
Organism: Serripes groenlandicus; assembly: GCA_031761405.1. Taxonomy (NCBI): domain Eukaryota; kingdom Metazoa; phylum Mollusca; class Bivalvia; order Cardiida; family Cardiidae; genus Serripes; species Serripes groenlandicus. The sequence continues at coordinate 4,160 of JASEVX010000905.1, forward strand.
CTCTGTTTGATCTCTAATGCTAAATGTTCTATATTTGAATGTGTCATGTATTGCTATTTTATATCTTAATTACAGGGAAAATGCTTTAACTTTTACCATCATTGAACTGATATATTTTGATTTCTATTATTATATGATATTATTTTGTTAAATCACTGATTATATTGTTAATGTGTTTGTGTGTATGTATAAATATGTGTTTTATCCAGAGGGCCCCAAGGAAGATTAGCTTATGTTAATTGGGTCACCCTCTTAAAATAAAGACTTTCATTCATTCATTCATTCATTCATTCTTGTTTGAACAATATGGTGTCTTCTTATCCTTTTACATGAACTCCTTTCTCTCATAGTTGGCCCTTATAAACTGCATTCTTATAACCCTGGAAATAAGGTAGGTGTTTTCTTTCTTATCCTTTTTTTGCTTTGCTTTTCCCTTATATCCATTTCCTGCAGGCAAACAAGTTTGAAACAGAGAATTTGGAAAACATTGTTGCATAAAGAGCAATTGCTTATTACGAGAAATTTCTCATTTTGCCACAATATTTTCAATAGTCCTACTTTCAATTATTGAGCTTTGGTAAACATTTTCCTAAATGTTTTCTAGGTCATCTTCTCCAGATTTATTGTATGTGGGAAAGAGTTAAAAATATTTCACTAGAATAAGGACATTCTAAGATATTACTGGGGTTTGTGAGTTTTAACCCTTTCCCACATATAGACGCAATTTGACACCTTTGCAGCAGACGATTTTTGTTAACATTGTGGCAAAACGAGAAATTGCTCATAATGAACAATTTCCCCTTTTATGTTTCAACTCTATTCAATAGTTAAACTTTCATTTATGCAGATTTTCCATATGTTTGCAGTTTTCAAAGTCGTCTGCTGTATATTTATTGTTTGTGTAAAAGAGTTAATACTGTAGTTACCATTTAGAAAACAAAAGCCAAAATTTCTGTAAATGTGAGCAATATACATTGTTATATAATTTATCATTTAATTGTTAACTCTTTTCCACATATATGTAGAACAAATCTGCAGCAGACAGCTTTGGCTAAAATAGAGTTAATCTCTATAAAGGAGAGTAGAACTATTGAGAAGAGTTTGAAACATTGTGTCAAACGGAGAAATTGCTTATTTCGAGCATTTTCTCTGTTTGCCACAATGTTTTCAGAAGTCATTTGCTGCAAGTGGGAATTGGTTAAGATACGTTTTTCACATAATGTCCAACATTGCTGTTTCTATTTGCCATTTTGACTACCGGGCACCGATTCCCATTCAGTTTTATTCAAAAGATGTATGAAAACAAATAAAATTATCAATCTATCTTGACACGAGGAATGTACATACTTAAATAACAAAAAGATCCTCCTCATTGGAAGAGCTTTAACCTGAAGGCTCTGTCTACTTTCCCTTAGAACTTGTTAACAACTCAGAATAAAAAGAAAAAAAAAAAAAAAAAAAAAAGGGGACGAAAACAAGTACAGTTTGAATAAAGGTTCCTTATCTTCATTTTCAAACTTTGACTGAAGGCTGAACATTAATAAGTCCTAATTGTTCATTTCTTTCTTAAAAAAATTACTATTTAAGAAAATCCATGAATAACATTAACTGAGTGTTATTAAGAAGTAAATGTTTTAAGGACTTGAATACTGCAACAGGTTATTTCCAAGACAAAACACTGGAAACAAGTAGTTCAAAGTTTTCCTGATTTACACATACTGGTTTTTATTTCAGCCTTCTGGTCTTTTCTGACTTCTTACACATCTAATTCATTTCTTTTGAACTCTTCCAACATGAAGATGCCTTTTGAAGTGTATGCAGCAGATGTCTTTTGAAAACATTGTGACAAAATGAGAAATTGCTCATATTCAATAATTATACTTTCATTTACAAAGGTGTTCCATATTTCATCATCAAGTGATATGGCTGATTATAGCACTTGTCCGATATATTATGCTCATACACATTTTGACGAAATATGGTGATGATTGGATAAAAGCTTCAAAAGTTATTGATGGGACAAGACCAATTAGAGGTAATTTCTATAATTAAAGGGCAATAACTCTCCAGTGAATAAAGTGATATGGCTGGTAATCGTCCGAGATATTTTGCCAATACACATTCTGACCAAATTTGATGGTGACAGGACAAAGGATTTTATTGATCGGACAAGACCTATTTTAGGTAATTTCTGTTCTTATAGGGCGATAATTCTAGATTGACGTAAGCAATATGGCTGGTTGTAGGACTTGTTCAAGGTACTATGCCCATACACATTCTGACTAAATTGTTTGATGATTAGATAAAGGCTCCTAAAGTTATTGATCGGACAATACCTATTTGATGTAATTTATATAATTAAAGGGCACTAACTCTCGTTTGACCACAGCGATATGGCTGATTATAGAACTTGTCCGAGATATTATGCCAATACACATCTTGACTATATTTGGTGGTGCTGGACCAAAGGTTTCTAAAGTTATTGAGTAGACAAGATCAAATTAAGATAATTTCTATTATTAAAGGGCAATAAATCTAGAGTGACTATAGTGATATGACTAGTTATCAAACAACTAGAGATATTATGCCTTTTCACATTTTGACAACAATTTGGTGATGAATGGACAAAGGCTTCTTAAGTTATAGGGCTGACAAGACCAATTTTGGGTAACTTCTATCATTAAAGGGCAATAAATCTCGATTGACTAGAGCGATATGGCTAGTCGAACTAGTCTAAGATATTATGCCAATACACATTTTGACTAAATTTGTTAAAATCTAAGTTATTTAGCTGACAAGACTAATTTTAGGTACATTCTATAATTAAAGGCGATAACTCTTGATTGACTAAAGCGATATAGCTAGTTATCAAACCTGTCTAAGAGATTATGCCAATACACATTTTGACTAAATTTAGTGAAAATGGGTCAAAGGCTTCTTAAGTTATTTAGCTGATAAGACTAATTTTAGGTAATTTCTATAATTAAAGGGCGAAAACTCTTGATTGACTAAAGCGATATGAACAGTTATCGAACTTGTCCAAGATAATATGCCAATACACATTCTGACCAAATTTGGTGATGATGGGACAAAGGCTTCTCAAGTTATTTAGCTGACAACATACTGGACACCGCCCGCCCGCCCGCCCGTACGCCGCAGGTAAAACTATAATACGATCCATTTTTTTCAAAACGGGCGTATAAAAAAATAAGAATCAAGAAGAGACGGTTCTTGTCTGCTATCATGTCTTGCTACTATATCTATAACATGGCCACACCATGCATCAACCCCATTCATGCATTTGGAGCCAGCTAAGTCCATATCAGTATGCACCTCTGAGCAGTCTAATCAGGACCTATGCTGTTCATTTTTTCATCGATCAAGCATTTTAAATGTTTTTGGCAAAAAGGTCATGACTTAAAACTGACTACACCAGCATGCAATTTGATCGCTACATTCATAAATGGTTAAACCTCCGTAGATCAGATTTCGTATTAAATGGCACATACCCTGTTGTCAAACTCATCTGCTGTGTCAAGCAAATTCAGAGGAGAAGAATTTTAAAGGTTGGGCAATTTCCCCCCTTTCTGATCCCACAGCAACCAAAGTTCAGCATAGAATTGAAATCTTTTGACAATTTTGAAAGAGGACCATCCAAGGAAAATTCCTGTGAAGATTGGTTGAAATTTGTCTCATGGTTTAACTATGAGGTGTCGTTTAAAGCTAAACGTTGAAGTTGAGGAAGAAGCCGGAAGACGGACAGAGAGTGATCAGAATAAACCACCTTAAGCCTTCAGCTCCGGTGATCAAAAAACTAAACATGAGGACCATGATGGTCCTAAATCGCTCACTTGATTTAATGGAAATCTCTGTTTTCAATGTTTTCACTACACATCTAAGGAAAACAAGCTTTGACCCCTGGTGGCCATTTTTTTTAATGGATCAGAATAATTTGAGCAATCTCGGTATGGAACATTTTTCTACTTTTTTGATGCCAAAGTTCAACATGGAATTGCATACTTTAAACAATTTTGAAAGTGTTCGTCCTAATATATTTCTGTGAAAATATTTTGAATTTGGCTCATTGATTTAGGAGGAGAAGTCGTTTGTAGGAAACTGAGAACAGAGGAACGGACAGACAATGACAGACGTGAGTGATCAGAATAGCTCACCACGCACTTCATGATCTGGTCAACTAAAAATCACGAACAATTAGAACATGTCTACAGAATTATTTTAAAATCATGCCAATGCATCTAGTGGTTACAGAGGATAAGTCGTTTGAAGCAAAACGTTGACGCACGCATGACAGACAATTCCCCAAGACAGCAGCACGAAGGGGGAATGAATAAGGAAGAAAGACACCAGGTCATTCTATACATTATCAGTATAACAACACTTTGATTGGTCCACCATATCACTAAGTAATATCATGTATTGATAACGTATATCAACAGTTAAACCATTACCTTTTAACCCTTTCCCTCATACGACCAATCTTTTCATAGATATAAATAAACTCAATGAATTAAAGTATGATAACAAAATAGAGTTGAAAACATTATGGCAAAGGAGAAATTTCTCTTTGCTGTAGAGGTATCAGAAACAGTCTACATGAGAGAAAAGGTTAATAAATACTTCAAAATAACAAAAATATCAGTCTAAGAAACTACGAAAAGGTAGAGATAAAATGTTAAATATCAATCAGATTCAAAAGTAAACACAATTTATAAAAAGAAAAAGCTCTCATAAGTGGCATTGTTATTATTGTTTCACCAAATATCCTTTTACAAAAAGCCAGCTGTTATTACTTCTATCACAAAAGAAAATCATCTAAATTGTATACAAAAAAGGTTGATACTTTCCTTTTGATGCATCTGCAGCAGATTACTTGTGAAAACATCATAATGAGCAATTTCATATTTTTCAACTCGCCACTTTCAAGTTTCAACTCTATCTAATAATTCAAGATATTCTACATATTTGCCAACATGATTTTCAAAGTTATCTGCTATAGATTTGTCGTATATGGGAAAGTATTCAATGCAGAGGGAGTAAATAAACAGAAAAGGTTTTATTATCAAGTATCACTCCGATATCATATTATGTAACTTCACCCTTGTGTACAGCATTTTAACCCTTCCCCACATAAAACAAATCTGCAGCAGACAACTTCAAATACATCTTGGCAAAAAAAAGAAAATCTCTATAAATGAAAAAAACAACTACTGAAAAACGTTTCAAACATTGTGGCAAAAAGAGAAATTACTTTGACTATGTTTTCAAACGTCGTCTGCTGCAATTTGGGAAAGGTTTAAAGTTGGCTATAGATATTGACTTTCCTGGACCCCATTCCCTTACACAAAACAAGAGTGTTTGAAGGCACTGACGAATATGCCGCTAAGTGAAAGCTGTATGGACAGACAATGGAGATGAATAAACTATACTGTTTTTAACATCAGTGATTTCTCGTTTTCTATAATATTTTCATTAAGCTCTACCATCATTTGAGCCGTTTCACGAGATAATCAACATTATGCGGATTTGATGTATGTGGGAGAGGGTTTAATTTCACTTTTATTTCTACAGATGTTGCAGAATCTAAATCATTTGATGGCACATATAGTAATAATCAACCATTTCCCACATACAACAAATCTGCAGCTCACAACTTTGAAAGCATCTATGCAAAATATGGAAAATCTCAATAAATGCAAAGTATAATTATTGAATAGTGTTGAAAACATAATGGGCAAAAGGAGAAATGTCTCATGAAGAATAATTCTTACTTTTTTCACAATGTTTTAAAATGAGTCAAAATGTATCTGCAACTGTGAAAAGGTTAAACCAGTTATTTGAGAGAGATATACTGGTACTATATAGACGTACTCAGCATCATTTTTGGTTGGTCGTTTGTAATACTTAGGGAGATGTTGTTCATATTTCTGATTGGATATGTCATTCCCAAGTCCAGTCATTACCTGAAAAGAATATATAAGATCTTATGAAGGATCCATTGATGCTTTTTGCACATGCAGACACATTTTTATGTCTCTAAAGCAGATTGCTTATGAAAACATTGCTGAAAAAGGAAGAATTGCTTGAAACACGGTCTTGACTGGAAAGAACATTTATTGTGCTATTTGAGTAACATGATTTCGAAGGAGAATATTTTTTAAGTTTTCACTATTGTTTTCTTTCGGTTGCCATGGAAAACAGAATTTTTCATGGATCCAAAAAATTTGAAGGAATTTAGGAGAGGACATTAAGATGATACTTCCTATGAAGTTTCATCCCAATTAGCCTAGTGGTTAGGGAGGAGAAGTCGTTTTAAGCAAAACGTAAACGCAGGTACGCACGCACACACGCACGCACGCACGCACGCACGACGGACAATTCGCCATGACATAAGCTCGACTGGCTTTCAGACAGTGGAGCTGACAAAACATGTGCCGTTTACTAATTATTTCTATATTTGAATATCTTCAAAAAGTTTATGATGTCACTCATTTGAATTTATTATGTAAATGTAAATTATGTATAATGGGCCGGAGGCTTTACATTACTGAATAAAATTTGTATTGTATTGTATTGTATAATTGATTTAAGTTGAGGGCGATCTTATACTTAATTATGCTTGCATTCATAGAGAAAAGTTACGTTCTACGTTTCATCCTCATACAGACACAGTTTGTTGAACATTATTGCAAATGTAAAATGTATTCATGTTTACATTCATAGAGCTTTGTATACGTTTTCGCCTTTTCTACATGCATTTATAGATATGTCTATATATGGTGTCTCGATACTATTTGAAAGACGTTCTATGCATCGTTCTTGTGCAGGCACATTGAAAGTCGTCTTCGTAAGATATTAAGAACATTATTGATGTGGTTTTAGGCCCAAATCTATTCACTTTTGAAAGCTATTTTGATTGACAGTGGCTAACATAGAATGTTTTCATGACGAGCAAATTCTCCTATTAGTCTAGTGGGATTTCTGAAAAAAGGCCCTGCATAAGGATCAAGGGGCATTTTTGGGTAAAAGTTGGAAACCAGACTTTTTAGCATAATTCAGGTATGCTGCATCCGATAAACCCGGTTCCCAAGGGAAATTTTGAGTTTTAAGGGTCTAATTTGCATATTCAAAATGGCCGCCGAATCGCAAATTCGGTGCATTTTTCAAATCACTTTCTGCAATATCTCTGGAACTTGATAAGCAAATATGTCAAATGAAGTGTCTATACCTATGTTTTCAGGGCCAGGAAAAAAGATTAAACCATTTTGGAAGTAATTAGTGTTGACGAACACTCATAAATATGCAAATTAGCGGCCGCCATTACTGAAAAACCATTTTCATCCATTATCTCAGGAACTGGGGAACTAAATATGTCAAATGAAATGTCTATACCTATGTTTTCAAGGTCAGGTAACACGAAAAATACATTTTAAAGCAAGTATTGATAAGCATAGGCATACTCTCAAATATGCAAATTAGCGGCCGCCATTACTGAAAAATCATTTTCATCCATTATCTCCGTAACTAGTGAACCAATTATATCAAATGAAGGGTTTATAACTATGTTTCCAGGGTCAGGGAAAATGATAAAGGCATTTTTAAAATTAACATTGATCAGCCTGGGCATATTCTTTAATAATTTTAATTAAAATATATGACAAATAAATGAAGTCTATCCCTTTTGTGAGGATCAGAAGTAAAGGTGGTTGAGATTAAATCCTGAGATCTACAAGTTTCAGATAATACAGTTCAGTTGACTAGACCATATTCATACACGGAGTTAGATCATTAATCTGCTTATGACATGCACACATTGCTGTGCATCGTAACCTAGATTTGCGGCATTTACAATGACGATTCCTGCATTGCTTTTGGCATGCACATGAAATCATCTCCAGGCAACTTTCTGGGATCGGACACAATGACATTAGAATAGGCTGCAGTCCTGAATCACCACGTTTCCATCCCATATCCAGCGGTGCCGGAAGCTCAGGTATCGCACAGTCAGCGTTTCACCAGACTATTGTTTGAAAGTGAACTCGCATCACGTGGAATCGGAGAGCATCACTTGTCGGCGACATTGCCTCTGGTTTACCCGTCTTTGAAACCAGTATATGTCTTGCTGCATCAACAGAGTCTGTTTTGTGCACATTGTATATTCTGCATACAAAGGTTTCTGAAGATCGAATGATCTCCTCTGTTAGTTCACCGATTCCAAAGTTCTTGAGTATTTGATGGTGCTCTTTGAAGACTTTCCATGTTGACCTTTTGGTGTGCTTTGCGATGTATGAAGTGGTGTCGCAACCATTTAATGCATGCTATGGTAACAGAGATGTTGCTTGGTAAGTTGTTGAAAACAGCATCAATAGGTATATAGCGCCGTTTCTTGCTGGTACCAGACATTATCCATAGATGCTCACATTGCTGGTCTACACGTCGAAAGTGAGCAACCAAAAGTGCGAGAGCATCAGTGTCCCGTGATGACACAACAACTGTATTAAACTGGCTGTGCACAGCATGTAACACCAACCGAGTGTCGGCTTCCTTGTGTGTGGCTGTCAGTATAATCAAATCAGTTGTTATCTGTGATGACCTTACCTCAAGCTCCTTTCTGAATCCCCCAGCAACTACAATCTCCTTATCAACAGGTGCCTGAGAACACAGTTCCTCGGACAAAAATTGGGCAAGATCTACTTTATTGTCAGCAAGCGACAGAAAGTTCGTCCAGTTCTTTGGAAGAGGCACCTCACGTCCCTCAATAAGTCGTTTTATTGGTCGCGCTGTTTTCGTACCTCGTGTTCTTGTAGAACCCTTTACTGTCTCTTCTCTATACCTGTCGAACACAACGTCTACCTGTTGATAATTAGACCCTGCCTTCAGTACTGCTCTTACGTATGTATCGGCCAAATCCCCAAAGGTCACTGTATTGTCAGGCTTACCAAGAGAAACCACCAATGCTTGCCCATCAATGATGAGGCAAGACGATGAGTCGTGAAGTTCAATAGCTTCGGGACATACGATGCCTTCAGTTAACTTCTCTGCGAGTACGGACTTGTTTCCTGTGCGCAACGTACCATTCATTTCGGCAAGTGATACAGGGACTGGTAGAAGTTCGTGCTTTAGAACAGATGGCAGGTCAACTGGACGACCTGCCTCGTAGGCAGTAACAAGGCGTTGGAGGACGTTTCTGTCAGCCTTGAAGATAGTTCTCTTGTCTTTGTCTTTAGTGTCTTTGACCACTTCATACAGAGATGCAAACATTTTAGCATTGCACCTGTTTAGGGAGGCATGTATGGGGACATCCGGCTTGTCACCTTGTTCAGGTACAATCATCCTATGCTCAACGAATGTAATCACTTCTTCTTGTCCCAGTTCCTTGGCAAAAAGTAATGAATTTTGGATTGCTTCGGTTGCTAGATCCTTTGTGGCGAGATTTTGTAATGACTCTGCTGAAACTGATGCAAACACCTTGAATTCCTGGAAGACTGAGAGCAATGCATTCTCGTCGTCGTTGTCCCGCTTTTGCCGTGATTTAGTAGCCTCATTATGAACGCGTGTACTGCCAGGACTGTGGTTGAACATTGCATTTGTTATCAGCTGAGATATGAGACCTCAGATTGTACGAAAGTGTCCATCTACAGAGCGCAGATGTTGTCTTCGTGATACCAATTGATTCCACCTCCTTTCTTTCCTGTACCATTTATCCACTCCATGGCTTGGTCTGGGTCAACTTGATTAAACTTTTAAACAGAACGCTTGACAACAAAGTTGCCCCTTTGAAACTCTGATAACACAGGTTCTGGAAGTTGGTGCATCTCAGCTAGGTACACTGGACCCCATCTTGCGTAATTCAGGTGATCATACCGCATGAAGTATGGCAACATCAGACTGAATGCGTAGAGATGAAGGTCCCAGATTCCATCACGCTGCAATATTATGGATACCATGTTCATGTAGCGCCACCAGAAGATAAAGTTCACATCATTGGATTTGCTCTCTACGAAATCATGCAGGAGCCTATGAAACCGCTCTTCCTTCAGACTTGTTATTAACTCCGGAATGCGTTCCTGGTCTTCATCAGCAGCCATTGCGGCAACACCATTTTGACATTCCGTGTCCGATTCTTCAGCATACAAGAGAAACTTTGGCAATAAAATCCGCCACAGGGCTTGCAAGGTGAGTTTGTGAGCTCGCATTGTCTTGTTGTATGCTTTTCCTGCCATTACAAGCTGCACAGCACCCTCCCCAAGCAATCCACTCTTCAGCCACACCTCACCTAAACCAGATCCAGCCATGTGATCTCATATAGCCTTCAGGAAGTTCATCGCGGTATGAAGTCCACCAAGACGTGGGATTAATTTATCCCGATGATTTTCGACTGACCACTTGAGTTCCATGAGTTTGCAGAATAGTGCTTGGTCCACTGTTATGACTGTATGCTCAAAACTTTTAAGTTATACCACGGCATTTCCTGGGTAAGTTACCAGTACTACTGGTCCATTTATCCTCTATATTTTATCATTGAGTATATAATATAAACACTTCATGTGTCAATCATATATATTGAATGACATTTTGTTCTGTAGTTGTGGGCACTTGTATATTTGAGAGTATGCCTAGTGTTATCAATACTTGATTTAAAATGCCTTAATCGCATTCCCTGACCCTGAAAACATAGGTATAGACACTGCATTTGACATATTTGGTTCCCTAGTTCCCTAGTTCCGGAGATAACGGATACAAATGTTTTTATTAATGGCGGCCGCTAATTTGCATATTTGCGAGTATTGTTTAAAACTCATTACTTCAAAAAAAGCTTAATCTTATTCCCTGACCCTGAATACATAGATATAGACATTTCATTTGACATATTTGCTTATCTAGTTCAAGAGATATTGCAGAAAATGGTTCAAAAAGTGCCCCAAATTTGCAATTTGGCGGCCATTTTGTTTATGCAAATTAGACCCCCTTAAAACCCAAAATTACGCTTGGGAACCGGGTTAATCGGGTTAGCATACCTGAATTATGCTAAAAAGTATGGTTCCCCACTTTTACCCCCAAAATGCCCCTAACATGCACATTTTCCAGAATTCCCATTAGACTATATTGTTACAATGTTTTAACCGACAGGACAGTCGGAATGAAAGCATTGTAATCAAAGATTGCAACAGTACTATTAAGTTTAATCGAGTTATTTTAGACTGATTAACTGTCATTTATAATTTGCCCTATACATGCCGTCTAGATGGAGTTTCGACCGCCTCGGTGGTGTAGTGGTCGAGCTACCGCCTCGAGTGCGGAGCTCGCGGCTTCGATATCCGGCTGGGTCACACCAAATACTTAAAAAATGGCAGCAATGACTGCCCTCCTTTGTGCTCAGGGATAGCATTACGACTGACTAGTTGGTGTCAGGATAAATAGACCAATAGTATTTGTAACTTATCCAGGAAACGGCGAGATATAACCGGAACATTATTAAAAGCGGCGTAAATCACCAAACAAACAATCAATCAATCAACTAGTTGGAGTTTCTATCGAGTAATGTCAACGATCAAATAGAGATCATAAATAGGTAAATAGTTCTTGAAGACCTACATTCTGTCAGAGACCTAAACTAGTCTCTGATTATATATAGGAAGGTTTATTTCTTGAGTATTCAAGGTTTTGCTGAACGTTTAGGAAGGTCAGAGGCTTGATACACATTAAGATAGTGACTTATGTGATTTCAAATCGGTGAAGTATTTTTCTTAGATTCTAGTATTTATTATAGCGTTATATTTTATAACCCCAGGTTTTTTAATTGGACGAACACATTTTATTTATTGTTAGAATGTGATTAAAAGAGAAAGCAATTGTGCAGATTTTGCTTACTAATGAAATATAATTGTGTATGTCCAGGTGTCAACAATTTTCAATTTTGTATTCTTTTTTTTTATTATTGTGAACTTCCGAAGTTATATAGTATACAAGTATTAACTAAACAAAAAATGTTTGCGTTTTTCTACTATATTTCTTTTATGTACTCTTTTAATACAATTTTTATCTATTCCGAAACTGCAGCAAAATAAAGAAGTTTTAAAAACTTAAATTCTTTCATTCATTTATTTTTCAACATATTTTCTCTCGTTTGTTTCTGTCCATATGCCCTAGCCATGATATGTTCATACCCTGCATACATTTCATTATCCCATCTGCACCTGGGTGACATCACTCCAAAATCACATTCTAGCAGTACTTTCAGTACTTTGATTATACTTTTTAAGCGCTAATATGCCTTTAAACAAATGTTTCGGCGAAGTTGGGTTTCAAAATTCCATCAGCCTTTAAATAGGTAATCAAAATTACAAATTCTACTGCGCAGTTTCTGCATTGGTATATAAGCCATCTCATTTTTTTCAATCCTAACTAGTTCTCAGAACGTCCGACACCGTCCTACAAAAATAGTAGAACGGGTTGTGAACTGGCTAGATTTAGCAGGAAAATGTCTATAATACGATCATAGTTAGTTCACAATCAGTTCCCAATACGTCCATCTAGTCCTTATCCCGTCTACAGTCCGTATATATAACGTTCAGATCGGGTAAAATTGCCCCGTTCTCCTCATGGGGACACCGTTTCCAACCAGTCCAAACTCGTCTTTATTCAGTTTGAACCCGTTCGCAACTAGTTCTACTACATTCCTTATACGGCGAAATCCGTTCGAACTAGTTCGTAACTCGACCATCTCGTTCAAAGATAGTCGAACTCGTTCTGAGTACGTCCTCATCTCGTTCCTAGTCCGTTCAGAACGTAATTGCAATCACGTCCTGACCTGACGGCTTTAAAAACCCAGTACGTTTCTGCCAGTCCTCATTCTCGTTTGCCGCTTCAAGCTGTGAAGACGAACTCCACAACAATTGTGACAAACATCGTAACCATCTTGCATCCTTGTGATCATCATGCCTCCAAGGAAGGGTAAAGCCAGACAAACAGGGTGTGCTAAAGTTGTCACTACTAAAAGAATCCAAAGCACCTGCTCAACTGAAGCCCGTCCATATCACCCCAAAGTTCCTGAGCCCGTTTCTGAGTCTGGAAGTAAAGAGGATGAGGGTGTTGTTTCCCCTCCACCCTCTGATGACTCTGCCTCCAAGTCAGAAAGTCAGATGTCGGAGGAAGATGGAGGACAGAGTCAGGAGCAAAACAAGATGAAAACCAAGACATACACCCATCTTACCATAGCTCAGCAGGAAACCATGGTTGACTGGCTCAAGACTCATGAAGTCCTCTACAACAAGAAGCTGGAGGGCTATAAGGACACCAAGAAAAAGGCATAACATAGTGTGCGCACAAATGATGAACCAGTGAGAAAACGGCCCGTATTTATACCATACCTTGTCTGATTGTACTGCACGGGGTGGACGTTGTTAAAACTGCGTAAGAACGCAATAAACGTACTCAAAACGAGTAGATCGTACTGAGAACCTACTGCGAACTTTTAGAACTGTGTGGAAACGTGTTGCAAACTTGATTAGAACTTGTTATTGTGTTTTTATATATTTAGACGGAATAACAACACACTAAGGACGTAATGCGGTCGAATTGAGTCTGTCTGTGAACGAGATGAACGAGCTACAAATGAACCCGGTCGTTGTGCACACGTACTACCAATTGTCGCCCGATCCCATCACGTCATAGCACGTTCCTAGTACGATCCAAGTACGGCAATTCCGTTCATAGTACGTCCATCCCGTTTTAAGTACGTTGTCACTCCGTCTAATTACAGAACGGGATGGTCGCCCGGAAATTTTGAACAGACTCAAAGTTCTGCAACATCATTCCCGTTCAAACCCGTCCGAGCGCGTCCATGAAGTTCGTAATCAGACCTTAAAACGTTGCTACTACGTCCACTCCCGTTTGCACACAGTTTGAGCCCGTTCGGCTACATTTTTCAGAACGTAGTGAGAACGAGTTCGGTGTAAAGGGGGTATAAAGTGTTTGCCTGTGAAAGCCAAGGAGACATACACAGATTAAGTCGATTTTTAGATAATTTATTTGTTTTATTATCAATACCAGTTAGTTATCTTTGCTAACCTTGGTTTCACGCAGATGCATTAAACTATGTCATAAAACACAGCTATAACATTGCGACAATTTTTGACCGCGGGCACTTAAATATATTAATCGGATTAATGCACTCGAAAATAGATAGAAACGTTTCTAGCGTGAATGTTCTTATTTGTATATGTAACGACGAATTTCATATGAAGATCAAGTTGAAAAAATAAAATGGCTGGAGATCGGTTTAAATTACTGGTAATATATGAGCCAGAACGACGTTGTTGTCGCTTATATACATGACGTTGTTGTCGCTTATATACATGTACATGACGTTGTTGTCGCGACAATGTAATATACACCTGGTTGATATGATTCTACCGTGTATTTTCATGTGTTGATAATACAAAGAAAGGCGTATTGTCTCTACTGTCCATATAATTTGACACACCGGGACAGACTGGATCATATGTAGATATGCGATGTCGATGATGAGTGAATATTGAAAATGAATATATGAGAACGAGCGATTATATATTTTGAAAAAATGTTAGGAGTACAGTATAGTTGTATACGTTTTACTATTATCTTACAGTTCAACGTTTACGACTTGCGAATATTTTTATATGATAGGGTCGGTCATTAATATTGACTTCCTCCGAGACTCATTCATCTCTAATTTACGCTGAATTTGCACTATCTTTACAGCATGTAGGTTAGTGCACCACATAGATAAAAGTAATCCCTAAACCCAATATCATTTTCGCTTGACATTTTAACATCATTTGCATATGCCTGATTGAAAAATCTGTCAACTTACGTCCGTAATGTGTATTGCAAATTGTACAACATGCATACTGATAATAACTGTCGCTTAACGTCAATATTGTGTACAGAGCATTCAGCCGAGTGTGTTGAGAGAATCTAGATTTTAACCACATTTCCAAAGGGAATCTATCCTCATACTCGACCAGAAGTCGCAATTGTAGGGAGACCCTTTTGTCAATGGAATCGATCCTCATACTCGACCAGAAGTCGCAATTGTAGGGAGACCCTTTTGTCAATGGAATCGATCATCATACTCGACCAGTACTCGACCAGTACCCGCACTCAATGTGTTTGGAAGATTCCGGCTTTTAACTCCAATTGTCAAGGGACTGGAGCATCTTACTCGACAAGAACATGTACTCGTGCCAGGTCTGTAGGGATACTCGCACCGAGTAGGTCTGGAGATTCCATAGTTTAATCCCGTTGCCACTGGAGATGATCCTCATACTCGACCAGCACTCGCGCCGAATTGGTTGTGAGATTCCCAATTTTAACATCATTGTTAATGTAACCGATCAACGTACACGAGCCGTACTCGCTAAGAGTGTGTATGAGTGTGTTTCAGATTTAAATCCTATTTTCCAGGTGATCTATTCTCACACATTATATATATATAGTGTATGGAACATTTAACAATATCCCTGATGAGCATAATTGACACATTATATATATAGTGTATGACACATTTTACAACATGCCTGATGGGAATAATTGACACAATATACATTACAAGTTTATTTTGAAGTACAGTAGACAGTATGCCCATGGGTATACATAATTTAACAATCTACATATTAACATAAGTAATATGAACATTAGAAACATTAACTTACATATACATTTATTTTTGAAACATAGCCAGCTTATGAACCCTCTGTTATTTACTCAAAACATATATTTGTCACTAAATGGAAAATAGAAGTATTATACAAAGCACAGTTTAAAGCTTGGATATATTTTCAATTTGTATTGTCAAAGCGTGAAGGGGTAAGTATGTTCTAATTTAAAATACCAAGTTTTTCGCAATTCCAATTATTTAAAGACAAACATAGACACATTCTTAATTAATTTAGGACTATCATATGTCATGAGATCAATAAATTTCAAAATATTTGGTCTCTTCCAGTAATGTTTGTTTATGAATTTCTTTCTTAATTATAAAATAAAATGAAACTCATCTTCGATTGTGTTCAAACAAACTTTACATTTTTAATCATTTAGTGGATTATTTTTACTTTTCCATCTACCTGTTTAAATTTCTAATCTATGTGCCGAAAGACTCAATCTAGTTAAAGCAATTCTTAACATATCAAAATTAATGTAATTCAGGTATGGTTGTAATCAAAAGCTTAAGCATAATACATAACTCTTTGCTATTGACGATTCGTTAGTGTTTGCATGCTTCATCGAAACCTCATTCTTGTAAAATAGTTTGTATGTTTTTTGCCGTTGAATTATGGTTATGGTTTAATTGTAAGTCTCTATGCATTACTTCATACATTTTCCGTATATATTTTGTTGAATCCGACTGAATGATTTTTAGCCAATATTCGATAATATTAATCGATCTTTTAGTTCTGAGAATAGTTCTTCCGAGTTTACCATATATGAAATCGTTTTAAGTTTGGTGAAGTACACCTAATAAATTCTAGTTTTATTAGTTTTAATAACTAAAATTTAAACCCCGTTGAACAGTCATAAACTTGCAATAAAGCATGGTACATACCCAGCCGCAATAACATACTGTCATGGAACTCTCATGTAATACTATTATGATGTAGGCAGTGCATATATCTAGTAGCTATCGCAGTGCATGATGACATACTATATCCTTTATAATGCCCCCCGAAGAAGAGGAGTTTATTGCTTTGCACATGTTGGTCGGCATGTCGGTCAGTCGGTTGGTCGGTATGTGGGTCGGTCGATATGTTGGTCCGTCGATCCGTCGGTAGACTAAAGCTTGTCCGAGTGATAACTCAACAATATGGTCCTCAAACTTGACTTGGAGGTTTGGCCTCACCAGTAGTTGAACCCTACTGATTTTGAGGTCATCGGATCAAAGGTCAAGGCCACAGTGACCTTGAACACGAACAGCTTGTCCGAGTGATAACTCGACATTGCCTGCATACATGGTCCTCAAACTTGACATGGAGGCTGGGGGTGAGCAGTAGATGAACACTATTGATTTTGAGGTCATTAAGTCAAAGGTCAATGTCAAAGTGACCTTGAACACGAAAAGCATTATGCCGCCTTCGAAGAAAAGGGGAATATTGCTTTGCACATGTTGCTCGGTATGTCGCTAGGTCGGTCCGTCGGTAGACCAAAGCTTGTTCGAGTGATAACTCAACAATGCCTGGAATTATACACCAATGTCCCTCAAACATGATATGCAGGATGGGGGTGACCAGTAGATGTAAACTTTTTATTTTGAAGTAATTGTGTCAAAGGTCAAGGTCACATGCAGTGACCGTGAACGCGAAAAGCTTATTCGAGTAATAACTCGACATTGCCTGCACCCATGTCCCTCAAACTTGACATGGAGGCTGGGCGTGACTAAAAGATAATCCAATTGATTTTAAGGTCATCGGGTCAAAGGTCAAGGTTACAGTGACCTTCAACGCGAAAAGCTTGTTCGAGTGATAACTCGACATTGCCTGCACCCGTGGCCCTCAAACTTGCCATGGACTCTGGAAATAACCAGTAAATGATCCTTATTGATTTTCAGGTCATCGGGGCAAAGGTCAAGGTAACAGTGACCTTGAGCGCGAAAAGCTTGTCCAAGTGATAACTCGACATTGCCTGCACCCATGGCCCTCAAACTTGACATGGAGGCTGAGGGTGACCAGTGAATGACCCCTATTGATTTTGAGTTTAAATGTCTAGGTCACTGACTGACCTAGAACGCGAAAAGCTTGTTCGAGTGATAACTCGACATTGCTTGCACCCATGTCCCTCAAACTTGACATGTAGGCTGGGGGTGACCAGTAGATGACCTTATTGAAGTTGAGGTCATCATGTCAAAGGTCAAGGTCACTCAGCTTTAACGCGAAATCATGTCCAAGTGATAACAGGACATTGCCTGCACCCATGGCCCTCAAACTTAACATGGAGGCTGGGGCTGACCAGAAGATAACCCCTATTGATTTTGAGGTCATCAGATGAAAGGTCAAGTTCACAGTGAACAAGCTTGTCCGAGTGATAACTCAACAATGTGTGGACCTATGTTCCTCAAATTTAATTTGAAGGTTAGGCCTGACCAGTAGTTGAATCCTCTTGATTTTGAGGTAATCGGTTCAAATGTGAAGGTCACAGTGACCTTGAACGTGAAAATATGGTCCGAGTGACAACTCGGCATTGCCTGCACCCATGACCCTCAAACTTGACATGGAGGCTGAGGGTGACCAGTAGATGACCCCTATTGATTTTGATGTCATCGGATTAAAAATTGTCCAAATATTCCTGACAGCATGGCGCTCAGGGGGGCATAATGTTTGAAAAACATCCCTTTTTTGATTATTGGTTGATAGTTTATGAGGATAATGTTTACCAGTTTCTTTTCATATGAGTATCGTTCAAATGTTAATTGTTAATCGTTACATAAATGTTGAGAATATAGGACAAAAGTTCCCACGAACAAAAGCTCCCATGCTATTTTTGACAGGGTGGACAAAGAGTCCCATATCATTTTAATAGGGTGGACAGAAATTCCCATGCTATTTTTGACAGGGTGAACAATGGGTCCCATATAATTTTAACAGGGTGGCCAAATCTCCCATGTTATTTTTGACAGGCTGGACAAAGGGTCCCACATCATTTTAACATGGTGGACAAAGGTTCCCATAGTGATGAGCCATCCCGGTCTTTGTTATTAGGTGACAGACAGTAAAGGTGTTGAGTACATTTACTTCTTATTGATTTTTTTCATAGAAAACCCACCAGAAAAAAACCACATAGATTAATAAAGTCAAATTATTTCCTGTAAAATAAAATGATGAATAAAATTATAGCACACAACACATAGCATATGGTAACTTCTAGGGTAAAACATAAAGCACATCATGATAATAAAACAATGAACAATGGATATACTCGTATATACAAACAAAACTGCTTTCGAAGTAGTTCATGCATACATATTCAAACAACACACAGTCTGGTAATTGTCATTGGCACAGCTATTTACTTTTAAGTCTTATACATTGTCCGACAACACAAAGAAATTCACTAAACAGTTTTCTTTCTACAAGTTGTGTACATAGTACCGTCATTATTGTTTTTGAGATTAACAGTTTTCTTCCTCTGTCTCTTTGCTGGCTGTATTCCATAATGATATTTGAGGTGTTCGGTTTCAACGATTGATGTGTGAGCTTTTGTCCACCATGTTAAAATGATGTGGGAGCTTTTGTCCACCCTGCCTAAACGATGTGGGAGCTTTTGTCCACCCTGTCAAAAATAGCACTTGAGCCTTTTGTCCATGGGAGCTTTTGTCCGGCTTCTAAATGTTGATTTTCTACACGTATAGATTGTATTTTTTAAAATGTAGGAAACTATCAGATGATCGTTTGACGGATAGTAACATGTACACATGTGAATATGGTGAGTGTCAAATATCCTGAGTAAGGGTTAACCCTGTTCATACCATGGGTATAACCTTGACTAATCACCACATGTAGAATTATTAATATAGATTTTTGAAATATTTTAAGACGGCATTAAAGATTTTCACAAACAAAAGGCTAACATTTCAGAAGATATAGAAAAAAAAGTGGAGCGAGAAGAAAGATCTCAAACTGGGCACGCCGGTTAAGAAGAGAAAACTTCATTATACGTATGATTAGTTGTAGTCATTTGTGCTGTTTACATTCACCTGAAAGCAAACAACCTTGAATATACATGTAATTGTAATCAAGTTAAACTACACTTCTGTGCCTTAAAACTGTACCAACAGGTGAAGAAGTTACAATAAGGGTCCTTCTTGAGAGCATTTTATCAAAGGTTTTCATTTGTCCTACATAAATGAGTCTTAACAACTATCCAAACAAAAGACACCGGCGTCAAAACAAATTTACCGAAAACCCTAGCTTGTAAGTGTTGTTTATATGCCGTGAGAACCCACTTCGTTTCGCTCAAAAGAAGCGTTTGTCGTGAATAACGATACATGTTAATATTTGATATAAGTTATGATAAGTTGGTGTGTGAAGCAGTGCAGATATGCTGCATTTCATAAATATATAAACAACTTCCATTACAATACACGTTCGATTACCAATAGGCTAAAATAAGCTATGTGGGAAGGAAGCCAGTTGCTTAGAAAGCATGTTGTATTAGATACTGGTAAGATAAAAAGAAAACGAAAAAGGGAATACACGTTAGGTGTATTTGCCACCGTGACTGAAATATCGTTGAAAACGACGTTAAAATCCAAGCAATTAAACCACTTTTGTATTATTTCCGTTACAGCGTATATAACAACCGAAATCCTTTCCAACATACAATAAATCCGCAGCAGACGATCTTGAGACCATAATCACAAAAACATGACTTATCTCTAGTAATAAAGGTATACTTATTAAAGCGATGAGTGTATAGTGTGGAAAAGGGAGAATTTACTCATAACGTTTTAAACTTTTGCACAAGAAAACTCATTTCAGATTGCAAACGTTGGGGTTGATAGCTAAGTGACGTTACCAACTGAGCAGTTTGGTATTGGTGGTTTAGTTAGGTACCCAATAGACAACTACTTAAACGAATTTTAACATGTTATTTAACTATAACGTTCGCATTAATATGTGTATATTTGTTCAGAGCATACGATGGAAAATTACCGATATAGTGTAAATGGTTAAATCTGTTCATATCACAGTTTGTACCACGTGACCTCTGGATCATATGAGCATAATTATTAAGGCCCGCCAGTCGACTTTAAACTTCCATAAAGGCCTGACGTATATTTTAAAGAGTAAAAAGAAAGCGTGAATGAGACAGGAAATATATATTTATTTATCAACAGCAGGAATTTGGTAAGTTGCCTTAACATACGTATTACATTTTACTTGATTAGGTAATTTTGCGACCCTATCGTGATTTTTAAAGTCATGTTTTAATTATATTGATTCAATTTAAACATTATCTTAGACGTGGCGTAACATGATTTTATAGGTCATGTTTTAATTTTGATTGATTCAATGTAACCATGAACTTAGACGTGGCATGCTTAACATGTAAGAGTCTATGAAATAATGTTGACAACTTTAAACCGGAGTTAGTCTGCGGACCTGCTTCACATCCCACCCTAAACGTTTGGGGACGGTCACTATGAAAAGCAATTGACTTGTACATCTGAATTCATCATTGAGTCCATTGTATTCTTAAATATGCAGACACGTACCGACGGTAATGTTTGTATTATCTAATTCACGAAGGTATCTTTTTCAACTGTTTGAGAGTGCAATGGACTGAACGATTTATTCACCCTTTACTATCCGCATTTTGATGCAACTAGAAGTCGGAATGGAAAACTTGCATCTTGCACGTGTCAGGTTGCCTGACAATTCTCCAACAGGGTAGGTGCATAATCGCTCCATGTACAATTCGACGGACAGGCACATAATGCCAAACGAAGTCAATTTAGCGCGCTTACGGACATACATTGCATAATATGATATATTTTCCGGCTGCTGAGGTTACATTTAGGCTGTTCAGACATACAATTGACTTCTGGCTACGCCGGCTGACACAGACAGATAAGTTCCGGGTATACCCGCTGGTCCATAAGGTCATCTGCAGTTCCTGTTTGTCAATCCGCGATCGGGATTATGATTTTAAATATTTAGGTCCGGACATGTAGAATATTCGGCCATTCTGAGTGGCCTTTTAATGTTGGATATCCTGACATTCTTACTGACTTGAAACATCAAGATATCACTTTTCTGGTTAGACTATACAATGCAAAATATCCATCCGTTCTGACTTGCAAATAGTATGTAGGATATCCATCTAGTCGGACTATAGCCCATAAAATACAGGATATCCTACCATATATGACTGACCTTTTAAAAATAAGGATATCTAGCCAGTCTGATTGGATTATAAAAGGGAGGATATCCTACCATTCCAACTGGTTAATACAATACAAGATTCGCTGTCATTCTGACCATATAGTCTGAACAATGTAGGAAATCAAGCCATTTTTGTTGACCTATACAATGTAGGATTCCAAATTTTACATTTCAAAAATAGCATTGGTTTGCTGTACGATCTTTACATTGGCCAGCACACCAATTATATTTTCAAAAGTGTGAGATCGGCCTCACATCAATGATAATTTGAAATGAAATGTTTGGCCGTTTTTTATATTGGCCAGCACACCAATGATATTGTTAAACGGGTCATATCGGCCGGCATACCAATGATATTTTTAAAATGTTAAGATCGGCCCTGACATCAAAGATATTTTTGAAATGTTAAGATCGGTCCGCACACCAATAATATTTTTTAAATGTAAAGTTCGGCCCTGACACCAAAGATATTTTTGAAATGTTAAGATCGTTCCGGACACCAATGATTTTTTTTTAAATATTAAAATAAGCCCTCGTACCAATGATATTTTTGAAATATTAAGATCAGCCCGCACACAAATGATATTTTCAATATGTTAACATCGGCTCGAACACCAATATTTTTTTAAACGTAAACATCGGCCCGAACACCGATGCTATTTCAAAATGTTTTCAGGCCTTTCTTTAACTGTCTGTTTAAAAAATACCATTCATATGCAGGCTAATTTTCACATTTCAAAATACCATTCATGTGCATATAATATTTACATTTCAAAAATATTATGATATGTAAGCCTGTAATAAACTGTATATCCAAAACTATCACTCAAAAAATCTTTGGTGTGTTGGCCGTTCTTTAAGTTTACATTTAAAAATTATCATTGATATGCACTTATGCAGACCTATCTTAAACTGAACATTTCAAAAATATCACACATATGCAGGCTTATTTGTATAATTCAAAAATGTCTTTGGTGTGCGGGTCAATCTTTACATTTCAAAAATATTATTAGTTTCCGAGCTAATCTTTATCTTTCAATTTTCAAAATACCTTTGATTTGTGGGCCGATCTTCATATTTACTATTTAAATATACCTTTAATGTGAGGGCTGATCGTTATATTTACATTTTCAAACTACCATTAAATACCAAGTTAACAAGAATACATACTGTATCAACCGTGTATGTAATACATGAACGTAAACTGTTTGTTTAAAACAAGTTAACTACACGTACTGTGACCGACTTTAAGTCACGCATATTCCAAAGGATCTAACTTAATGCATTTCATTCGACAGGATGATGTAGAATTGCATTTTATTTGTTATAAATCATCAAATACTATTACTTGAGAATAAAAAATGATAAATAAAGAATAATTCGTGATTCACAGAAGTTGACGTTTTGAAACTATATACAGTCAATTTACCCTTAACCACGGACGTATATTTCAATACACTACATGTTTTGATAATATTTTATCCTTATGAATAATGCCAGTCGATTAATTTTTGGAACAAAATTACTACAATTCAAAAATAACAATACCTGTGTCTTTTAAACCAATCATTCTTCAAAATACAAAGAAATTCCAATTTGTTTATGTATCTCTAACATTAGTTGAAATGTTAAGCTTTCAGAATATGTATATTTTGTTTGTGTGCCAAATGTGACTTCAAAGTTTTATTTGCTACAAAATGTGACAATTTAGACAATTTTATTTCTCCATGTGATATTTTAACCAGATAACAGGTGTACAAATGTAGTTGCTTATCCCTCTTATCTACGTCCCTGCCTTAACGGATCAGTAACGAAACAACGTAGGGCATAAATGAAATGGTCAATATTTCGTAACTTTTTGTTTATAGTCCAGAAGCAAAATCATTTTCCTTTCGCTGACAAACACGTTTTCCGTTTTAGTGCAGAAACAGCTGTACAGACCGTTGTTTACCAGTACGAGTTATTGATGCATTACCGGATCAATTGTATCAATAGGGGATCACGTGACCTTCTGATATCGGCGGGGTCATCTCAAGCAACAATTTAGCTGTCAAAACTTCTGCTGTTATTTGTACAAGCTAAATTTTAACTAAAAGCAGAATTGTATTGATGAATTACGGATTTAATCACTAGCATCTTCGGGAATAGCTAAATTGTACGAACATAATTTTGTGAAAACCCCTCAGACCCAGTCAATGGAAACAAAATGGCGATCCGCTAATGGTAACTAACCTGGCTATTCTATTATTGCTTCAGTGTTAACATTTAAAGACAAATGATGTATGCACATCTAATTTTTTAAGAATTGAAATGGACCTTATGTTTGAAGGTATGGCATTCCGTATTATGTACTCCAAAATAGTAAAGGCTCTTTCTGAAAAGTTTTCTAGATAAGGTTTAGGACATAAAAGGTCATTATTTAAAACCGAGCGTAAATGGTAAAAATTGGGTGACTGTGAAGAAAACCTGCCGGATATATATCCAGGTGTGTTTGTCCATTTATAACTTTGTATATCAATATTGATTTTTTATATTCCAGTCTTTCATAAATGTCCAACCATTCCTATTCCTCAAATAATGCTTTGGGTGGGGATTTATAGGGTGTATCGAGGGTAGCCAGAGTTTTCGACCCCAAGATTTTTCAACCCAGTTTCTTAAGAATTTTCGTCCCAAGTTTTAGTCGACCCCCTTATCGGTTTTAATAGGTGTGAATTGATGGTTTAAGTGTAATAAACAGTCATGATATTAGTAAAAAATATCGATGACAATAATAACGATTTCCCTGCTTGGTTCTATGATTCTTAAACCCTTCCCAACATACAATACATAAAGTGTCTGTATCTAATCAAAAACAATTGTACCCTTTCTGTGATATTCTTCTTTCACAGATGTCTGCTTTTTAGAAATAATTTCTTCTTGTGTATAGACGTTTGACGTTTGTATAACTTGAAACTTAACATTAAGCGATCTACGAATAAGGTATACAGACCTCTGCTATTGTGTTGTCTGCATGGACGTCCTGTCGAACCTCAGTGGGTCGACATGCTAGACATGTTAACTCTAAGATGATGAGGCGTCTTCGGGCTTTAAAGTAATCAAGTCTGGTTTCAACAATTTCAATTCAATAACATTTATCACTTTTCATAATGGACAAAAGTCTTAAGTCTTTAATAACAGTGTGAGAATAGAAGAAATGTCCTCTATCTAACAATACTACAACTCTTCTGCATACTTTGAAACTATAAGATTGGATAATTTAGTAACATTGTGAAAAAGGAGAAATGTTCTCTATCGAACAATACTACAAATCTTCGACATACGTTGAAACCATGAGATTGGATAATGTAGTAACATTTTGAGAAAAGGAGAAATGTCCTCCATCAAACAGTACCTCAAATCTTCTACATATTGGATAAATTAGTAACATTGTGAGAAAAGGAGAAATGACCTCTATCAAACAGTACTACAAATATTCTGCATATTGGATGAATTAGTAACATTGTGAGAAAAGGAGAAATGACCTCTATCAAACAGTACTACAAATCTTCGGCATACTTTGAAACCATGATATTGGATAATTTAGTAACATTGTGAGAAAAGGAGAAATGACCTCTATCAAACAGTACTACAAATCTTCGGCATACTTTGAAACCATGATATTGGATAATTTAGTAACATTGTGAGAAAAGGAGAAATGACCTCTATCAAACAGTACTACAAATCTTCGGCATACTTTGAAACCATGATATTGGATAATTCAGTAACATTGTGAGAAAAGGAGAAATGACTTTATCAAACAGTACTACAAATCTTCGGCATACTTTGAAACCATGATATTGGATAATTCAGTAACATTGTGAGAAAAGGAGAAATGACCTCTATCAAACAGTACTACAAATCTTCGGCATATTGGATGAATTAGTAACATTGTGAGAAAAGGAGAAATGTCCTCTATCGAACAATACTACAAATCTTCGGCATACTTTGAAACCATGAGATTGGATAATTCAGTAACATTGTGTGAAAGGGAAAAATGTCCTCTATCAAATAGTACTAAAAATCTTCGGCATAAAACACACACATATATAATGTGTTAAAGGACCATTCTTCAAATTGAGCAACTAAAATAATTATATTATTACAACAACAGGTTTTGCCCTTCATGAAAACCGGGCTTTACAGATAAATAATACCATTGACGTGCGGGATGATCTTTAGCTTTACACCTCAAAAATATCATTGACGTTCTGGCCGTTATGAATATTTACATTTAAAACAAACCATTGATGTGCATGTCGATCTGCATAATTACATTTTAAAAATTACTTTGATGTATGGACCCATCTTCATATTGACAATTTAAACAATCAAAACCATTGATGTGTATGCCGATCTGCATATTTACATTTTATTAAACCATTGATGTGTATGCCGATCTGCATATTTACATTCTATTAAACCATTGATGTGTATGCCGATCTGCATATTTACATTCTATTAAACCATTGATGTGTATGCCGATCTGCATATTTACATTCTATTAAACCATTGATGTGTATGCCGATCTGCATATTTACATTCTATTAAACCATTGATGTGTATGCCGATCTGCATATTTACATTCTATTAAACCATTGATGTGTATGCCGATCTGCATATTTACATTCTAATAAACCATTGATGTGTATGCCGATCTGCATATTTAGATTATATTAAACCATTGATGTGTATGCCGATCGGCATATTTAGATTCTAATAAACCATTGATGTGTAAGCCGATCTGCATATTTACATTCTAATAAACCATTGATGTGTATGCCGATCTGCATATTTACATTCTAATAAACCATTGATGTGTATGCCGATCTGCATATTTACATTCTAATAAACCATTGATGTGTATGCCGATCTGCATATTTAGATTATATTAAACCATTGATGTGTATGCCGATCTGCACATTTACATTCTATTAAACCATTGATGTGTATGCCGATATGCATATTTACATTCTAATAAACCATTGATGTGTATGCCGATCTGCATATTTACATTCTAATAAACCATTGATGTGTATGCCGATCTGCATATTTACATTCTATTAAACCATTGATGTGTATGCCGATCTGCATATTTACATTCTATTAAACCATTTATGTGAACGCCGATCTGCATATTTACATTCTATTAAACCATTGATGTGTATGCCGATCTGCATATTTACATTCTATTAAACCATTGATGTGTATGCCGATCTGCATATTTACATTCTATTAAACCATTGATGTGTATGCCGATCTGCATATTTACATTCTAATAAACCATTGATGTGTATGCCGATCTGCATATTTACATTCTATTAAACCATTGATGTGTATGCCGATCTGCATATTTACATTCTATTAAACCATTGATGTGTATGCCGATCTGCATATTTACATTCTATTAAACCATTGATGTGTATGCCGATCTGCATATTTACATTCTAATAAACCATTGATGAGTATGCCGATCTGCATCTTTACATTCTATTAAACCATTGATGTGTATGCCGATCTACATATTTACATTCTAATAAACCATTGATGTGTATGCCGATATGCATATTTACATTATAATAAACCATTGATGTGTATGCCGATCTGCATATTTACATTCTATTAAACCATTGATGTGTATGCCGATCTGCATATTTACATTCTATTAAACCATTGATGTGTATGCCGATCTGCATATTTACATTCTATTAAACCATTGATGTGTATGCCGATCTGCATATTTACATTCTATTAAACCATTGATGTGTATGCCGATCTGCATATTAACATTCTATTAAACCATTGATGTGTATGCCGATCTGCATATTTACATTCTAATAAACCATTGATGTGTATGCCGATATGCATATTTAGATTATATTAAACCATTGATGTGTATGCCGATCTGCATATTTAGATTCTAATAAACCATTGATGTGTAAGCCGATCTGCATATTTACATTCTAATAAACCATTGATGTGTATGCCGATCTGCATATTTACATTCTAATAAACCATTGATGTGTATGCCGATCTGCATATTTACATTCTAATAAACCATTGATGTGTATGCCGATCTGCATATTTAGATTATATTAAACCATTGATGTGTATGCCGATCTGCACATTTACATTCTATTAAACCATTGATGTGTATGCCGATATGCATATTTACATTCTAATAAACCATTGATGTGTATGCCGATCTGCATATTTACATTCTAATAAACCATTGATGTGTATGCCGATCTGCATATTTACATTCTATTAAACCATTGATGTGTATGCCGATCTGCATATTTACATTCTATTAAACCATTTATGTGAACGCCGATCTGCATATTTACATTCTATTAAACCATTGATGTGTATGCCGATCTGCATATTTACATTCTATTAAACCATTGATGTGTATGCCGATCTGCATATTTACATTCTATTAAACCATTGATGTGTATGCCGATCTGCATATTTACATTCTAATAAACCATTGATGTGTATGCCGATCTGCATATTTACATTCTATTAAACCATTGATGTGTATGCCGATCTGCATATTTACATTCTATTAAACCATTGATGTGTATGCCGATCTGCATATTTACATTCTATTAAACCATTGATGTGTATGCCGATCTGCATATTTACATTCTAATAAACCATTGATGAGTATGCCGATCTGCATCTTTACATTCTATTAAACCATTGATGTGTATGCCGATCTACATATTTACATTCTAATAAACCATTGATGTGTATGCCGATATGCATATTTACATTATAATAAACCATTGATGTGTATGCCGATCTGCATATTTACATTCTATTAAACCATTGATGTGTATGCCGATCTGCATATTTACATTCTATTAAACCATTGATGTGTATGCCGATATGCATATTTACATTCTATTAAACCATTGATGTGTATGCCGATCTGCATATTTACATTCTATTAAAGCATTGATGTTTATGCCGATATGCATATTTACATTCTATTAAACCATTGATATGTATGCCGATCTGCATATTTACATTCTAATAAACCATTGATGTGTATGCCGATCTGCATATTTACATTCTATTAAACCATTGATGTGTATGCCGATCTGCATATTTACATTCCATTAAACCATTGATGTGTATGCCGATCTGCATATTTACATTCTAATAAACCATTGATGTGTATGCCGATCTGCATATTTACATTCTATTAAACCATTGATGTGTATGCCGATCTGCCTATTTACTTTCTAATAAACCATTGATGTGTATGCCGATCTGCATATTTACATTCTATTAAACCATTGATGTGTATGCCGATCTGCATATTTACATTCTATTAAACCATTGATGTGTATGCAAATCTTCGTCTTTACATAACAAAAAAAAACGTTGATTTGCAAGCGAATCTTAATCTTTTACATTTTAAAAATACCATAGACGTGCAGGTCGATCTTTAGCTTGACACTTCAAATAATACCATTGATGTACGAGCCTATCTATACCACTGATGTGCATGCCGATCTTTAGCTTTGCACTGCACAAATTGCATCGACGTCCGGGCAGATCTTAATAGTTTCACTTAAAAGAATAACATTGATGTGCATTCAAATCCTCATATTAAGATTTTAATAATACCATTGACAACCGGGCCGACCTTTTTGTTTACACTTTAAAATATCACGGATGTGCAGTCCGACCGTTATATGTACTCTATGGAAATATTATAGATGTGCATGTCAATCTTCAAACTTAGAAAATACCATCGATATGCATGCCAATATTTATCTTCACAAACATCGATGTGCATGCCGATTTTTGTCTTTGTTATTAAAAAACACCGATTTGATGTGCATGCTGGTCTATTACTAAACTACTAAAAATAATGTCTTTGATATATGCATGGCGATTTTAATACAATTAAAAAATACAATTGATGTGCGGGTAAATCTTTATATTTACACTTTAAAAATACCACGGATGTGCAGTCCGATCTTTATCTTTCACACTTTAATAATACCATTGATGTGACCTCCGATCTTTATCTTCACACTTTAAAAGTAACATTGATATGCGGACCAATATTTATTTTTACACCTTTAAAAGTAACATTGATATGCGGACCAATATTTATCTTTACACCTTTAAAAGTAACATTGATATGCGGACCAATATTTATCTTTACACCTTTAAAAGTAACATTGATATGCGGACCAATATTTATCTTTACACCATTAACAAACTGTGGATCTTAGCTTTACACTTCCAAAAAAATCAATGATGGGCGGACTTGCATTAAATTTTACAGTTCTCCGAGTAGAGCACCGACCACATTATAATATGTGTTTAAAGTCAGCTAAAAGTATCCTCATCTTTTGATAAGGGTTCGTGTTGCCTTTATACAGAGTCAACACTGATGAGCATGCATTATCCGCCTACATGTAAACTATGGCTAGATGTAGATTCTGACAAAGATCTATAAGTGTAGCCCTATAAATATCACATTCGTTCGTCATTGTGTAACACTCTGACACCCAACGTGAATCGCATGACTACTCGGCGAATAGAGTTTCAGACAGTATTTCGTATTAAGACTTATTATAGTTTCTTTTGTCATTTTGTATTAAATTGTTATGGTACATATAGATTATCTGAATTGTGACACTATTACTAGAACGTTTACTGAATTTATGATAACTAAGAAAGTTAAACCATTTCCAACATTCAAACGCCTTTTCACGCAACTTCAGTAGACGATTTTTAAAAAACATACATTATGACTAATCTTTCCTCTTGCTTTTACCACAATGTTTTTAACTCCATTCACTTACTATACCTTCATTTGTCTGCTGCAAATGTACTGTGTGCTGGAAAGGGGTTGTTAAAATGATAATATTTTTGTTTTCTCATTATTTTTAGGTAGCCATCAGTGAAGTGACATCTCTGGACGCTGCATTTGGTGTTTCATCGATATTGACATTCAAAGAAAACTATAACGTAAGACTGGTTTCATACTTTTCCCGTAGAATTTCAGTAATGAGCACGGGTGCTATATCTGACATGGACGGTATAAACTAGCTATCCTTTCACGTCGTTTCCAAACCGTATTCATACATGTACATGTCGAACAAATTATAATATATCCTAATAATGATGTGCCTATATACTAGCTGATCTGAATCTAGACAGTTCTTAAATCTTAAATAGCTAAGGCTCAACTTTCCTATGTCAGGTCAATATTGCTTATACAGCGTCACCGTCTTAAGGCTAATTCTCTCATAGTTCAAATCAAGCGACATTATCCTTCTATAAGAATAAGCCACGTTTCAGCCTATCGTGAGTATACTATAGTGAATGTCTTTCTTGGTGTCTCTCAATGAATCAAATTGTCTGTTTCGCCTGATTAATGTTGCCTGAATCTTAGTCACAGTCTAAACAAATATACTAAAAGGGTAAGTATTATATCACTTCATAACTTCTCATAGAGTCTGAGTGCTAGTCTAAAGCTGAATCACCTAGCAACAATGGCTGTGACAATCTGAACACGCCAAAGGTTTCCCTTGGTCATTACAACGTGAGTTCCATCCCGAAAGTCCCGTCACCATTCTCATAAAACTCACAGAAATGTACGATACGGTATTTAGCCTTAATACAACATAATTCATTCATATCTTTTACAGGACCTTGTGGAAATGGTTCAGACTATAAGAGATGGAGATCAAAACCAGACGATATTGGCCTTTGACGAAATAAGGGAGGAACTCATACAAGTGGAAGAGGGAAATGGAAATCTCAATGATGCCATTTGTGATGTTTGTTTTATTAGAACTTTAAGTAGTGTAGGTGTAAATATCGCACTATATTTGTGTTATAAGTGTAACACGTATTTATGTCAGGATTGTTTTAAAGGACACGAATCACATCGATTCATTAAAA